>PVJL010002737.1:0-182879 GCA_004026885.1 Lyroderma lyra
GGATGGGTGGGTGGATGGGTGGATATATAGATGGATGGGTGGATAGATGGATGGGTGGGTGGATATATGGATGAGTGGGTGGATGCTGGGTGGATGGATGCTGGGGTGGGTGAGTATGTTCTATGCTTGGGAAGAAGGATGAAATGGTTATTTGGTGGCCAGAAGGATTGACCATAGTAAAGACTGCTATATTTTTACCAATCTTTTCCCTTTTCCTCCCAGGCACCCAGCTAGATCTTGTTTCCCAGTTGCCCTTATAGGCAAGTAGAACCACACGACCATCTTCTCACCAATGGAATGAGAGGAAAGTGATGTAAACAACTGCCAGGCTTGGTCCATAAAGACCAGCTCGGTTCCCCACACATGCTCCTTCTCTGTCTGTGGGATTTCTGCCAGTGCCCGGGGCAATCTTGCAAACCGTGTTGCAGATGGCGGAGTCTATGAACCTGAGATCCCGAATAACTATGTGAAGCTAAGCTCCTGAGCTTCACTAATTGGACTTCATGTCAGCAAGAAATGAACTATTTTGTTAAGCCACTGAGATATGCAGCTGTCTTTCATGGAAACAAAAATTATTTAAAAATACACCGTGAGAAGAGCACCCCAGGCAGAACAAAAAATGTATCATAACTATTTCCCATGCTCTTCTGCTAGGCTGTTTCACAACAGGACCATCATCTCTTTCCTTCCCAAAGTCTGTGTGATCCCACTGCCTGGAGTAGATCCCGCCGCCAACCCTGATAACCAAAAAATGACTGAATGTGGCTTCCCTCCCACCCCGTGGAAGGGCTGCATGCTTCTCTTTGTATCAATACATGTTCAGCAAGATCTGGGTTCAGACACCAGTTTGCCTCTTAGCTGCGACGTGGTACAGAGCAACTGAAGATAATTCTCTGCTTTCTCATTTTTAAAGCTCAGTATATTCGTAAACCTTCCAATGCTCTGTAACAAGCCCAGATCTAAGTAGTTTAACACAACAAAGATTTGTTCCTGGGCACAAAAACCGTGTGGGTCTCAATGACTTTTTAGGGTAATTTTCCTCCAGGGGGTCACTTAAAAGTCCAGTCTGATGAAGACTCCATCCTGTAGCTTCACTGTGTGGAACATGCAGCTCCGCTGGTCAATGAATTTGGAGAGAGCAGAAAATCGCCCATGGTCATTGATGACCCCATGTCACTGTGTCTAGCAGCCTTATGGCCAGAATTCGTTACCTGGACGGGCCCAGCACTAAGGAAGTCTTCCACGGGCTGGAATGACACTAGGAACATCTACTTCATTTGAATGAACAAAACCTTTCCCGTGGAAATGTGCTGAAAACTTACATGAGATACATTTTGAAGTTTACATATAAATTCTGAAAAGCTATCTTCACCTTATAAAGCTCTGGTTTCTTTATTCCCCACTGGAAATGCGGACAATTTGTGAAATCCTAGAATTTATTTAGAGAATGACTTCCAAATGACATTGTCTGGTGTCTACCTCTTTGCTTTTGAAACAAACATGACTAAATCTTAATTCAATTCAGTGAACACGTGCTGAACACCTACTCTGTTCAAAACGCTTGCCCCAGCGCGACGGCGTCAGACCTGGCTAATTAAGGCTCACGACAGAGGGGTGAAGTGAAGTAAGCCCTGTGAAGGCGCCCGATGAGGCCGGACCGCCACTGGGCTCTGACAAAGCCCGGATCCCAGATTTTTGCTGAGCACTTCAAATGTCATTCCCTACTGTCCCTGACACACAGGAATGGCTGATTTCAATCCAGAATCTGTATTATTTATTTATCGAAGAATTGATATAGGCTAGAGGAAAATAATGGTACTTTATCCTCTCTTCCATTTTTCAGTGCTCCACACTGTACAAAACATGTTATAACTTCAATGTGCCCCATGTGATTCCCTTAAGGCCTGAGGATCATTTAATAACCTGGGGACGTCTAGGACTAGCGCAGCTCACCGTGGGCTGACATTTTCCCTGCAAAGTTTGACGTTACCTTTGTGTGTGTCTTTCTCTTCGTGTGGCTCAAACTTTTCTAAAAGGAAGTCAGACCTCCTCTGGCTGCCTTCTCCCCTTTCCCCTAACCCATGTGTCCTTACTCCCCTGGCTTCTCTGAGCACGAAACGTCCCTAACTTAATGCTGTTGAAGCTAATGACGAGGTGCTAAGAGACGGAGGGCGGGCATGGTAGGATGCAGGTTGCTATTCGTCCCTTTGTATGTAACTGAAGATTGCACGGGGGGCGAAGTTGGACGCAGCGTTCGTTGTGAGAGCTGCTCTTCGGGGTGCAATTGCCAAGCAGGTTTCGAAATTGCAAAGTGGGAGCGCATCGGGGCGGTGGGTAACGGGCTGCGGAGCCTCTTGCCAAGATCTAATAATTATGATGAACACGCAGTAATCTCATGGCAAGAGGCAGAGGCTATTTAGAGCACCCCACCCCCACATCTGCCCTGTCTTGGCTGATCAGGCCCCATTGTTCGCTCATGTCATGTAACCACAGCCTTCAGTTTCCCAAGAGCTGCTTAACTTCTCCTGCTTTGTCCTGCTGCTTGAGTTCTGTCTGTGGGAAATGGAACACAACCCAGGGTCATAGCGTGCGCCATTGTGAGGCGGGATGACACTTAAGGCACTTGAACGCAGATTCCTAAGTGCTTTCGGGGCGGGCGTAGGCGGTGGGCTTCATGAAAAGTTCTCTAACCCCCAACAGTTCGCGTCGACAAAGACACAGGCCAGGAGTCTGCTGCTGGATGTTATTTATTTTCCTGAACAAGGGGATGTACTTTGAAACCCTTTCGCTACAAGCTGTGTCTGTTTCTTTGCCCCTGGAAACCACCCTCGCTCCAAAAATCTCTCTCCTACTTCCAGAGCATTTGGTCATTTACAACGTCTGCCCCATACCGTGTCACTTCCTTACATCATTACTGAAGGCAGGCATCTCGGTACCAAACACATCCTGGGCACCATGCCCTGTGCTGGGTTTCTGATCATCTTCCAAACATATATAAAGTATTTTATAAGAATACATAAAAGGTTAGATTCCCCCACCACCATTCCAACACACACACACACACACACACACACACACACTGATACAAAACAAAAAGGAAACACGAAGGCAGGTTTTAAAATGCCGTCAGGAATAATGCATCCTTGCTGTGGAAGCCACAGGTTTGGCTTCCAAATTTGATAACAGGCCAAAACAGAAAAAGGGAAAGAATTTAACAACAACCAATGCAAAAAGGGAGACAGGAGACCGTACAGTTCATAATATTCATCAGATCAGAGCAAACCAGTGGCTTAGAAATAAAACACGTCTATTCTTTGGACAAGAACGTGAGCAGGAATTTCCCTGGGGTTTCTCAGAAACAGGCCACTTGGTGTTGCATGAAGAGCAATGTCCTCAACGACACCCTGGAACGAGAACCAACCACAAGCAGGACCGGGTTTATGCCTGTTGAGACACAGGCTGGTCACGTGCTCAGAACCCCGGCGAGGGGAGGGAAGTTCCTGGGGCAGGGGACTTGAGGAGGCACCCACTCTCTGGGGTGGGTAGGTGTCCCCTGAAATTCTGTGCCCTGAGCACCTCCCTACTCATCCTAGCCCTGTCCTGGCAATGACATCACTCAGTCACATTGAGTAGAAGGAATTCTCTGAGGCAGGGGACAGTTTTTCCTTCCAGGGGACATCTGGCAAAGTCTGGAGATTTTGTCACTACAGTGCAGGTGGTAGTGGCCTCTCATGGCAGAGGCTAAGGGATGCCACCGAACTTCCCGAAATGTACAGGACGGCCACAGGGACGGTTAATTTCCTGTGTCAGCGTGACTGGCCCCGGGCGCCCAGGTTAAGCATTACCTCTGGGTGTGTCTGTGAGGGAGTTTTCGGAGGGGTGAGCATTTGGATCAGTGGACTCAGTCCAGTAGTAACTCGCCCTCCCCGTGTGGGCATCGCATCCAATCCAGTGAGGGCCTGAATAGAGCAGAAGACAGAGGAAGGATGAATCCAGCCCTTTCCTTCCTGCCTCCCTGGTTAAGCTGGGACACCACGTCTCATCTCCTCCTGTCCTTGGACTGGGGTCCACGTCACGCACGCCCCTGATTCTCAGCCCTTTACATTCACGCAGGAACTCTACGTCAGCTCTCCTGCGTCCCCGGGGGTCAGATGACAGATGATGGGACTTCTCAGCCTCCAATCACCTGAGCCTACTCCTCGTAGGTAGGTTCTGTTTCTTGGGAGACTCTGACTAATACAGCCACCCACAACAACTGCCACCAGTCCCCAGGCTGAGAAAACGCTGCTGTCAGGAGAGCCATGCTCCCTACCCGCTGCTAAGTGACTACCCGTGGTACAGGCGGGTCCCTCTTTCCTACCCCATGGGGACTTAACCAAGGAGCCTTGCTCGTGTGTCACCAGGGCCTGCTTCTTTGCCGCCTTCACCCGGACTATTGCTGCGGTCTCCGGGGCAGACACTTCTCACTGCCTGCCCAGCAGCATCCCCGCAGCCCGCACCTCGGCTCAGAAAACTCGTCTGTGACCTTGTAATAAAAGGAAGGGCTCTCTTGATTTAGACCCATTGTGGTGACCCTCTTCCTCCCTGTCAGTGATTGATCTAAATATGAACAGTTGCCCTATTTCTGGCCAATGAAATATGAGGAAAGTCTGCTGGGGGGCTTCTGGGAAAGGCTTTGATCTCTGATAAAAGGGACAGACAAGCCTAAAAGATGCCCTCTTTTTCCCTTTTTTGTTTTTTTCCCTGGGTTGAATATGGATTCAATGTCAGGAGCGGTGGTAGCCACCATGCCACCATGGGGTGCTAAGACAGAGGGCGGAGGGGGCGGGGAGAGCGCCGCCTCACGGCCTTCTGGAGCTGCTTTCCCTCTTGCTGTCTGCTTCCTTCACGTGGTCAATTCCAAGTCGTACTTGACCTCTCAGCCTAAGGGCCTCCGCTCAGGACGGCCTCCCCTGACCTCCCTGACGGTCCAATCTTGTTATGGATTTGCAGTTGGTATAAGCTCCTTCACAGCGTTTGCCACGGTTGCGATTGTACATTTGTCTGCGCTATGATTTCACGGGGTTTTTCTTTTTTTGTCTTCTTAACTGGATTCCAAGCTACAGGATGACTAATATCATCATAATACATCCAGTCTCTGACATTTAGATTTTTCCATAAGCAATTTTCTTTTATTTAAATAAAAGAAGCCTTAAAATATCTGGAATTTAGGATGTCTGTAGTCTTACATAATCTTCCTAGAAATTTATTTTGCTCAAAAGAATATTGGATAAATAATGAATGGCTATGAGCTCAAGATTGTACTTTCTGCAAAATATCTAGAACCCAGATACTCTGTGTGGCCCACTGCATACAAACCTGATTACATAAGAGACCACGGAGCTGTGGTGGGCACGACAAACTTACCAACCACCCCTCCGAAATCCGCAAGGCATGCAAGACAAATGCTCCAAAGGAGGTTTTTCTACCTTCCATCATGGACGAACTGAAGGAGAATTATAGGCAGGACCAAAATTCTGAGCAGAAAGTCATTCTGAAGGCTTCAATAAACAGGCCAATGGGTGAAGAAAGCTCTGAAGTCATGCCACATATGGTTAAAAATCCCAGTGGTTTGCATGCAGAATGTTATTTAAGCTTCACAATTATGATGTAATAATATGAGGTGAATCTGATGAGCTCCATTTCACAGAAGAGTAGACCCTGCTAATATGACAGAGAGGCAGGCAGCACTGGGACCCAATTCCTGTTCATGTTCTTCCCCCATGACCACTGCTTTTCAAACATGGCTGACATCGCGATTAGCCAATGAACTTTGGGTTCTATTCTCAAAAATTCTAATGTAATTTTCGGGGATTTCATAAACTCTGTAGGTGCTTCTAGTGTGCAGCCTGGGTTGACAACAACTACTTTATCTTATCTTAAAGCAGGTAGGCGTGTAGTGGGTTGAATTATGGTCCCTAAAAATGGTATGTCCAAGTCCTAGCTCCCAGAACTTGCTAATCTGAACTTCTTTGGAGAATGAGTCTTCACAGATCTAATAAAGTTAAGGAGATTGATAGAAGATGACCCCGGATTTAGAGTGGGCCCCTAACCCAATGGCATGTGTCTGTAAGAAACAGGCAGAGGCAGGTTTGGAACAACAAGGCTCAGGGAAGAGGACCAGGTGAAGAGGCAGGTATTGGAGTGACACTCTCATGAGCCAGAAACACCTGTCTGTACCTGACCTAGAACTGTTGGAGGGAGCACAGCCCTTCTGACCCCTGAATTTCCGACTTCCGGCCTCCTGAGCTGTAGACAGTTCGTTTCTGTTGTTCTAAGCCACTACCCGTGTGGTCATTTCACAGAACCACCATCGATGCCACCCTTGACCTTCTGCTTAGCTTTCACAGGCTCTCAGAGAGGAGTGTGGGGAATGACTTTCTCAGAGAGGAGTGTGGGGAATCACTGGAAGGCAGGAGACAGCTGTAGGCCCTCTTCCTCCCAGTAATTACTCATTTCTGAGAGTGGGCCAGTATTCAAGGTGGAGTACTTTCCTTCTCCCTTCACAATGATCACAAGAATTAAAGAAGCGATGATACGGTGCACCAATCACCAGGAGAAGCCCCTCAGCCTCCTGTCCCCAAACCTGCCTACGAGGCCTGTCCAGAAAAAACCCAGCCATGAAGTCCTCTATTTTTCATAGGACATGGCTGGATACTTTCCGGACAGCCCTCCTGTGCGACTTTACACACAGTTTACCTGCCTCTTGGTTGGCTGCAGAGAATGAGGTGACCCTTCTCCTGCCCGGGAGGCTTACGTCCTGTGCTACTGGGGATCCTACTGCGTCTTGCGACCCTCAGAGATGTCATTCCATAACACCCAGTACCTGGTTTTCTGTACTCCTTGCCCATTTCCAGAAGCAGATACTCAAGACTTCACTCTCTTAAAAATTATCTTTCTGAGTCCATTGTTCTTCCTCAGACACCACGGTATGTCCTTCCCCTTTGCAGGCAGGTTCCGGAGCTGAGTGCTCGGCCTCATATTTCTCCTCCCTACTCACCTGGCTGCACCCAGACGTTGCACACAGCCCCCTGTAGGCACGTGATCCAGTCTGCTCTGAGCTCTGCCTGCCTTCTCCCACTCCTTAACTGTCGACGGTCCTCAGCTGTGTATTCTGGCCTCCTACTCACACAACTCACGGGTCCTGGTGATTCGTCCACATGCAGGGTTTTGGGACCATCTCTCTACTGAGAACCACACCCCACCCCATCTTCATTTCTAGCTCAGATTTCTTGCTCTCAAGCTCTAGACTCTGTTTTCCATTTGTTTGCTTCTGGACTGATAAGTCAACCGGTCCATACCTGAAATCCTCCTCTCTCCATCTATCAGTATGTTTGGTAATCAAGCAATGGACTTACAAACAAAACCTTTGTCAAATGGAAAGAAGTCACAATGACAATTTAAAGACATTTTGACCTGAATGGTAAAAATGGGTATACATGATATTAAAATTCGTGAGACTCAGCCAAAGCCTGTTTAAAAGGAAAATGTATTGCTTTAAATGCAAATGCTAGAAAAGAAGGAAGGCTAAAAATTATTTTCCTAAGTACTTGAGTGCTTTCTCAGAAAGACAGTCAAAAATGTCAGTAAAATAAGCCAGAGAAAGGAGATAAAATGAAATCATAAAGACAACAGAAATTAATAAGATATAAAACAAATATGCAATAAAGAAAATCAACCAAACCAAAATTTTTTCTTTAAGAAAGCAAATCACATTTGGAAATCTTCTAATAAAAACTGATTAAAGTTATTAAAAAGTACAAGTAACAAGAAAGAAAAATGGGTTATCACTACCAATCCAACAGATGCTCTTCTCTCATCAATCTATGTGTAAAAAACGAACATACTTGTAGAAACATATCAAAGGTAACTCAAAAACAAATAGAAAATCTGAAAACTCCAATACTCATGTGAGAAACTGAATTTATAATTAAAACAGTTTATTTAAGAAATACCTAGGCCTGGCCCCTCAGCTAGTGAATTCCTCCAAATGTTTAAAAACTAATTTATAATTGATAAATGCAAATAGAAAAGAATTCTCGGAGAAAATGCTTCTCCAGCTTCATTCAAAGAAACGGGCTTAGGTGAGTGGAAGATGGGCGACGGGATGTTCTTCAAAGAGGAGGGAGTGACAGGTGTGAGAGCACAGCCCAGGAGACAGTGTGCATGGCGGGGTCACAGCTCTGGTGAGCAGAGAGAGATGACGCTTGCTGCATGGGTCGGGACCAGACTGCAGAAGTCCCAGCAATAAATTGGATAGATACTTGGAGGACAATTGATAGAGAACTGAGAAGGGTCGAATGGGAAAGGTGGACCTGAACTGATAAGTAAGAGCACATCTCTGAGACCGGTTGTCTAAGGAAGGAAATGAAAGCAGCGGTGAGACGAATACTCTTGGAAGCTGTCCGTGGGATGGGTTGGTCAGAGCCAAAAGGGGGCAAGGGGAGGTGCTCCAAGACGGCTGCAGGAATTGAGACCAGATACCCGGGTCTGGGCCAGTATCCACGGGACCAGAGAAGAAGGTTGGAGTCTGAGTTTTTCAAGAAGGAGCAAAAGACCCAGGAAACGGAAAGGCAATAGGGGAGGTGGGGGAGAGGGAGCGGGGGCCGACTGGGAGGTGTCCGACTCCTGGGAATGCAGGTGTGCCTCCAACAAGCCCCAAGACGCCTCAGTAGGAGGCTGCCGGTCCGAAGATCACCTCGGATATTGTTATGCTCTCTGCACAGAGCTGGGGAAGGGTCCCTCCTTCTGCATGAACCTTTCTCTTTCTCTCCGTCCCATCGCTGTTAGCCCAGATAAAACCACAGCTGTCGGCCGGTTGCTAAGGCTGCAGTGACCTTGCAATGGCTGATTCCCCTGAACAGACTTTCCGAAATGAAGCACAGTTTTGTGGATACTAAATGCACGCACAGATACTTTTATGACGCGGTGGGCTATTTTTTTCTAATCCAATAAATATTATGCAAAGGTCGGGGTGCGAGGGAACTGGAGTGTCCTTGCCGGCAGGTAAACGCGGCACGACGAAGCCAGGGGAGCCAAAAGGAGCTCGCGTGGTCTTCACCTTTTATGTCTGCATTTCTTCACTGACGCATGCATTTTGTACAAGTGAAGTTCGAGACGTTTTCAATTTATGAGCAATAAGGGGCAGACGGGGAAGATCATTCTGGGAAATGAGAAAGGTTTCCACTTCCCAGTGACGTCCATCTGTAAGCCCCCCCAAAGCATTCCAGCAACGCTGCAGTCAGTGTGAAAAGCTAACTATGGATTTCACCTTCTTTAGGGCACCATCGGGGACAGAACCTGAGAAACCCAGCATCAGAACCATTCTTAGAGACTAGTTTTTTCAACCCACTCCTTTTTACAAATGATTCCCAGCTGGTGTCAGTGACGTGCCCAAGGTCACCCAGGTGAAAACACGCACAACAGTCGTAACAGTAATATTAATAGCAAATAATTATTGAGTGCTTACTAAGTGCCACACTGTGTTCTGGACATTTTACAAGCACTCACCTGGTCCCTATTATCTGACACTATAATATAGTCACTACACAATCCCCGTTCCATGGATATGACAACCAAAGCACACGCAGGGGAAGTGACCTGCCCAAGGTCACATTACTAGTGGGAGGTAGAAGCAGGACCCCACACAGCCACTGTGACTTCAGAGAGCGCGTCAGAGGCTGAGACATCCTGCATGGGGGGATGCAGTGAGCACGTCTTGTCACAGCCGCTGCTCAGGATAAACACCACGCTGGACCCAGGAGAGAGGAACACAGCGCAGATAGGCAGCTATTCCCGGTGGCACCCGAGAGAGACAGTTATTTCTAGTTCATTCTCCAGAGACGTTTATTACTAACAGTGCACACACACTTGACTCTACCTTCCAGCACTGCTCCTTGTACCAGAAAGAAAACAAAGAAGTTGTTCACGTTACAGTGATTATGTCTAAAATGTTCTTCTCTTTCTCCTCTCCAGCACTGGAGAAAAAGAAATTCTAAATCGACAGAGACCAGCAAATAATTGCTGCTGTCTATTTTTCTTTTCTTTAAAAAAAAAAAAATTTTTTAAACCAAGTAACATCTCTAGATCTCAGATCCTTCTCTGCAACACGAAGCGGCAGGAATAAATCGTGCCTGAGGTCCCATCCATCCTTTCTGTCATCCTTTCTCTTGTCTCACCAGGAAGGGAGGAGAGTGCTTTGCACGAAGCAACTGATTTTCTGCCAACTTAGGTGGCCTGTGGTGGCAGGAGCGCTGGTGCCTGGCAATAGTCCTGGTCAGTGGTGACAGGCTGAGTTTTCTCTTCTCCTTCCTGCAGATCATGTGGTTTGGCACGCGATGCAGCGATTCCCAGGTTATGCAAGCCATCTCATGCTGATTCACTCCCGTGAGCTCTCCCGGGAGCCGTCCTCTCCCCCAGTAACCCGGGGGCCTCGGGGGCCACCTCAGCCCCACGCCAGGCGTCCGGGCCAATCTGGCCTTGGCCTTCCGTCTGTCATAGTGTGATCCTGGTCCTGAGCTTGCCCCCGCGTTGTGATGATTGGGAGCTGCTTTGTTTCCATAGCCTGAACCCATCTTGTGCTCAAGTTCGTTGTTGTTTGGTTTTTAACCTGACTCTCCATTCCTTTTCTCTGTACTGAAATCCTCATCTGATCACCAGAATACACAAAAGCTGTCCAAAAACAAAACAAAAACCAAAATCCAGCCCGAAACGCGTTATTTTGCAGAGTACGTGGCTGGATACTTCCCGGACAGCCCCCGCTTACCACGTCGCCCTTAGGACCAGGCCGCACCCGTCCTTCCGGATCTCCTGCAAGCATGCAACCCCCCCCCCGCCCCTGCCATCCCACGGAGTGGTGTCTCCCCCCTGAGTCTGCCCCCCGTGTCTGAAGCTCTGCGACCGTGCACACGTTGTCCAGACGTCCTCTCTGTCTCTCAGGACCATCCAGCACTTCCTGGAACCCCCTCTGGCGTGCTCTGGTCACCCGCCCCGTCCCCCACTGCAGCTTTCAACGACCTTCCTTTGACAGCCCTCTTGCCGGCTGCCGGCCCGGAGGACTCAACACCGGGGCCCTCATCACGGGCTCTGCAGGATCCCCCCGCCTCGGGGCCTCTCCAACGGCACCCCCGGTGCGCGGAGCCCCCGCTCCTGTGCTTCCCGCCGACACGCACTGGGAGTTATCTGAGGAGGGGCCCAATTTTGTTCCCCTGTTAGTGTCCGCTGTTCAGCCCAGTGACTGCCGCGTAGAGCCTGCCCAGGCAGTACCCGTGGGACGCAGGGAGCCATGTCCCAGAAGGCACCGTCCTGCCCCACCCCCGGACGTCAACGCTGCCGGGCCACCCCACGTCCTGAGGGTCAGCACCTTCTGTCCTCCGGCGTGCCCCCTTCACATCGCTCACCCAGCCGCGACCCGGGCGCGTCCCGCACGGGGGGGACATCAGAGACGACCCTCCCAGGGGCCCTCTGACATTTCCGTCTACATCTCCAGGAAGGGACAACTAGCACCGAGGGAAGCAGCTTACCTTTCTGCATCAGCTTTCTACAGCGAACAAGCAAGCAAACGGTACAGGCCAAGTGGGATGAAACGTGAGTGACCAGCTGTACCTGAGGGAACCGTCCCCAGTCCAGGAGACGCGGCGTCCGGGAGGTGCAGGCAGAGAACAGCCGTCTGTCACCGCAAACGTCTAAGGACAGTAAGCAGCGTGCGGGCACGTCCCAGCTCTGGGCGGACACGGCACAGGACGGCCGCGCAAATCGTAAATACTAAAAGCACCGGGGACCCTCAGAAGTGGCTTCCCCACCACTCCCCGGGACCCTCAGAAGTGACTTCCCCACCACTCCCCGGGACCCTCAGAAGTGGCTTCCCCACCACTCCCCGGGACCCTCAGAAGTGGCTTCCCCACCACTCCCCGGGACTGTCTCAGAAGTGACAGGCCTAGAGGAGAAATAGGAATGATAATCGCTGGTAGGAGGCGCTCCACGCCCGGAATGCTATCAGGGAGCGCCCCCCCCTCCCCCGCTGTTCTCCCCCCCCCACCCCCCACTGGCCTGCACTGTCATTTAGGGTAAAGGCTCGGGCCTGAGGGTGGTCTGTGCCCCACACCGCCCCCACCGTCACCTTGCACTCCGTGGCCCCCTGGCGCCCGCCTCACCAGGAGCACTGGCCTCTTCGCTGGCCCTCAGGGGTTCTGGAACATTCCTGGCTCAAAGCCTTTATGCGTGGTCCTCCCTCAGCCCAGACATGCTTAGTGTCAGTCTCTTAGAGCTGCTGGAACACGGTGCCCGCAACGAAACGGACTGCCTCCCACTCGTGGAGGCTCGGGCCCGAAATCGAGGGGTCGGCCGGGCCGTGCTCTCCCTGACACCTCCAGGGGAGGATCCCTTCCGGCCTCTTCTAGATTCTGGAGATTGCCAGCAGTCCTGGGGCTTCTTCGCCATGGTCACCTTCCCCCTGCGTAGCTCTGTCCCCGCGTCCCAATGTCCCCTTTCTGCAAGTATACCGGTCACACTGGGGTATGACGGGTCTATTTGTACAGTACCCTGGTCCCCCTAATGACCTCATTTTAACCTGATCGCCTCCATAAAGATTTTATTTCCAAATAAGGTCACAGTCTGAGCTGCTAAGCCTAGAACTTTAACATATTGGGGGGCGGGGTGGGGGGCAGGATAAAATTCAACCCACAACACCCTTTTCACTAATATCCCCACCATCTACCCTCTCGCCTATCACTGTTAGGGAAGCCTGCTCTGATGCCTCGTCACAAGTCCCACCTCTCATCTCCACGGCCATTTCTTGTCCTCGCACATGTGCTACGTGTCTCCCAGAATTCTCATCACCACCTCACGTACTATTGATTTTCCTTATCAATCTCATTTTTGTGTATCGCCCTCCCCGCCCCCCCCAGTTTTCAGCTCCACAAAGGCAGTGGCTTTTCTACTATGGTCGCTGCTATTTTCTCTGTGCCTAGAACAGTGCCTGACAGGTGATGGGCACTCAGCAAACGTTTACGGAATAATCTTCAATCCTCACAGCATCGCGAAGTTATCAGAATGACTGTTGTCCCCAATTTTATAAACAAGGCAACAGCAGGTGCTTGAAAAGATTAATTATCTTGCTCAAGATAATACAACTAACGAGTTTTGGAAATGAGATTTGAACCAGGTGACATTGACTCTGAAACGTGTGCTCTAACCACTACACTGCGCCGACCAGGGCAGAAGGAGGGACTTCCTGCAGATGTGCCAGGCCTTCTGCAGCTGCTTAAATTACTGCTTTTTCCCTCTAGATAAAGCAGCACTTGAAAAACATCATCAAAATGTAAATCTCCGGGTCTAGGTAAGCGGGCTGGCTCAGCCTGCAATGTCACTCAGACAACCACAACATCAGAATACACTTTGTGTAGCTCTAAAATTAAAAAAAAAAAAAAAAAAAAAAAAAAAAAATCCAATTAAGCAAGCTAGTCTTTGGCTCAGGTGATGGTTTTATTTCTCTGGGCAGATTAGAAAACCAAGAAGCATATGCTGACTGTGCTTCCAGACAGCTGGGAGGTAGGTTTGTGTTATATTGCTGCTTTTAAACGTTAGGCACAGGGGCTTCCAAACCGAGCGAAGCTTGAATGTCAGATTAACAGGCGCCGTGGTTCTAACCCCCAAACCCTCACTTAACCAGCAAACACGTGTACCGTATTTCCACAAGCGAGGCAAGTTAAACAATGATCTCACTTAATCAAGCCCCAAACCTGCCAGCGAGGCCAAGGAACTTTTCTATTAGAATTTTCCAGACTGGCTGTCAGCATGGATCACATCCACTGGATAATTGCTCGTCTTTCCTCTTTGCTCTGCTGGCCCAATCCTCGTCTAGGAGCCACTGTTCAGTGGAAGGCACCCGTCGCTGACATGTTCCTGTCACGGCAATGATCCTGCGATAAGTCGGGGACATTAACCGGATCTGATGGTCGTGTGTGACTGCATCTACCGTCATCAATGATGCAGGGGCAGAAAGAGATGGTGACGCTGGGACCCAGAAAGTGTTCACGAGCCAGAGACCTATCTATGTCGTAATAAAAAGAAAATTTTAAAACCCAGGGAGGGGGCACGCATTTCAAATCCCAAATTATCCACCTGAGTCAGAAAACAAAACCAGAACAGAATGGTGTGTCCGGCCTTCGGTTAAGGAGGTTTGCAGCAATGGTGGGCGTGAGCACGCTGCACCGGGAGCGGCGCCGATCCGATTCTCTGGACACTTAGGCGGGTTCGGTGCATTTGTGGCCTATTGCACGGCAGTGTATTTAGTGACCGGAAACTGCACACGGCAGGCACTGCATCACGGGGAAGAACTGACTCATATCCTAAACTAAATTCCGTGGAAAGGAAGATCTCTGGTCTCTGCCTCCCAACCTCCCGAGGTCCCCAGCTCCTAGGGACGGCTGTCCATCTCGTTTTGGACAGGGAGGGCAAGCTGCTCTCGCGGGGACTCTGGGGCACCGTTACATCAACGCTGACCTCTCATCGGCCCGACAACCAATGGGCCTTCCTGACATGCTCCTCAAGCTCCCCCAGGGAATCCTGCCTCCGTGTTGCCCAGCTTTCCCAATTCTGTGTGCAATGACTTCCAGCGTGGCAGTGTTAAATTTTGCTTTCTAACTCACTTTGCACGTCTCTAGCTTGGGTCGGCCTTAGGGATTACTGTGCATTTAAGTCCACTTTCACCTTTCCCACGTGTGCAGTTTGAGGGAATATTGCTTTCTTAAGCCTAAAACTTCGATCACTCTGTCCAGAGACGAGGATGCAGTTTCGAGACGTACTGCCGCTCTGCGACATACACCCGCATCCGCCCGCGCGCCGCTGAACGCACCCCACTCACTGCAAGGCACGCAGGGCCCAGCCATCGCCGCCTGTGAGCGCACACGACGACCTGCGTGCAAGAGAGAAGCCACTTGCCAGGCGACCAGCAGTGCGGGACAGACACAGCATTCGGGCTGGCCACCAAGGCGCTCCCTCCCGGTGCCCGCGAGGGCGGAAGGGCTTTGAACGTCCTCGAGGCCCCTCTTAAGGTGTTAGAGGCTCTGCTGAGACGGGACGAGACACGGGGTTGCAGTCACCAAGCTGGCAGTAACTGCTGCTGTCTCCCAGCCATAAGGAAGGGCAGAGGCAGCCACGTTCCCACGAAAACGTTCTGATCGGAAACCACCCGCGCTGCCTCCTGAACAGCCGTCTTTCAGTCAACCAGCAGCGTTTCTGGTGGCGCGCGCTGTGGCTGCAAACGCCACCCTCAAAGGCAGAATCCGAACAGAAACACGCGATCTCCATTCAGGAAATTAAAGAGAGGGCTGATGAGACAAAAGCACCGTTAAATACGAGCTAAAACAATCGAATGTGCCAGAACAAATGAGCTTCATAAGGACTTTAATATGGTTTTCAATAAATGCAGATTGGGGAAAGCAAGTGCTCTGTATCAATACTCTATTTAGAATAAACTGGACCCTTTAAAGAAGGCAAGAAGTGGGCCAAGGGACTGGGAGGTACCGTATTTTCCCGTGTATAATGCGCATGGTTTTTGCCCAAACTTGTGAGGGAAAAATAAGGGTGCGCCTTATACACAGGGAGTGCTCGTTCCATATCTACGTGAACGTTTTTAATTCTTTTATTTATGAGTTAAAAGTGTTACATAAGTTTCTTGTACCATAATGGTAAAAAATAAATGCTAACGCTCCTTTATAATACAAAAAAACAAGTACCTAAATATAAACAAATAAACATGTGAATGAAAAAATTAAAATGAAAGATCTTTTCCCCTAAAAGTTTGGGCCAAAATGCATGTCTAATGTAGGTGGACGTGGGGTTTTTCACCCCTTGACTTTCCACTGGGTTCTTTTCCCCCTTGAGTAACAAAGAATTCAGCCAAACCAGACGTTCAGACGTGTCTTTGGCTCCGAACAGTACGTAGGTGTCAAAGGCGCATGATGAATTCTGACTGGCTCCCAGCATTGCGTCTGACACAGGCCACACCGATGGAAGGGGCGTTGTGCTTCCGTGTGTTGGGGTCCACACGGCAATGACACATTGATTTGGGGGCAGATAAGGAAATGAAGTCTAGCCAGGTGAAATTGCTTGTCTCCTTTTCAGAAAATAAAACAAAACAAAAAGGTTTGGGGAATAAAATATCAGAAGAAAGTTCTCATCACTGGCAAGAGAAGACTCCAAGGAGAACCTAGCCAATAAGAAATAAAAGGATATGCAGAAACCAACAAGAAACCAAGATTTCTTTTCCTAAATTAAAAGCTGAACTATGTCCCTGCTGAAAGGGGGAAGTTAAACAAACAGGATAATAAAAGTATTTCTCCATAAAAACTTTTCAGGGTCTATCCAAGTGTTCTTGTTAAATTGCTGAGAACCCCTCCCTTTTTCTAATTTCTTCTCCTTCCTCAGAAACGTCACCCTTCCATGCGACGTCAGCCATGTGCGGGCCTTATTGATGGCTGTGATATTTCATCCTGTACCTTTTAATCAGTCACTGCTAGGCGTGCACAGCTCACGAACTGTGCTGCGGCTCCTAGGAAATGCTGCTCCCGCTGGGGCCCGGCCGCGTTAGCGACCTGCGGGGAGCGCGCGGAGCACAGTGAGCTTGCTCTGCTGTCACTGATGGTGAAGGGAAAGCTGCGGGAATTTCAACGACCCCCGGATGGTCGCCTTCTACAGTTTCCAAAGCGTAAGCATGTGTATTTCCGTATCTGTCGGCATGACAACCCTGCAGCAACATGGGATTCTTAGGACTATTAGACAGATGAGCAAAGGAGAGCTGGAGAAAATGATGCACGGTCACACGGGCAGCAAGGGGCAGAGCTGACAGTCAAGCACGCCACTGTGCCCACTGTTTTCTAGAACTCTTGGGGCCCTGTTATCTGCAGATGGGGGAAGGGAAGTGTTACTCCGTCTTGCACTGCCTACTACCAGGTCTAAGCAGAGTGGACACTCCTGCCTTTTATGTCACTTTAGGGTAAGAGTGTCCCACCCACAGCCCAGGAGAACTTTGAAATGATGCCCAACACAAATCCGTAAACTTTCCTAAAACATAACTGAAAGTGATGCACAGACCTTTTTGTTAGCTCACTGGCCATCGTTAGCGTGAGTGTGTTGTGTGAGTAGCCCAAGACAATTCTTCTTCCAATGTGGCCCTGGGGAGTCACAAGGTTAGACACCTCTGCTTCAGGATAAGAGTCTCTCAGTCACATGCCAAGGATCTCGGTGTAACAGTGGGCAACACGAGAAGAAAAACAGAGAAAGACCGCTCCCCATGACGGAAAGCACGTTAACGTTACTGACGGCCTCGTCCCCTCGGAGCCCAACTGTCCGCTCCTCTAGTGGAGCCCCAACCTGTGTTTTCTCTGTCACCAGACGGTTGAGATTCCTTCTGGCTTCATTTCCAAATCTTTCTCTTAAAGCCCAACCAAAATTGCTCCTCCTTGTCTGTGAGACCTTTCCTGAACCACCCAATCGTTGTCCTTCTCTTTTTCCCCTGAACCCATCATATAAAATAGAGCCTTTTGTATAGTGGAAATAGAATCGGACTGGGAATCGGAGTCCCTGGTTCTGGTCCCTCCATAGCCACAAGCTCAGCTACGAAACCTATCCAGGTCTGCTTCTGCCTCTGTAAAAGGGGACCATTAGAATAGATGCTCTCGAAAAGCCACCATTGAAGTTAATGACACACCATTTTACACATGGTTAGATACTGTCTTAACACCAAGATAGCCTCATTTCTACGTTTTGTTTCTACAATAAAATTTGTAAGACATATTCCATATTTCTTTCATAACTCCATAAGGTCTAGTTCATTAACACATTTGATTACATGTTGTTTTTTTTCTGGTCAACTGATTGATTGAAAAATCACATTATTGATCATTCCAGTCTTCTGAGGGCGTGCCTAAGTGGAATTCAAGATGACCATGGACTTGTAAATGTCTTTTCTCCTAGATATAATAGCATGCGCATTAATAATAACAACAGCTAATATTCAGTGAGGCCATATTAACTACATGGTTCTGATTTGAGTGCTTTTTATGTATTTACTTATTAAATTTCCACTACAATTATCTGAGATAGTCACTGTTGTTATCTGGGTCTTTCTGAAGAGAGCATGGTAATGTCCAGAATTTGAGTATGTTGCTCAGTATTTCAAAGCTAGTAAGTCCCGAGTCGGGATGTGAACAGGTGTGTCTCGGGGCAGCCTGCACTGCCGTGTGTCAGGGAGTGCCACGCAAACAGCAGAGGGGCGCATGATGTTAGCAAATAGGTTATTTTCCAAATCTATGGCCTGGGAAAGGGCAGTGAGGTTTCAATAATTTCTTTCTAACTCAATCCGTAGCATTTCACAAATAAGTCATGCCAACTGGCAATGGTAGCATTCCTGTCCCTGGATAAAGCTGCTTTGACCTCACCCTAGTCTTTGCCGATGTCCAGTTGAAAAAGCAGGATACGAGTAGTATGGTACGAGGAGTACGACCCCACTTTTTTATCAAATACATTTCTATAAGTATATACTAAAAATTCATAAACAGACTGCTATAAATGTTCCATAACCTATATTTTCATAAATATAGTTCTCAAAAGATATTTACATAGATATAATGGGAAGAAATATAAAATATAAACAGTGGCTACATTTGGGGGGACAGGATCACATTGTGGCTATTTCCTGTCTTTATAATTTTCTCTAAATCTCAGATTTTCTAAAATGGGAATGCATTTTCAAATGAACTTCAGTTTGAATCATATAAAATGCTGCAGCCACATTAAGCCCAAGTTCAGTTTTAGCCCCCCCCCCTCCCCACGTAGGGCAGCTTGCTACCCTGGCTCCGTGAAAGCCATTTCCAACCCCTCGCTGACCTGAATGTGTGCTCGGCGAAGTCAAACATCTTCCACGCCGAAGCCATGTCTCCCCTCTCTGAGAACCAGGGCTGCATGGGCTTTGGAGAGGGCCCTGTGGTTTCCAGAGATTTGAAGAGAAGACGGGGGAGGGCAAAAGCCTGGAGTGTGAAATTAAACAGGTGCTTCTAAAGACGAAGCGAGACACATATTTCACCCAGGATTTTCCCCTCTCTGTGACATTTTTGCATAACGCAATGTTAAGAATTTTTAGGAGAAAACCTATTGACACATGAAGACCAATTAGCCGCCTGGATCTGCTCCCCTAAGTTGTACAACATGAAGGTCAGTTCACTCAGTAATCTCCTCTCCCCGAAATGAGAAAATCTGGGGTCACAGCCTGAATTCGGGCTATGCCAAATCTGCAAGGATGTCCTTTGCTAATAAGCCCAAATGTCTAAAACTGCACTTCTCCAGTTAATAACTATTATTTAAAATGTCTGGTTTTTTAAGGCCAACACAACTGGGAAAGTCATTCTTCAAAAGAAACACTCTCTCTACCCAACTTATTCAAGTTTGCAGTTAAGGATAGGTCAACAGACCTGCGTTATGCTTCATTCATTCATTCATTGCTTCATTTCCCTACTCAACGAGCATCTATTGATTGCCTACTACGTGTCCTGCCCTGAGCCAGTCTTCGGCACACACTGGAATGCGACGTGCCCGTCCTGGAGCTGGAAGTCTAATGAGAGTTTGCAGTTAAGTGCATAAGCAATTGCAGTGTGAGAGGCGACTGCAGTCCTGGATTTGTGAACCAATTTCTCAGGTTGGTACCCAAATATTTCCAGGTGTACAGGACTTTGCACAGAAGTACTTGTGCAGAAGTACTTACCAATGAGTTTGCTTAAAGGAGTGCCAACTCTTACTGAGACCAATTTATGTACCTTCCAAAATGAAAACGGTCAAAGGTGCCACCTATCTGTACTTGGTGAACTTGGGCAGCACAGATGCATTCTGAAGGACGGGAAATTTATTTGCAAAATAATCTTTTATCTCGTTAGTCCACAATGTGCTTTACAAACTCAATAAATGACTGCAATATGTTTTTATAAACATTGGTTAAAACACTGACGTTTTAATATATTTCATGTCATAAAGTAGATTAGTTTTCTAAAAAGGCCCTCCAGCAGTAATTTCGTTAGTACTTACATTAAAGGCTGTCACTTACAGTTCATAAAACACGTCAATCCGCTGACAGAGAGGGGGTGGTGATTTTTTTCCCATTAGTGGGACATAGTTTCCCATGATGTTTTGGGCATCACTCTTCTTGAAGTCTCTACCCTCATTTTCCCTGACCTAATTTTATAAAAGTGACACCAGAGGGATGAGGAGAGCAGAAGACACGCATACAGTCACCTTCTTGGGCAATAATCCTGCTGTGGTCTTAGTGGAATGTTAATGGGCCCAAAATGTGTGTGATGTTAATTTGGTGACGTGTGAGAAAGCATCTGGAGTTTAATGCAGCGATGCCGACTATGCAAAAAATGCGATCACAATGCCAGCGCGGCTCAGCGCTCTGGACGAAGCCCAGATGGTGCGTCAGTGCCACAGGGGCATTTACGGCCACGCCGGAGAGAGGAGAACCACCAGCAGGTCCACGACACGCTCCCTGACGCCTCCGATCACCTACCTTCCGGTTAAAATACAAAAACAACTGAGAAGCGCTCGGCGCCACGTTAGAAAAGGCGCGCACGCTGGGGAAGGGGCGGGAGGAAGGGAGGGCCTTGTTTCTCCCTTCGCTTTTCTTTCTTCCACGTCATTGCACGTGTGCCTCATCCAGGAGATCGTGAAGACATGTAAATAAGGACTTTTTCATAGAATGTATACTCATTTTGTGTGATGACGTGGTATGTGGAGATCTCGCTAGACATCTGACAATATAGGTCCCCTGGATAGGGGCAACAGGTGGGACTTGAAATTCCCAACGGCAGAATGGGTGCTGTCAATCGTGGCTGTGACTGAGGAGCTAGGTCCCTGCAGCCGATACAAGCTTCTGTGACGAACGTGAGTTGGGCTTACTGGGTGAGGAGACAGAACGTGAGTGCGGGGAGCTGCATCCTCTCCCGTCGGGACCCAGGGAGGTTAGTAGCAAATGATGAAGCTCTGCCTGTGATATTTTCACATCATCACATTTTGTTGTACATAAATGATTTGATGTCTAAAATGTGTATTTATTAGAGTTCCCTGGAGCTAATGGCTGAACATGGTAAAAATTAATATCATCAAGATTATTTATTTGGCCTAAATTTTACTGTAGTTACACAAGGAATGACTTTATAATCTTCACCCACCACTCTTAACAGGCCGCTTGCGGAAAGGGGTCCCTAACATTAGGGGCAGGGATGACATGCACATGTGTCCGGGCCCAATATTCTATTAAATTGTAATACTCATTATACACCGATAACAAAAGATGAGTATGAGTCATGTTTGCCTTCTGCAATCACAAGAGGTGCTCACAGTGGTGACCATCAGTGTTTATGTAATACATAGGTAACGTCTCTTAAAATGTATATATGTATGTGTTTTTTTGGCACCCCTGGTATACATTCTATACAATCTCAGTTCTAAACTGGGCTCCATATTCAAGTTTGTTTGGTGGCCTTAAGCAAATCACTCTGACACTTTGCATGTCATCTTTCCCATCTATACAATGAACCCACATTGTATTAAACCTATATTTATTTTTGCAAGACTAGAGATAGCACCAAAGGAGAAAGTGCACACAAGGTTACTGTGGAAATTATAAGGAGGTATACAGTCATAGTCTCCTGTTACTCTGAAATGATTTGATTATCCCTGCTCCTTGTCCTAAGGATCTCTAAGGCATCTGGGAGCTCCAAAGCGGAGGAAAGGTACACCCCTGAAAGGGACAAGGGGATGTGTATCAATAAGGACGTGGGCAGAGTTGCCAGGAGCCAGAATAGAAACTCACAGCAATTTATTGTCTCCCCATAAACTGCCCGGGGGTGGGAGAGGAACTGATCTCAGCGTGTCTTCCCTTTAACCTTACTCGACACACAAGGACACTATGTCATCACGTATAATGACACGCCTGCATGCAAGTGATGATTTCCAGGCTACGTTAAGGATCTCTGCCTCCGTGCAGTCATGCATCCCTCAAATTTGCAAGAATCCCGATTGCAACAAAAACTCCTGTCTGGTCAGATGTTCATCTCCATGTTCTCACACAGACGTAGGCAATGAAAATACAGGGTTGGGTGGGCAAAAAGGAACATGAAAGTCTCACTCCGTTCTTCCTTCCACCCCTGATCCACCCCATTCTCCGCCCATCAACAAAAGTGTAGGAAGCATAACGGGCATCCAAAGTAGAAAGGAGTTTGTCAAACTGCTTTTTGTTTTTCTCAGGAGTTGGTGCAGAAGGTCATCAGCACCTTCGCCTGCCTGGTGGAATGCCTCCTCCAACCCCAACTACACAGAGAAGCAGCGCTTTCTCTCTGGGAAGAAGTGACAGATCATGTCAAGCTGACAAATAACTGGGGGAGGATCTCAGGGCATAACTACCTGTGTTGATACAGCGGCCGTGAAGGAGAAAATTGACACCCTTGATGGAATGATCTACACAAAACAAAATGGAACTCCCAAATGTTCTTGAGGGTGTGTAGCACAGAGACCCAGAAATCCAACACATTTTTTTCTTTTCCCTCTTAGGAGAGATGCCAGACTACATTCTTTTCTATTCTTTCAGCGACAGGAGACACACTTGGGCCCAAGTGGTTCAGAAGTGTGTGGCCCCCTATTCCCCTCCCCTACCCACCAGCTGAGTGTCAACAACTCCAAGGACACGGAGAAGACCAGAGACCACACAAGGCAGGACACCCAAAGGCATCTGTGTGAGTAAGAATGTAGCCTACCCTGAGGACAAGAAGGGAGAGACGTTGTCTCTCTGCACTGAATTCCTAAGATAGTTCAACTGACCAGTACAAGCTGTGACCTAACGCCCATCACAGAGCCTATACCAGTGGGCTGCAAGCGTGGTCTCCAAGGACGCAACATTGGCATTACCTGGGCACGTGTCCAAGGGGACCAAATTCTTGGTTCCTACCCTACTGAATCAGAAACTCGGAGAGTACAGCCCAGCAAATTCGGGAAGCCCCCCGCTGGTTGGAGGACCACTGTTCTGGAGATCTCAGCACCAGGGTTTGTCCTGAAACTTGTTCACACAGGCAAATGGCACAATGGTCCCCATTCTGATATTTTGATACCTTTCTTCAGGCATGTTTGCAAATAGGGGAAAAACACCTGGGAACAAAGGGAGCCTTGCATCAGGTTCAAGCGCCTCAGGTTTGCTTCGAGACTCGTGTGATCCCGAGCCTGCCCAGTGCCTGGCTTTGACCACGAGGACAGGGTCTGCCAGGGCATTTTGCGTGGGGTTGGGAAAGACAGAAAAGTGTCCCTATCCAACAGAGAGCAGCTTTTTCTAGGGCACTCTGGAAGGAGCCGACACGCCCCTTGCAACCTTAAGGCTTAGACCAGTTTTGCAAACTTTCTCAACTACATCCTGCAGGAGATAGGAGGTCTGCTAGCAAGGGACTCTAGAGGCTGGCACGGTCAGCCTCCCATGTGACCAATGGCTGCCCCTGCATTCTTAAATCAAAAGAACTATCAAGGGTGAGCTCTGTGCAGCCCCGACTTTATCACGGGGCACAGCAGAATACCCTCATAAAAATGCTCAATCCCAGGGGCAGAGTCGTACCCACTTGGAAGGAAACAAGAAAGGGCCGGTCATGCCGTTTGAATTCTGCTGCCCGAGCCTTCCATTGCTACCACCGCCTGGCACCTCGGGTGTGAGGTTCAACCCCGCCTCGGGGCTGGGCCCTGCGCATGTCCTTTTGAGGGAGGCAAGGAGGACTCGGTGCGTCCGGCGGGGAAACCCGCAGGCCTCACCTCCAGGTCAAGTTGAGACCTCCAATGTGTTTTTCTGCTTGCCTTCTGCTTCATGTTCCGTCCCAGGAGATGCTCCCTTCTGGGCAAACTTAGCTCGTACCTTCCCATCCTCTGCAAGGACCAACGCCAGGAGGGAGGCCATTTACAGAGAAGGTATTTGCTAGGACAAGGGTCCAAGGGAGAAAACCGTCAGGCGACTCGGAGAAATCGGCTTCTGTGACCGACGGGGCTAAGGCAAAGGCACGTGGGGTCCGGGGTGCTCATGTGCAAGTTCAAGCGTGGCCAAGAAGCTCGATCATCAAGCTAAATGGCATTTAAAAAACCTAAATGAAAGCCTCCCCCCACACACATTCACAAAACATCAAACATTTAAATAAAGTCCGGATCGGTGTGACTCAGTTTCCCTTTAGTGTCGGGTTCCACGTCGCACCGGTTGTGACCGGAGACTGAAAGCACGTTCTGTGCTGTGGTAGAGGGGTGGGTGAGCCGAGGCCGGCGTGCCCCGGGGTTAAGAAAGGACAGGAAAGGGGGTGGGAAAGGCGGAGGGAGCAAACGCGCCCACTGAGTGTTCCCGAGGCCCGGGGCTTCGCGCTGCACACACCGAGACACACGGAGCGAGAGTGATTATTGCCACCACCCCGTCGGCAAGGTCGCGGATCCGGGGGGGGGGGGGGGTAGATCGGCCGTCCGAGATCCCACGGCCAGCGGCAGGGCAGGGAGAGCACATGGGGCTTCAGAGCCCGTGTGTTTAACCAGCAGGGAGACCCGGGAGAGAGCGGGGGACCAGGGCAGGAGGGGCAAGGGCGAGACAGCACAACCCGGGTCTCGGTCCTTGGTGGTCCCCAGGCGCGGGGCAAGCAGGACGAGATGGTGGCCGTGGCGCGAAGCCCCGTCCAGCCTCTTGGAAGAGGAGGCACAGCCCGTGTGCCGACGCCGGCTGTTGGCACGTCCTGACAAGGAGCCACTCAGCACGCCGAGGGCCGAGCCAGGGCCAGGGCCGAGCAGACGGCAGCGGCCGTGATGGCGGGGGCCCGCAGCTCGTCTGTTCATTTGGCCCCGTCCCTCCCCCCCTCAAACAGGTCTCACTCTGCCTCCCGGTCTCTAAATCTCCCTCGGTCGAGCTTGAGAAATAACACGCAGAGACGGGGAGACACTATTCACGCGCTTACTTACTTACAGGTTCTTTCCGTGTGTACCGTGGAAGGATTTAATCCGCTGGACCCGGTGCCACGAGAATGATGTCTCCATTGCAGGAGGGAGCACGGCGCGCGGGTGTAAGTGTGATGGATGGGGCGGCCTCCCTCGCCAGGAGAGGAACCCAGTAACCCTGACATGAGAACCGGGTGGGAGGGCGCGGGTCACGCCGGCACAGTATTACTGGAACGAGAGGCAGAGAAAAGTCATTACTCTGAAGTGACAGTCTGAAGGCGAAAAATAAACTCAGGAGGGAGCTTAGGCTCATTAGCAGCCTGGTCTCAATATTTCATTATTAATGATAATAAAAAGAGGGCAGGAGGGAGGAAAGGCATATGGGCCTGCGCACCCCTCCCGTGAACCCCGCCCCATAAGCACCCAGGGAGCCCGCTCTGAGGCCCACAGTAACAGCTCGGGCTCCGGGACTCGACACCAGGCACCTCCAGGAGGAAGGACACGCCAGGCAGGATGAAGAACGGCTGGCTGGGCTCTGGCGCGGGGCGGCCCTCCTCTACGCGCCTGATTCGGGGAGGGCCCCCGGCAGGATTCTGCCGGATTTCTCAGAACCTGCGCCACAGGCCACGAAGCCCCTGACCGTGCCCTGCAGGCCAGCGCGGACCGGCCGCAGCGAAAGGGGAGACCGCGCCCAGCTGCCCCTGGGACCTCTCCGGCCACACCTGTCTGGGCAGGAGGCCATCGCTCCTCCCTGAGACTATACGCTGTCTGCCCACCGACGGGGGAGCAGCAAAGCCACTGGGAACCCGCAGACGTGGTCTGCGTGGAAAGGGAAACAGGATACATCCCTGAGATTGTAACTAAAACCTAGAAATGTAACTCTACTGTACGCAACCACGCTGGATTCAATTTCATTTCAAATGGCAAAGGAGCTGTCAGGTTCTGCCTGTTGCCCAAACAGAGAAGATGGCATTTGTCTTCCATGTCACTGGGCTGCCTCTTCTGACGAATATTTTGCTGCGATTTAACTGATAGATTTTTCTTTTTGAGATTAACCTTCATAACGCAGCCAGCCTGGCCTGGTCCATTTTCCTGGTTTTGGGGACCATTTCTGAACATGTTAATACAGTTACATTAGTAATACTGTTGGGCAAAGAGTGGCTGCCTTCCTATACCACCCGATGGCCTTGAGCAATTAAAAACACACCCAGGATAATCTTTTCTATTATTTATGTCCTTGTCATTTATTGCCATGATAGAGTTTTCCATCTGACCAACACAAGTTAGGATGCATGAACCAGGATGGGGTCCCTGTAGTCTGGCTGCATGGACTGTTGGAGGAGACCATTATGAAGCAGTGAACACACAAACTACCGTGTCATGACCAATCGTGTTAAGTGGCACGAAGAGAAAGATGCAGGTGCTCGAATGAAGCTGGGGGTGGGGGTGGTTCCTGGGGATGTTACTTTCTGTAGGGTGGTCCAGTCGGTCTTCTCGGAGGAAGTGGCATTTAGGTGAGACCTGAAAGAGCAGGAGATGGCCTGACGGGTCAGTGAATTCCAGAGGACACATCTGTGTGAGGCCCCCAAGTCAGAAGACAGCTTCCTGTTTCCTGTTCAAAAAGAAGGCAGGCTAGAGTCTCCAGAGTTCAGTGCTGCTGGGAGAGCGGTGCCACATGTCCCTGGAGGGCAGGTGAAGGGCATCCTGAAGCATCAAGTTCAGCAAAACAGGCTGACGTCCATTCTGAGGGTCAGGGGGAGCTTTTGGATTGAACAGACTTACTGACCTTTTCAAAGGGTCTTGCTGAGTGCAGTGTGAAGAAGGAACTGGGGGTGGGACAAGCCTAGAAGCCAGGAGACCTGTTTCTCAATGGGACTGAAGGACACAAAAGGTCCGAGGTAGTTCTCAAGGGCAAAGGTACAGGCTCTGGGAAGAGACTGTGTGTTGGGTCCAGGGAGAGAGAGACGTGTCAAGAAGGCGCCGGATGGCTGGCTAAACCCTCTGAAGCTCATCTCCAGTGTAACAGGGAACACTCCACTCGGGGAGTCCAGAGCGTCCTTTGTAACTAAGGCACCTACAAATGTGCACAAAGTTTGTCTTACTGTGGCCAGTCAGGTCCAGGCTCCAGGGACCATCCCACCCTACGCCACCTGGTGGGTCAAGAAGCCCACGTTCTTGGTTCTGGTTGTGATTCCCCCCACCCCCACATTCCTGCATCCCCTTTATTTTTCTCCTTTAATTCCAGAACCCAGTGATCTCCAAGGTGGGGCAAAAGGAGCTGGTGGGGCAGTGGTTCTCCAAGTGTGGTCCCGGGACCAGCTTACACCAGCTTCCCCCCAGCACTTGTTGAATCGCAACCTAGATCCACTCATCCATCTGTGCTGTAACAAGCCCTCCAAGTGGTTCTGGTCCACGCTGAAGTTGGAGAACCATGGCTCAGTCACCATCAGCTGTCTGTGCTATCGAACGTGGCTGCCATGCCCCACACATGGCTGTTGTGTCCATGAAATGTGTCCGGTGTGAGCTGAGATGTGTAGTGTAAAATACACATCAGATTTCAGAGACTTGGTACAAAAAAAAAGGAATGTAAGTTTTTAAAGCTAATATTTTACATTGACACGTGTTGAAACAATATGTTTGATATTTGGGGTTAAAATGTATTATTAAAATGAACGTTACCTTCACTTGCTTCTTTTTACCCTTGCAGTGACTATAAGAAGAGTGAATACTGCATGTGTCACACCTGCTATATGTTTATTGGTTAGTACTGCTCTGCACTCTAAAGTGCTGCGTCTCCAACTTCAGGGTGCACAGAGACTGCCAGAGGATCTGGTTAGAACGTAGATTCCAATTCGTAGGTCTGGCATGAGGGCTGAATTCTGCATTTCCAGCAAGCTCCCAGGAGATGTTCGCGCTGCTGGTCTGTGGCCCGCACTTTGAGAAGCATCATGGCACCAATGCATGCTGGGAAAGTTTCTGAAATGTGCTATCAATACACCTGGTTTCAAGTCCCATCTCTGCTTCTTACTGGCCATTATGACTTTGGACAAGTCTTTTTTAATGAAAAATGCAGATAATAGAAATAACCACACAATGCTATTGCGAGGTTTAAATAAAACGACTTTGATGGAATTATTTCTAGTGTCAAGGCAAAGTAAATCTAAATACAGTAGACTCTCAGTTAACTGGCACCCATGCCAGATAAATGTAGTATTATTTCTTCGATTTGTGTGTATGTGTGTGTGTGTGTGTGTGTGTGTGTGTGTGTGTGTGGTTTGCTTGAGTCCCAGTTAATGGAGAGTCTACTGTAATTATTCTACACCAGAACCAACACACACACACACACGCGCATACACACACACACGCGCGCGCGCGCACACACACACACACACACACACACACACAGAAGCACTGCATATACTGGAGTGAGTGATGCCCAGAGGCAATTTCCTCAGTTTCTAAGATAATTCAGGGCTATAAGGAGACATCATAATTATCTGGCTATTCCAAATTGTCTCCAGATTATTTCTGCCTGCATTATCTGAATCATTATGACCACAGAGAAGTCATCTGAGAAGAATTAGTAGCATTTAGCCAGTAGGTCTCTACGAAGCATTTGTGCCTGGGGTTGGCGGACTTGGTGACTTTCCAAAAGGACAAGGCCCAGAGGGACATTATCCTAAATACCCAGCTAAGTGCTCGGCTCCAGGCCTCTGAGAATCAGCGCATCCCCGAGGCCAGGGGCTCCACCAGACTGGACTTCATCAGTAATTAGAAAGCAAGCAGTTTCCTAGAAGGAGCCACTTGGTGACCTTGGGGAAAAGGGAACGCGACCGGACTTGCTGCACATTGTCGTCATTAGGAAGATGGGGAAGGCGGAGAAGATGCAGAAGCAATGGCCCTTAAAGCCTAATTGTCATGCTGCGGGTGGCAACACCCATACGGAGGCGATTAGTCCCTCCCGGGCTGTGGTGCTGACAACACAACAGGCAGGAGGACAGGGAGCTGCTCAGAAACCAAGTATGCGCTGTGCCAAGCGCTGTGCCAGGTCCTTCCGATGGAAAATGTTGCAATTGGCTTCAACAGGAAGAAACTGTTTTATCACCTGCTAGCACCCACCTACTCTCTCTCTCTCTCTCCCCGCCTTCCCCGTCTCTCTCTCTCTCTCACTTATTTCATCCCCTGCCCAGCAAGGAGGGGTGTAGAATACAGTTTCTTCTTCCATGAAGGTTCCTGACGCATTAAGTTTAATAGGATAGGAGCAGCAGGTCATCTTGGAGCCTTCTGACAGCACATTTGCTCTAGAGGGGACAGCTGTTGAGAGCAAGGCTCCTGGCCTGCAGGGCTGGCGCGTCTCACGCACAGGGCAGGGAGCTACTTAGAACCGGAGAGGCTTCAGAAGACCCAGTGGTGTTTACAAGTCCCCACTCATCCCCACACAGAGGGTAAGTGACTCCTCCTCCCTGGGTCCTATTTACAATATCTTTAAAATGAGAGGGTTTAATCAAATGGTCTATAAGCTCCCCCCACACCATGATATTCTACTACCGCGAAGGGCAATTTTGCTTATATGAGACGATCCTCGTGGCGGGGATCTTTGCCCACAGGTGCCTGCAGTGCCCCGTGGAGAGAAGGCACTACTGCAGACAGGCTGGGCAGACGCAAGCACCATGAACGTGACCCTGAGCATCAGGGACGTGGAGGCCCAGGGACCGGGAGCCTGTTTGGGACAGCAGCTGCCTTGGGGTCCCATTCCCCTGAGGTGAGACCTTCAGCAAGCGAGGAGGAAAAAGCACCGGTGGAACAAGGCAGGTGACCTGTGTCCTTGTCCCTCACGTCCCAAGACAAAGGCCATGGGGTCTTTGTGGCCTCTTCCCTCTCTTGTCATCTACTGTGTTCTCCAGGAAAGATCTCACAGCACGAGTCTCAAGAGGAAGGAAACGTGTATTTGAGAACCTAGGATACGGGTACCAGCAGCTTAAACAATGGATCGCCTTTAAGCCTTGCTACTGGGGCCCAAACTGGGATAAGCCGAGTGTGGCACCTACGTGCATGGGCTGAAGCAGGGTGCTGGCTCATGCTCCCCCACCCAGTCTGGCCCTCTGAGCTTTATCTGTACTTGTATTCCACGTCCTAGTTATAGGATCAGCCGTAGAGAAGCCCAAAGTCACCCCCAGGACGGACACGAAGACCTAGCAGTTTGCTCCGTGCTAGCGACCGAGGAGAGCAAATGGCAAAGACCCGGGAGAGTGCAGAAGAGCCTGGTGGTGTAGGATTCTGGGGCCTGTGTCTGCCAGCTGGAAGCCTGGGCCCCTCACTTAAAGACTGCTTCAGGTTCCTTCTCTGTACAGGGGGTAGCGCTGCGGCACGAGGATTAAGGGACTGGCGCACCAGAAGTGCTGGAACCAGTATGCCTCAGCGCATGTTACACCCTGATGATAAGGATGGTGGTGATCACGGTGGTGACGATGACAATGACAACATCTTGATAAATGCTGGTTATTATTATGATGATGATGATCACATTACTGATTTATAATGCTCAGTGCATTATCCTTCTCAATAGGTTTTTGTATATTAGTAGAAACTAATAGTATCTTAAATACTGGATCTCCAGCCATAAATTACCAGATACGATCACTGGACCCAGGCACAGTATTTTTTTTTTTTTGGAGGAATTCATTACAGCAGTGGCCTTGACTCACACACTAAATGTCATTCCAGCTCTAATGTTTGAACCCGCGGCTTTGCACAGCAAGGCCCCGACTCTCTGTTCAGAACCAGGAGCTTAATCCAACACGGAGAACTGGTCAGGGGCTGCAATTCGGGGTCACGTGCACTGCAGCCCCGGGCCAGCACGGAACCCACGCTGCGTCTCCTCGTCAGCTCACTGACTGCTAATCCACAGCGTCGCCTGCTCCCTTGGGCGGCCCTGGCCCCAGGAATGCAGGTTGGATGTCCCTGCTACCCTCAGTGGCCTTTTTTCACAGTCAATTACTCCCCGTTAATTGTTGTTGTTAATAATCCATGCGGTCCCTCTGCCAGCAGTGCTGGTACCTTGGGGAAGAGAAGCGGGGGCTGGCATCACGCAGCTGCCCTCACGTCAGCAGTGCCCTGTGAGTGCGACCCCAGGGCCAGAGTCCCACCCAGACTCACCACCGGGCCCTGAGCACAGCTCTCACCCACCAGGGCCGGCTCCTGAAAGGTCGTTCTGCAAAGCTGCCCTGACGTGCAAAGCTGGCAAAGCCGACCTGAGGCCGATGGTGACATGTCCACTTGGCCTTCAGCCAGCAGAGGAGTGGCCGCCTCACTTGTGCCTCTGCACTTGACCGTCTTTAGGGAGGACAGACATGAAGCAGGTGACAAATGGAAAGTGAAAGCTGAATCACGGCCCGTGGGGGCTTTACCTCCTGAGGCTGGTGTCCATGGTCCCGGCCACCTCTGAGCTGCCTGTCGCCACAATGACAACTCTGATTTTGTCACCCCGAAGAGAGCTGAAAGGAGCACTTGACGGATGTCACTCTGGGGGATTCCCAAAAACCCACTGAACCCCAGAGCTGAAGGGAGCCTTGAGAGGGTCCTGCATTAGGACACCCCCCAGGAGGGGGACAGTGGCACCGTGACTGATGGCTCTCATGTTTCTGTTCTCTTGTTCTCTCTCCCTGTCTTCCTCTGCTTTTCCCCACTTTTTGGTCTCATTTTGCTCCTGTGAGGAACCGTGCCATCCCCACCACACACACCCCCACACCCACACACACTCCCTCCCTCCCAAGCCCATGAATATGTGATACCCTCTATGCAGTTGTATTTATGCTGCATGCCTGAAAGAACAAAAGCACAAACAGCACATCTGATGGTGACTTGGAAAAACAAGAGCCTCCTCCCAGCCTCCCCGAGAAGAGTCTTCAATACTGACAGCTCCCTTTGTGAGAAGAACAAAGACAGCCCAGGCGGTGGGCCTGTGGAAGCAAAAGAACAGGTACAGAAAAGACCTGAAGAAAGTGATGAAACCAGACTTCGCTGTGACCGCAGGAAGGCAGGAAGAGAGGAGGTGGGACCTGGAAGGGGGACGGGCTGCAGACTGGGCTTGGGACCGAGGAAGCCTGCAGGCACCAGTCCACGTGTGCGCGCGCCCTGGCTGTGCGCGCACCGGCGACATGCACTCTCTCCCCCAACGAGCACGTGGTGGCCCGAGGGTTTGCGATGACCTAAGGAAGTCTTATAATAAAAGGAGGATGGCAGGATTTAAAGGGATAGTGGCTGGATTTTGAGCTTCAGGGATGAGACCACCGAGGAAGGTCCTCTGCACAAGTAAACGCTCATAAACGCAGGGAAGCCACAGTCGGCCAACGCGGGCCCTCTCGTTATACGTGCACTTGGACCACTACAATGACATTTCCCCTGCTGCTAACTACTCCATCCACCACCATCCCCATCCGTACACACCCCTACGTCTTCCTGGGTACCTTCCTGCCCAAGGATAACTGCTGCCTTTGTGTCTACACCTGTGCATGCTGAATGACCAAGCATTCGGCTGAGGAAGAGCACAGATTGCAGAGGAAACTTGAAGGGCCTGTCACGCCCACACCCCTTCTAGGGACACTGACATCACAACGGGCAACAGATGTCTCGGGCTGTCGGGCTGTCCGGTGGCCTGATTCCAGGGCTCTGCTCACCAAATACAATATGGACCAAGTGAACAGTGAGATCCTCTCCCAGAGGTTCGTATGTGAGCCGCAGAAAGACAAAGAGAAAAAGAGGAATAAAAGAAGTGAAGGCTTACTGTGGGATCACAGCTCACGTGTGAACCGCCAGGCGTCCGCTGGGCGGTCGGAGCTGCCCAGAGCCCATGCCAAGTCCACCTCTGGGAACACCCGTCCCCCCTTTGCCCGGCCGCTTTTCCACATTCCCACTGCATATGCAGCCTAAGAAGGCATCAGGGGTGCAGGCAGGAACACCTAGAGAGCTGGGAATACCCAGCGCCTGGAGGTATTTAGAAGGATAAAGAGCAGGTGACGCCTCAGCTGGAGACCACGGTCCCTAAGGAACATCCCCAGTTCCCACACAGCAGCACTGGGGTTCTCCTGCACTTGACACTTCATCCCAACTATGCCGGCGGACGCTGTGTTGACACCTCCTCTCCCGAGGTCGCGGTGCAGGGACTGGCTGGCTGTCCTAGTTGCAACAACAGCTGAGCCTCCCTCCGAACAGGTTCCAGTCTTGCTTTCACTCTTTAACAAGGTGAGCAAACCCGTTTCAGACAAGAAAGCGTCACGACGGCGGAGCTCACCTCCTGTCACGACCACAAAACTGCCGCTTGACTACAGGGGCACTGTCACTGCCAATCGCCCGAGGTCTACCACTGTGGGCACGCAGAAGCCACCTCGAGGCTGGCAGGAGGGGCAGAGACACGGAACAAGCTGGCCCCACACCTGCATGGAACCATTAAGAATTGGGAAGGATGTCCAAGTTGAAGAGGTCCCCTTGGAGGAGCAAGGGGGCCCCAGTGCTACACCAGGCTCCCCAGCCCAGGGTTCCAGGGCCAGAAACGCACTCGTAGATACAGAGAACATTTTGATGGCTGCCAGATGGGAGGGGGCTGGTGGGTGGGTGAAAATGGGAAGGGGTTAAGGAGTACAGATGGGCTGTTCCACAGCAGCCCCGGGGATACGGGTTGCAGCACCGGGCGCACAGTCAGTAATACTGTGATAACTATGTGTGGTACCAGACGGGGACTAGATGCGTCAGGGTTCTAGAAGGAAGGGGGTGAGGGCAGGGTGAAAAAGGTGAAGGCATTATTAAGTGCAAATTGGCAGTTACAGAAGAGTCAAGGGGACGTGACAAGGTAGTCAATACTGTGGCAACAGGAATGCATGGTGCCCGGTGGGGACGAGAGGAGGCAGAGATCTCACTTCTTACGTAACACGTGACTGCCTCACCACTATGCCGTCCGCACACCCGGAACTCACGCCAAGTAATACTGCACGTCAACTGACATTGAGCAATTAAAACTCAGTGAAGGTGAAGGGTAATAAGTTTGAATTTTCAGGTATAAAACCAGGAAGTCCTGGGGCTGTCACTTACAGTCACCGGTACTGTGAGGACATGGTTCAGGGTCAGACGGCTACAGGACCTGTCATGGTGATCCCTGCCTTAGGTACACAGATGTTGAATGACGACAGTGTACGTCTGAAACTAATGTCATATTGTAGGTGAGTTACATTTTAATTACAATTTTAAAGAAATAAAAACGACTTAAAAAGAAAAGAAACCGAGGATCAGGGAGATTAGACGGGGCTGTCACACAGTTAGCAAGGGCAAAGCCAGGACCGCGGCCGAGCCTTCGCACTGGGCTCCATCCTTTTTGGGGGTGTTGGGAGGTTCCTTGGTGCCTTGGAAATCAGATCCTTTTACATCATCTCTCCACAAAAATGAATTTGGGATTTTTAAATGCTTAAGTTCACCAAAAAAAAAAAAAAAAAAAAAAAAAAAAAAAAAAAAAAAAAAAAAAAAAAAAAAAAAAAAAAAAAAAGAAAGAAAGAAAGAAAAGAAAAAGAATGACAGTAATGTAGGGGAAACTAACTTAGATGAAACAACTGGTTAACAATTTTTGCTGGAGTTTACCTTGGGGGACACAGCACTGAGATGGAAGTACTTGGGTTTCCTTATAAAACAAACCTGGCACTGAATCTATGCTCAACAACTTATTATTGATATGAAGCCTTGCAGAAGTATGTTAACCTGAGCCCAGTTTCCTCAAGTACAATGCATATATTAATAGCTGCCGCATCAACGTGTAAGGAATACATGTGACACGAGGTACAGAAAATCCTGATGGTGAGACAGCACCATGGCCTCGTGGCTAAGTGTAGGAGCTGGAGCCAGACTCCCAGGGTTCAAATCTCAGCTCTCCCACCCCCCATCTCTAATGCTGGGCAAACTGCTTAGCCTGGCTGGGTACTTCGAACCTGCTGAGAAAACTCAGAGCACACTTGGTTGTAAATACATGTCAGTTTTATGTGCGAATATATTAAAATACCTTTCTGCCACCCTCTACGTCCCCCTTTCCAGTCCCTATTCCAGCAGGTCATTGTTCTGGGGTTCCCTCATTCAGTGAACACTTGCAGAGAGCTGACGACATAGCAGATGCCAGTCTAGGTGTTGCATGTGGTCATATATACAATAGACAGTTACTTCTTTAGAGGAGAGACACTACAGAGTGGAAATCATAACCAGCCTTCAAAAGTAAAGGAAACAAACAAAAAGCACACTGACTTGTTTTCAAATGCCTAAGCCTCCGCCGGCAGGAGAAAGGATCTGGGTCTAGACACAACGCTCTGGAAGAAGCATGGCTTCCAGACCAAAAAGAGACCAGGTGGGCAAGAAATGGGGGCAGGGCACAGACGTGGACAGGGAGGCACTGCAGTCTCCCTCATTCCCCAGAGGCAGCCCAAGTCCAGAGGGCCATGGCTGCTGAGTCCACCAGGGGCAGCCTGCAAACGGGCCACCTGCACGTACGTTCTGTTCGGCCTGAAGTGGGGCCCACACTTTGTATCAAAAGAAGAAAAAAGCACCATGGCCTGGAACACTGATGCGGTCTTACTTTACAGATCAGGGACCTGAGGCTGAAACACAGGAGATAAACTCAGCCAACCCACACTGTAGGAGAGTGGAGTGGATACTTGTGTGCATAACCCGGATGGAGATGGTACTGACCACAGAGGCCAGGATCTAAATGACGGTCTAATTCAGCGTGCATAAACACTACTGGGGCGGGGGGAACATTTATTAAAATGCAGGTACTCAGGGCCCTGTCCAAGGGCTTCTGATCCACTGGGTCTAGGATGGAGCCAGAGGAAATGCATTTAATAGGCAACCCACGATGACCCAGTGCAGGGGGCCGGAGGATGAGTTGTCGCCCTAAGCCTCTCACTGCTAATTTGTATGGAAACCCACAAGCTCGGAGATGTAATAAGGTGATCTCAGCCCCATAAAATCCCTGGCTGGCGCATGTGCCTTCCATAGGTGTAAGCTGAACCTCTTCAGCTGAGTTATGGCGTGTATTTGCATAAATTACCATGCAAAACTTGTTAATATTTCCTAGCTATCCTTTTTCATTGCTCCATTAGACAAGGCTTTGTGCTTTTGTTTGGGGCTGAATGTCAGCCAATCTGAATCCACACTCGTGATGGCACAGAACTTGAGGGGGTAATTTATTCCCCCCCTGGAGCCCTGGTGTCACCTATCTGTCCTAAGAAATGCTATCTGAAATCAGTTGAATGTTATCATGCAAATTACAGGAAGGGTTATCATTATAAGCAGCGGGAGGTTTCTGATTTGCTCTCATTTACACGGTAAGTGAGTTGGACCTGGTGGCAGAAGGGAGAGTTTGGGAGGAAAGGGCGGGCCAACGGAGGGTGGGACACCAAGGTCTCCAGGGCTCTGTGTCTCCAGTCAAAGGAGGCTTCAAAAAAAATGCGTGGACGTGCTTGATATAAAAGGTTCAAAAAGAGCTTGCTTTATAGAGAAGACGCAGGCAAGAGAAGAGAAAGGACACGAGGTACCTGCTTGGTGGCGATGCCGAGAGAAAAGTTACACCTGGACCAATGGTCAATGTTAGAGAATTTTGGCTTCCACAGAGTTTGACAAAATCAGAACATTGAGGTAATCAAGTGCACCTGCCCCGTGTTACAGGTAAAGGGACTGAGGCCTAGAGAGGAGAAATCACATATTCAAAGTCAAACAAGTAACGTGACAGTAAAAGTCACACCCCGTGACGATCCCCACTCCAACGGTGTCCCGTGCCGTCTTACTTTCCGTCTCTCTTGGTACAAAGCATCGTTAGCGTTCTGGTTCCCAGAGAGCCGGGTCACTACCACACCCTGCTAATCCAGTCCTACTCCTTTTGTTGAATCAGCACATGCTCACCTGCATTCTCTTCCTTCTAGAGTACTGACCCTTCCCTCTCGGGGTATCATCCAGCCGCCCCACCCGCACTGCTCCTCCTCTGGCCACTCCTTCCCACGTGCCCATCTCCGTTTCTTTGTCCTCCTGCAGATGGCCCATCATGTTACAGTGCAATCTGGGCTGAGAAGCATGCACTGGCCATTCCTGCTTGGCCATGCTCTCCTCCCACAGGCAACTGCTGATAAGAGGAGCGTGAAGGGGACCATGGTCCTTTCGCCTGTGATACTGAGATTTCCGCCACAGCTGTCGTGGCCGCCTCAGACACAAGTGAAGGAAGAGCTGCTTCTGGATGACCTCCCTCGGGCCACGTGGCGAGGATCGAAGACCTTAACAGAGATGAACAGTGGGGAGGTGTCGGGGAGGAAACGTGGCAGGAGAAGGCAGAGACTGCGGAGAACCAGATGGATAAAAAATGCGTCGTAAGGTCCTCGGGCGAGTGGACACAGGATAGCAGGCAACGCTGGACCGTGCAGAACGCTGGTAGGGAACGAAACAGCCAGAAGGATCGGTGACCTGGGGGTTACAGCACCTAGACCGAGAGCGTGTCCAACCCGGGGCCCCGGAAGGCTCTGATCGCGGCTCAACACCCATTCATAAACCTTCTTGAAACGTTACAAAAATGAGGCACGGACCGTTTTTGTTACTGTTGTTGATGTTGATGCTATTGTGCTAGCTCACCGGCTTTCCTTAGTGCGAGTGTAGTTTACGTGTGGCCAAAGATGATTCTTCTTCAGTGTGGCCCAGGGAAGCCACACGGTGGGACACCCCTGGTCTAGATTCCCATCCCTGTTCAGCCACTATTATCCATTTGAAATTGGGTAAACCAGCCAGCTCTCTAGCCTCTGTGTCCCACTCTATAAACTAAAGTGTACAAGTGAGTGATCTCTATCACTGTATCATTCTAAATGACCTTATATCTGCAGGAGTCATTGGCAACAGGCCTGTGCTAACAGTAGGGTTTCTGGAAGAGACACAGCCACTGTGGTGGCTAAAGATTTCAGGAAACTGGCCAAAATAAGGGGCGGATCATTAATAACCAACAGCAAAGCAGAGTAATGCTGGGGAGTCAGATGACAAGGACAAGAAGAGAACAGGTGGGGGAAAGGGGATGCTGGTTGCATAGCTCAGCCTCTTTCAGAAGTGATTCACATCATTGCTCAAGAAAGTGAGGAAGTCACCTTCTACCTGTCCAGCAGGGGAGTAGACACCTGGGGACAAGATTCGCCAGAGACCTCAGTGACCGTGATCAGCGTCCATCTGAACTAGTCCAACTACTTCAGTCCCCAGGATCTGTCATTTCCTATTATTAGCTGTAATAACAGTGATCAGAATTTTCCTTTAGATGGCACCACTTCTGGTCCTCACGGAGAATTTTGAGCCCAATGGCAAATGGAAAAGGAATACTTATTTGGGGGGTGCCCCCAGGCCATAGGTCATGGGGAGCAGGATTGGAGAGGTGGAATGCTAGTGACAGGAATTAAGACTTCTCGTCCCAAACCGGGAGGCCACTTGAAAGGAGGAATGGGAGAACATCTTTTTGTAATAAGCAGAGAAAATCAATTCAAGGCCTGTATTTTTCTTTGAAGCCTTCATATTCATCATGAACAAAGCTTTCTGCCCGAAAATCAAGAGTTTCTGAGAATGAAACGTTCTTCTGAATCTAACCTGTGGAGTGCTAAGAAATGGTGTACGAATCCCACTTGGGAGTTCCCTGGGCGGCCCCTTCCCCGCCGCTGGCCTGAAGCTGCAATCGTTTGGTTACTTCCTTCCACGTCCCTCATATTTCCTGTCAAATGTCTGGTTCGGGAAGTTTACTCCCTGGACTCAGATCAGAGCGTGTTGTCTGCCTACAAGACACCCGGCTGGGTTTTGCGGTTAGAACACATTTTATTACTGGGAAAAACACCACTCAAAGTAAAGGAGGGGAGACAGATGGAGTCCTCTGCCTCCCACCAACATCTTCTCGGCCACACAGACGTGGTGAGGAGCCCAGGGACGCCGGCCGGGGAGGGGGTTTTCCCAGTGCTTTGTTTCCGTGATGCGCTTCCCGCGTGGGAGGCCTCAGCGGCCGGTAGCTGTCCCCTGGCTGCCATGTTTGACAGTATCTCAGACACACAGTCTGAGCATGGGCTGTCCCTGGAGAAGCCTCAGCGCTTAATCCTGTCACCGTGAAGCATTCATGCACAACCAGGCTACAGCCAGACCTAGTGTTCTCAGGGAACGGCTGTCAGTCATCGGCAATGCTATAGCCAGCAGGATCACTCACTGACCCATCACGCAGATGACCTCGGGCAGAAAGAGGCAGGAGAGGGCTCCGGCCCTAACGGGCGCAGCCAGCAGGCCCGCAGAAAGTTGCTGATGGAAATGACGTCCAGGACAATGTCTTCCCAGGCACTGTGCTACCATCGTGCTTGGAAGGAGTCACCTCCGTGGTCCCTGAAACACAACCTGCGAGGGTTGACCAGGCCATCACGGCGCGGAAACTATCTAGGGACTCCTCAGTCATCCCTTCATTCACCTCCCATGTGGACTGTAGTGAGCAGCTGTTACATGCACAGTGCAATGTGTCTCACAAGAGATAAAATGTAATATCCTTGGGGGCCAGAATGTCACTGCTGTGTTTGGGGGTGGTTAACTGCCCCGAAGCCAGCCCTCCCTTCTCTCTTAACTTTCCCAGCCCACCCACCTCCCTACAAACTCCTTGCTAATAGGACAGTGGGAAACCTAAGTGAAACAGCTAATCCTTAACATACGCCATGTTCCCGATGTACTCTAACACACGCTGTCTTAAATAGTCCAACATAACCACGTACACACCACAACACGATTGGCCCCATTTAAAGACAACGTATCCGAAAGCGAATGAGCTTCAGTCACAGTAGCGAACGCCCGAATGAGGCCCGGAAGGTTCCAGCTCAGCGTCCAGCCCTGCAGTCCTCTTCCCACGCCTGAGTCACTCTGGGTCTTGCCAGCTGCCCAGCTGTCTCCAGCTGGGTGAGCGACTCATGTGCTCGGCCGGCCAAGGGCCCTCAAGAAGTAGCCTGGGTTGATGGCCGCATTCCATCACAGGACTGCACGCCCCGTAAGAGGGTCATTAAAGGCTCCTGAGAAAGTTCCCGACGTCCTCTAACAGAGAACATGAATCAAAGGCAGTTGGAGGTATCCAGGCAGGAAGTGCCTTGTGGCAAACGCAGTGACTTGAACTGATCGGGTGATAACAGGAAGGGACACAAAAGTGACTCTAAACAATGCCTTAGGAAACAAGCATCCCGAAGGCTGTTCAGGAGACAAACTCTCTCAAGGTCACCTTGTCCGTTTTTCTTGTCTCGGTCACCTCTGAGTCGGGTCGGAGGGTATGTCCGACCGTCTCACCCAGTGGTTCTCAGCCTCCCTAACGCCGCGGCCCTCTAATAGAGTTCCTCATGCTGTGGTGACCCCCGTAACATTATTGTCGCTACTTCATAACTGTCATGTTGCTGCTGTTATGAATCGTCAGGTAAACATCTGATATGTGTTTTTCGATGGTCTCAGGCGACCCCTGTGAAAGGGTCGTTGGACCCCCAAAGGGGTTGCGACCCCCAGGTTGAGAACCGCTGGTCTAACCCTTTGGTCTCCTAGGATTTGCATTTGACATTTGACGGAAGGGGAAACGATAAAAGGGGTGCACACATGCCTACGGCTGTGCACTTTTCCCCGGGCTGTCTTCGTCCCCGGCGGGGCGGTGAGGCGGGTGAGAGTTACCTCCCGGCTCGCCATCGGCCTGGTGCTGATTTTGCCCTCCGCGTCATTTGCGTTTCTTTCCCAACTCCTTTCCTCGGCCGAATGGCAGGAATCTCACGTTCCACCACCCTTGCTCCTTCATCCAGCCCAATACACACATGCCTGGGTCTTTCTAAGTAGGACATCGCATGTAACATAGGAGCCAATGGCATCTGTATTTTCTTCAAGGCTGCCTATGACTGTGTCTCAAAAGTAAACACCATCCAGGTGAGGATAAAGCCCGGTGCTAAGAGAGTGCCGGGGAATGCCAACTCCACCTCCAGGCCCGTCCTGCAATCCACCGCAGGCTTCGGTGCATGGCTGCCCACCCCTCCAATCCCACAATCCACCTGTGCACATGTATTTCATTAGGGTCTGGGCACTGTCCCACAGTCCGAGGGAAAGTCTCAGCTCTCACAAGACTCAAAGGAGAGATTTCTTTAACTCATGTTGTTTAACTGGAAATGTGGGAATGTTGGAGAAAAACAAGTATTGAAAGGAATGGGGAATAATATTCCCAAGAAAAGATTTTTTTTTTAATGATCCTAAAGTAGGGATTCCTAAAGGACTCAGTCATGGGTGTTAAATGTATGAAGGGGCATGATGGAGCGAGCAGCCACCACCTGAACTCCTACTGCACAAGCTGCCTGTGATACTGCCAGCCATCCGTCACATCCTGCTTCGTGACGCATCTCTGACTGAGAAGCTGTCTGAGAAGCTATTTAACATCATTGTGGGCTTCTCTTTCTTCTCCCCAGTTAAGACCATCTCTCCTTGAGGGCAAGAACCCATCCTCCTGTCCCGTTCTGAGCACCAGACTTTGAATACACCAAGTGGGTATTCAAAAATCACAGTAAATGTGATGTTTGATTGGTGACTGACACTGAGGTGGGAAAAGGTCAACTCTACCATCAGGGATGTCGGTGAGACATAAGAACGTACAAAGTTGACTGGAATGGGTTTGGGAGTAGTCTGATGAGAAAGAGAGAACTCACATCCCTAAGGAGTGGAATAGTTTGGTACCCTGTAAGACTAAATAAATAACCAATTACCATTTCCCAGCTGTATTATCTGAGTCAGATATTGAACATGTAAACCTCCGTCTTCCTACCCATAAAATAGGGATAACGACACATACTATGAAAAGCTAGTCAACAACAAAAGGAGGTAAATGTTTGCAAAGAAGCAGCCCACAGGAGCCAAGCAATCGATGGAATTTTGAATCAACAACTTGAATTTCAATCCCGGTTCTGCCGGTCACACGTGGCAGGACCCTGGGCACGAGACTTCCCTAACGGAGCTCGGGTTTCCTAGCACTGTGCCAACACCCGCCGCACAGGGCTGCTGTGCTCGTGAGCTGAGTTGATGTGTGTAACGTGCTTATTTAGCACAGACTTTGACAAACCTTGGGCGTTTGACAAATATAAAATACTTATTATTTGTTTTTTCATAGAAATGTCTCTTTTCCTCCAGGGGAAATGCCTCAGAAAGAAGAGAATCTCATCTCTCCTTCCATGGCTTCCTCACTAAGAGGATGGATGGCACGGCCTCTCCCAAGTCCTTTGCAGACTGAAGTAAAGTAAATTCTCAGCTGCTAGGAAAGTACCTTGAAGTAGAAAATCAAAGAGACTTCGGGGAATTCTGATGCACAGCCAGCAGCAGCTAAGGGGAAAACCGAGCCTGGGCAGCCTGGCGTAGACGGTTACAGAAAGCACGACCTGGGTACTGAGGGCCCGCGACAGCCCCGGACTCGTGCCCATTCCGGGCAGTGCTGAGCCTGGCACGACGCTTCCCCTTCCACCCGAGATGAAGGAATTAAAGGCTTCGGTTCGGGTTTCTTTGTCTCTGGCTTGGCATCATATCTCAGAAAAACAGACACCGAATTATCATTTCATTAAAGTGCGAAGGATGGTATGGTCCGTGGGGTAAGACGGCCTTCCGTGAGGACAGAGGCGCGAGGCCAGATGGGAGAGAGAAGGCCGGTCCGCAGAGACGCCGAGTGGAAAGGCCAAGGCGATGCGGAGCGCAAGAAATGGAGACACAGGCGAAGGCAGAGGTGGGAACAGGGAAGGGGGAGAGAGAGAGAGAAGCTGCTGCTCACGTGTGAAGGTACGCTGGCCCCTCCTAAATCCAAGGGCGCTCCCAATCTTGCTGGAAATTTCACTTTTCTCCTTTTATTATTGCTGGAATGTTTTAAACAATGCCTTCCGTACCTGAAAGCTCGTCCCGAGCACCACCTGTACAAACCCTTCTCAGAGAGAACGCAGGAACTCTGGTTACTTTTGAGTCCTTGCCTGAAGCCCCCTGGAGTTACCGTTACACTGGGTCTTCTCGAAAGGTGCAACGTGCCATTGTGACAGCCCCCAAGGTCAGAGTCCTCATCACAGACAAAGCTGTTTATGGCAACTGCTGAAATGCAATCTCTCTCTCATGGGTCCATCGCTTCTTTAATGAACCTGTAATCCATGCACACCTGTTTACCTGATTTATAGATGTTTCTATCTCTTCAACAGGCCCATATGTGTCCATGCCAGTCTTAGATTCTTCTTGCTTGTCTTATGTTAGTAAGGTTGACATGGCCCACCATTATTCTCCAAGGCCACTCCCCAGACCCACAACACCCTCTCTCGGCACTGGCCACAAGGCTGTGTTGCTTTCAAGTGTTTCTGAAACATACAACCATTCAAGGCAGCCTGAGTCCCTAAGAATCAGAGCAGTACTCCCTGAGTAAGGTCACATGGAAACAAGATAGTTTTAACCCTTGGAATGGCTTCATTGTCAGGCCAGGCGAGACAAAAGGTGTGCTTGGGTGATCCTGAAGGCCAGATATTGCAGATGGCAGACCTACAAGATCATGTGCCTCATCACTTCAGGGAGAGGTGACCAACAAGAGCCCTTCAGTTCTCATTAAACTGTGACACGTGTTTGCAACAAGCAAACACGTAGTGTCTTCAGTCCATATAATGAGGGGGTTTCTTTGTTGCTGAGGTTAACATTGATTCTATACCTTCCTTTCTTCAGGGTTAAGGACTGCCTCTCTCCAGGGACCTTCCTCTAGATCTATAACCATGTAAACATTCACTCCTGCCTACATCTGACAAAGGACCTGAGTCATTCTGCTTCATATCTGATGGTCTGAAGGACGACATTTTGGCTTCATAATTAAATCTGAAGCTCTGGGAAAGTTTCCTTGAAGTCTGTTAAGTCTTCCAAATTATCTACACGTAGTAGTTTAGGAAGAGAATAAAGACGAGGAAGGAAAGGAAGGAAGGAAGGGAGGGAGGGAGGGAGGGAGGGAGGAGAAAGGAAAGTAAGGAATTAATTGTCTGAAACTGGGCACCCATTTGTACACACCAGTCAATCGAGCAGCCCAAGGTCAATGGTTGCTGTTGGCTTTCAGCAAGATGCATGGAAAGCAAAAGTAGAGGTGAAAACACCTGAGGGCAGGCAGCAGCATGGGGAATGTGGAAGAAATAAGTTTTGCAATTTGCAAGAAACTTTGGTAATTTCTTTATCGGGGAAATAGATTCAGCACATACTCACTGAATGTACACTTCGTGTATTGCCATGGGGTCCCTGCCTGCATTGCTCCTCACACAGTGCTATAAATTCGGCTTAGCTGCGTAATCGCACGGCTGAGGAAATACAACTGCAACGTCTCAGAGACTTGCCCAGCGTCCCACAGCTAGCAAAAGGGTAAAGCCTGCTCGTGAGCCCGAACCAGGCAGGTTAATCATTTTTCAAACCAGTATTTATTGAACACCTACTACATGCCAGGTACTTGTCTAGGCACAAAGAACCCAACAGATGACACCCTGGCTCTCATAAATCTCGGATTCTAGAAAAGAGTGACATAGCATAAATGAAAGTATTTTCAAAATAGCGTGCCATGTGTTGATCACAGCTATGACAAAAACAAACTTTGGAAGGTTAGAGGGAGTGGGGGCATATGGCCAAGTGGTGGCTATAATTTTAAACAAGTTGTCACGGGAGACGTGAGAAGGCGGCATCTGTGTAGCGTGCTTGGTCGAGGAGCGCGTGAGCTGTGCAGACACCGGCAAGGGCACCCACGCTGGGTGGGAGCCTGGCTGCCTAACTGAACGACAAGGTGAGCGTGGCCGGGGTCCAGTGGGAAAGCAGGCGAGGCGGACGAGATGTGAGGTCGTGGGGACAATGTGGCTCGGATGCGTGCCAAGCCCCGGAGGCTTCCACTGAGTGAGGTCTGAGGTTATTAGTGGGTTTTACACAAAAAGTAAGTGAGCTGACCAAACCACTGGGAGGATCTCCTAGGCTCCGGGGTTGAGATTAAGGTTCACGGAGGAAAGGCCGAAACCAGCAGGCCAGCTCAGGAGGCCCTGGGATCCGGGCAGGAAACGGCAGCAGCTGGGCAGCCTGCGCACTCAGTTCTGCGCAGAGCCTGAGTGCCGAAGCTCAGGGCTTTGCTGACGGATTTGTCATAATCCGTGAGAAGAAGCCCGGTGTGCAGATGGCCCCAAGGGCTTTGGATCATGCAGTGGGAAGGACGGAATTTTTGTGTGTGGAGGTGGCACGACTGAAGAAGGGGCCGGTTTGGATGAGAAGATCAGGTCTGGGGGTTTGAAGATCAGGGATTCTATATGACTTTTGGGTATCCAGTTAGAGCCATTAAGCAGAAGTTGGAGATATCATTCTGGAGATCGGGGGAGGTTTAGACTACAGATAGGAACTGGGTCTTTCAGCAGATACGTGGCACTGAAGGCCATGAGCCTGATGGAAGACGTGAGTGTAAATGAAGAGCAGACGTTGCCGTAAGTATAAATGGGCAATAACGGTGGTGACGAATGGAGCCCCAGGCATGTCCAGTCCTACTTTGTGGCGATCAGGAGAGACACTGAGAAGAGACGCTGTATTCTGCCGCGCGGAATGCTCTCCCGTGTACAACGCGCACCCACGTTTTGGACCCAAACTTCAAGGGGGGAAAAGCTTTCATTTTAATTTTTCAATTCAAATTTTTATTTGTTTATATTTAGGTACTTGTCTTTTGTATTATAAAGGAATTTTAGCATTCATTTTTTAACTTCCTATGGTATAAGCAATGTTATGTAACAAATAATTACAAAACACAAGAAATTCTATTATTATGTATCAAATGTTTATATTAAAAAACGATCATATTCCAGAATATCATTTTGCATATGGATATCGTTATTGATTTCTAGAATTTATGCTTTTAACTCCTAAGCACAAATAAAAGAATTAAAAATTTTATACAGATAAAAAAATAGTACTACCCATGTATAATACAATGCGCATCCCCGATTTTCCCTCACCAATTCGGGCAAAGACGTGTGCATTACACACAGCGCGACACGGCAGATGGAGCCAAGTGAGAAACCCAGACGAAGGAAGCAAAGTGACCAGCTGACTCACGCCGCCCAGAGTCACCGCAGGTGAGGACTGAGAGTTAGCCCCTGTGGCTGTCGTCATTGGCATGACGAGAGGCGTGTTGACGGACTGGTGACGTGGGAGCTTGACTGGCATTGATGTAAGAGGTGATATAAGGACAAAAGTCACAGACAATGAGTGTAAGTGACTATTGCGAGGAGCTTTTACTGCAAAGGTCGGCGAAGGAAAGAGGCCAGAGACAAGAGGTGCGCGGAGTCGCCAACGGGATTTTCACGACGGCAGACACAGGTCCCGAGTTTGTGACCTAGTGAAGGTGATGTGATGGAGGCGGGAAAAGAGGAAAGAGAATGATTGGCCATGTTCTCGGTCAAGCAGGAGGGGACAGGCTCCAGCCCACAACTCAGCCCTCGAGAGGGGGGCTTCTCCAGAGTAACAGTGGCAGGAGGGCACAGGTGCTCAGCGCCGGGGGTGCTGCCGGGCGGGAGGGCGGGAGGGCACAGGTGCATGTGCTGTGGGTGCTGCCGGGCGGGAGGGCACAGGTGCCCGGCGCTGTGGGTGCTGCTGGGGCTGCTGGGGAAGCTCGTTACTGACTGATTCTGCTTCTCGGAGGAGGAGGCGGCGGCCAACCAGCTGAGGGTGGGGGTGGGTGGCTGTCGGCCTGGGGAGAAGGAGGGCATCACATGAGGAAGGTGGTGTCTCTGGAAGACAGTGTGGGTACCTGCCCGTGTTAGACAAAAAAATGTGGACGTAACTAAGGAATGAAATTTTGCCTAGCTGAATCTTTTTTAACAAGTGCGCATCATTTGCATCACATAATTTTATAAAACAGCAATAACGGGTTCTCTGACTCCCAGTCCAAGAAACGGTGTCACCTTGGAACTCAGGTGTCCCACTTATAACGTCAGGAGAAGTCCACCGATCATCCCAGTTTGTCCTTGACTGAGGTCGTCCCGGATGCCCTGAGACTCTCAGTACAAACCCAGCAAACAGAGGCGGGCGGGGACACTAGGAAAGACATAGTCCTTTGCCCTTCGTCTCCGATAAATGGTCGAATAGCAACATGGAAACTCTGGGAGTCCTGGGAGGAAGGACAGCACGGACGTGGGGGCTGTCGTCAGTACTCAGGACACGTACTTGGATTCTGCCCCGCGAAGATCCAGGGGCGACAGCAGCACACCTGGTGGACGGTCCCCTTCCCGTGTGTGCTCAGTGTGGCTTTCATTTGCACCTGCAGGGACGCTTTAACAGCTGCTACTGTCCTCAGCCCTGGGCCGTGTGTCCAAACGTGTAAGCCCCACACGAGGGCAGGAGCATTCGGAGGGGCTCACGGAAGAGCCGCGCCCCCGTCTGCAGCCTGGAAAGGCACACCGCCCTGGCCCTCTGCCCCGGGGTCCTGCTCTCCTGGAGGCCCTGCCCCCACCCCCGCCCGGGGGGCCGGGCCGAGATGCTGGAACCAACGGCGGCGCGCCTGCGTGGTATGCACGCCAGGCCGTCCAGACAGCAGCCTGTCACTTCGCTGCTCGTCACCGCTCCCCGTTAAGTCATGTTCAGTGCTACCTAAGACGTTTAATGGCAGTTACTGGAAATAATATAAAGGCGAGGAGAAAATGTCATCCCTCTGACTTTTTCCAGACCTGTGACCGGTCCACTCAGCGCAACGCCCGGGACCTTGGGCTACAGAGCCCTGACCGCCCTTGCTGAAACCACGGGTGCGCCACTTCGGTCCTCGAAGAGCGGAGCTGCCCGTATCTCCATTCAAAGAAGGCCCCTGCCCCTCTCAGACAGACATGGAGGGGACTAGAGCCGCGGCTGAGGGGGCTCTAAGGGAAGCCGTGGGTAGAAGAAACCCACAGCAAATACGAAATGCCAACGCACGAGCCCCAACCCAGGACCATTAAACAGAACTTTCTGGCGAGGATCCTAGGCAATTGCTGTGTTTCGATAGTCCGTCAGATGATAAGAACATACAGTTTAATCCCCTCTTTTCATATATCTCAACTCACTACGTGATGCATTCACGCAATCGTTCATTCATTCATAAGTAATGCGCCGACTACTCTCTCCCCTGGGTGATGCTCTCTAGAACACAGGAAGGGGGCGAGGATGCGATTCCTCAGGACAGTAACTCGGGGCGGAAACGAGAGGGACGCACGGGCAAAAGGCCCTACCACAGACGAAAGTGGTGTGAGGGAGATCAACCAGGAGCTGCTCTGTGCACGAGCTAATACTTAACAAGGTAAGAATGTAAGTCTTACAGCCAGGAGACCCCCCCTTCCAGAAATTTGTGCAAGTCATTTTCTTAAGAGTTCTTTTCCCCCTTCTTTACAAAGTACCCTCCGAAGTTCGTAAGGATCAACTCAGACCATGTATGAAAACGGGCTTTTGTGAGCTTTCAAATGTTACCAAAGGTTTTCATCGTTAAGTGATTGTATAGCTCACAGAAAGCCAGATTTTCTATAACTGGTCTCCCAAACCAACTTTTCAAACTTAGGTTCACGTTTTTAGCTCCAAAACGTCGGCCCTTTCGTTTATTTGTGTACGCACCTACAGCTGCACTGCCTGATCTATTCTACTTCCCTAAAACCTGCCGGATTTATACCTCTGGTCACTTCTTTCATCCTGGGAGTATCTCTGGCCTCCCAACTCCCTAATTCTCACTCAGCTTTCCCAACTCAATTTACTGGTGGACTTGCACACCGAGTATTTTCTAACTATGCTAACTGACACTGGTCCCTCTGTCTCCTGGGAACTTGCAGCCACTCATGTATCCTAACACGGTGTGGCTGTTTTATCCGGCCAGCTCTGGATTAAACATCCTGAAGTTCAGTGAAAGCGGTCATAGTGATGCTGTCAACTTCTGGGCTTTCCTGACACACCTTTTCCCACTAACTCAGGGACCCGTTACTCTCTGACCCCTCTCATCTTTCTAGATCAAATGCTGTCATCTAGTAAATGCGAAATAAGTCTCTCATGAGATGCTGATGGCTCGTAAAACTCAATAGGCTGTCATACTAAACGTTTTAGAAAATCTAAAACCTTAAGTTGAAAGAATGCATCACTAATTGTGGGGGTGCAGACCTCAGCCAAAGGTATGGAAAAGAAATCTAGAAGGACCCAATCCCTCCCACCATCACTTATACACAAGGTGTGATCGCAAAATCCGGTGAATGTTCAAATAAAAAATTATTGCAGTAAAAGAAACCCTGCCATTCATCCCCCTCAAAACACCCCCCCTCGGTTCGAATACACGTACCCCACTGTTCTAGCCACTTTCTGAGGCAGTTCTAGAAGTTGTCTGCCATGAGCGTCTTTAGTTGTGCTGTCATGGCCACCTCAGTGTCCTGGACCGATTCAAAACGTTCGCCTGTCATGGTCACTGTGACCTTGGGGAGGAGCCAGAAGTCGCACAGTGCTGGATCTGGTGAATAAGGTGGATGGGGACACGCTGTCCTGTTTTCATTTGACAGAAATTGCCATACCAGAGGCGATGTGTGACACGGGGCACTGTCGTGATGTAGGATGAAACCGTGTGCCCGTTTCTCAGATGCTCACGAAAGTGGACTTCCGGAGCTGCTTCAGGAAGAGGTACTATAAGGACTAACAGGGCTACTCTCCCCACGTGAGGCTAGAGCTGGGAAAGGGGGGACAAAAATAAGCGTTCTAACGAAGATCTACGGAGAAAGGAAGAAAAGCTACTATTTCACCTCTTAGTAACCCCGCAGCCATGGCCGGATGTGCCCTAGCCTTGCAATGACCTCCCTCCCGCCCCCCATCAGCTGGTGCCCCTGCATGGCGGTGCAAGGAAGAAGCCCTCCAGCCTCCAGGGAGGAAATGACTTCAATCTCATCACAGCCCTGCAGAAGGGACTATTCGGAGTTAATGGAACAAACTTCTGAAACAGAGCGGTCAGACCCTGACAAACCAAAGTCAATTTTTGATGTAAGAAAAACTAAAAAGGAAGAGAGTTGGCAAAACAGACCCTGAGGCTCCGCTGGCCTCCGAGCCCCCCAGCAAGTCAATCCTAAGTGCAGTCAGGTCCTGATAGTTGGATGAAGGCCGTTGGAGGTGCTGGGGAGAATGCGGTCACGAAGGTGAAATGGGGAAGAGGTACAGTCCCCCACCAGGAGCGTTGGCCCACGTGGGTATCTGAATTATAAGTGGGGGAGGGGATGAGAGACGAATGTATTATAAAATGGCGACACCAGCATGCAGGTTGCTGGAGTTTCAAAAGACCCCAGTGAGAAAGGTCTCCTTAATGTGCAAACATAGGTAAGAATAAAACTGAACTGTGGTTTAGCAAATAAAATTACCAGGGTGAGTGAGACGGAACGAGGTATAAGAGGAAGGTATTCGAGTCCACTCCGCAATGAAAACACAGGGTCCGGCAGAAGTAACGCCGGGCCATGCCATGCTTATGATTTTGTAGTAAGAGATTTGGTATAGATCACCAGCTCATTAAAAAGGGGCGTTACCTCTGCCGGACCCTGCAGGTCCACAAAGTGAATTTTCCCAGTCGCTCCAGAAGAAACAGTGAAATGACCATCATACTGTGATGGTTCAGACTTGCCTAACTCCCTGAGACACTTGTAGATTTGGTTTGCATCAGTAGAAATAAAAGAGGATGCAAGGTTGTTTGTTTTGTTTTTATGCTTATTCTGAAAACAATCTATCAACAGATACACAATTTGGAGAACAAAAATGTGACCAGAGAACTAATTTCCTTTTATAATGAACCCAAATGTACATCTTCGAGTGTATCTTAGAAACAATGATGGATGTAGCCACAGTCCCTAGGTGTCGTCGAGAGAGTCAACTAGGCGGAGCGCTTCTATCTCAGCTACCTGTAGGGGTCCCGGCTGTGGGAAAACACACCTTCGGAAATCCTCGGGCTCCTGAAGGACTGGTACTCAAAGCCCTTTTATGAGTGAGTCACGTGTTCTCACTCTAGAAACGTAAGAAACCACTGTGACCTGGGCTTCCGACACTCTGAAAATACTACGTAGTAGTCCCTAGAGTCCCAAGTCCGCCTTACCTAGTATGAACCACCTGTTTGCCTTAATGAGGAGGAAGGTGAGATGAAAGGCCATATACTGAGTATCTTTGAGGTATCAGGCACTTGACTTAGTTCACCCGAAAAACAATGTTGTTTTAGGGTGACTTTAGTTGAGAATGCAGTACCGTGTCCCGAAATCGGTGACGAGGGGAGAATGTAGTGTTCTCACACGCATACAAAAAGGTAAACATGGAAGGTGATGGATGTGTATAACTCAACTGGGGGAACCCTTTCATAGTGTGGACGTACGAGGCCCGTCCGGAAAGTATCCAGCCGTATAATATGAAAAAGAGATGCATTTACGGCTCGATTTTTTCCGGACAGCCCTCGTCTGTGTATCAAATCATCACAGTGTACGCTTCAAATACATTGCACTTTCATCTGTCCGTCACACCTCCAGGAAGCGGAGAAGAGGACACCACTTTTGTTTTGGAATGCCTGGGACTCATTTCCTCTTTCCAAGAGGACCCCGTTTTTCTTCGTCAAAACACCCCCTCCTCACTGAACCGTGTCCCTGGGGAGAAACTGCAACCAGAGATGCTCCTCACCCCTGAACGAGAAGTCTAGGCCAATCAGAAATTTCCTCTCTGATATTTCAGACTAGATCAAAGAGTCAGAGACATGGTGGAGCTACCGTATTTTGTCGTGTAGACGTGCACATTTTTTGGCCCAAATGTGTGAGGGGAAAATAAGGATGGGCATTATCCATGGGTAGTGCTGATTCCGTATCTACATAAATGTTTTTAATTCTTTTATTTACGCTGTTGAGTTAAAAGTGTAAGTCTAGAAATCAATAACGATAGCCACGTGCAAAATAACACCCTGGAATTCAATAGTAGAGGTTTTTTTATATAAAAAAATGTTATACGTAAAATTTCTTGTACCATTATATGTTAAAAAAATGCTGAAAATCCTTTATAACACAAAAGACAAGTACCTAAATATATACACACATAAAAATTGGAATTGAAATGGAAGATTTCTTTCCCCCGAACGCTGGGGCCAAAAACATGGGTGCTCGTTTTACATGGCAAATTACGGTGTATTCCACTTGACTGGATGGGACTAGATGTTTCTGTTACAAAATCATTGTTACATTCTCTGCTCCTGAGCTTCCAAGTTTGCTTTGGTTTAACCCATTTCCATGCCTGATGCATCAGGCTCTTGTGGATATTGTAAAGCCCCAAATACCCTTCCAATAAATTACTTTTGCTTGATTTACCCAAAATCAAGTTTTGATTTTTGCTCAAAATCAAAGAGTCTTTCACAATATACTGCCTCGCATAACACGCGGTTCCTCTTGTCCTTTAACAAACGCTTGCCTATGTCCACGGTGTGACAAGCACCGTAAGCCAGAGGGACCACCCACCACCACCAACGTCACTGAATGACTGAGCAGGCACAGCACAAGGCAGAAGGGCAGACATTCCTCCCTCTAAAGTTTGTGACCACAAACAACACCAGGGAGAAGATGTTATTATAAGAGGGAGTGAGTTTCAGATGGGTTGAGACTTGTTGAAGGTTAAACCATAATTACCGTCAGCCGTCTGCGGCTATTTGGGGTGTAACTACCTCCCTCCCCCTTAGACTCAGTTATCACACAATTCTAAGATGATAAGATTGTAATCATTTCACAAAGGAGCAAAGTATGGCACAGACTGCTTAAAGTGACGTGCCTGCCACTGACAGAGTGGATTCAAATCTGGGCATGTCTGACCCTGAGTCTCAGATTTCTAATCCATATCAATCAGATTCCTACCCATAATTTTCAAACTACTTTCCAAAAGTCATCAGCTTTGCCCACGCTGACCCGAGGTTTCTCACAGCTGAATGGGGTGACGGCAGATTCGCCAATTTAGACAAAAAAATCGCTAAGTGGCTAGCACGTTTTCCATTTTAAATTTTCCTCCCATACATTTTTCTTAACTCTTCGGTGACTCCTACTGCTTGTCTCTGAGGAAGACAACAAAACGAATGAACAAGCAGCTAATGAATATTCATGGCGAAACGCAGAAACAGCAGAGCGCGCTTCCTTCGAGAACCTGGTTTTGCACACGCATGAGTTGTGATTCTTATGGTGCACACCTATAATGTGCTCGTTTTCTGCTAGTAAAACTGTTCCTAGTTCAAATGGTGGAATTAAACACGTCCATATTCCATAGTACTGTGCAAAGGGGACTATAATTTTCAAGCTGTTTGATGCCACCTCACAAAATTTAAGAAAAATTGCCCCAGATAAGCGTGAGACTAGGGCAGCCGAACAGTTTGTGTGGCATTGGCAATATCCTGTCACCTTGGGGAAACTCAGCCCTGTGTCTACAACCAAAGCCGTCAGACTTTGAGGATTACGCTTTGGCACTGACTGGAATAATGTCATTTGTCGGCCTAACTGCAAGACCCAGCATCAGTGGGAGGGGCGTGAAACCCCATTTTAATTCTTGGCCTGGACGCCAAGTCAAATGCTTTAGGCCTTGAGAAAGGCCGGCGTGTGGTCTATTTACTGGCCCTGACTACAGATCTGGGTAACTTGAGGGGAGTAGAAAAGGAAGAAAGCAAAGCCAGGTTCTGCTTTTGGCCACAGATGCCGAGAGGTTAAATAAGACACAGGGTGGTAGCCTGGCCTTCAGCAGGACAGTAGCCCAGGCCGACTTCCCAGGGTCTGAAGATTAATACAGTAGACTCCACGTTAACCGGAAGTCAAGCAACCGGCATGATGTTGTTTGGCCGGTTGCCTGCAATCGGGTTGCCCACATTCTGCTTCATGGAGAGTCTACGTCCATGTATCCGGCATCCACCGACCCCACGGGTGCCGGTGAACTGAGTCTACTGTGTAATGGGAGTGGAAACTGGACGCCTGGTGCTTCTTCCCAGCTTCTCCTGCTGCAAGACCAGCCACCACTTCAAGTGACCTCTCTTCCCAAATCTACGCCACTCCTGACGTTTCCTGTTCTCCAAGAAGCCAGATCAAAATAAAATTATTTAAAACTGCCTTTGGGCCAGCTGCATAGGTGATCCTAAACATACAGTTTATTGTCTAGCAAGGGGAAACTTTTCCCCAGAAGACCAACGATCGACCAGCCTTCCCTTCCTGAACCTAAAACTTACTTCTCTGAGCTGTGCTGCTGTGCCTTCCTTAGCGTGGGATCTACGGTCCTATCAATGTTGTGTCCGTCTGTGGACTCCGTGTGCTAATGTAAGTCACCGCTGCCTTGGTATCGCCTTCCCGATGTCTCCAAGGGAAGCTCCCAGACTGGGACAGACTGGATCTCATCCATTAAGGTCAAGTACATTTCCAAGTAAATACATAGGTCATAAGGCTTCAGGGTGGAGCCTAGGCATCGTGCTCCCCCTGTGACTCATACCCTTAAAGGGGCAAAGCTGCCTCCCACCTTTCCTGACTCGAAGCTGCATTGGCTTCCACACGGTTGGAATGCTCCTCTCGTTTCCGGGCTCATACCGCCCACCTCTGTGACTTCTAGAGGTGGCAGGGGAGCCCCTGCAGCCCTCCCGGCCGATCTCTACTGCCTCATGGCACCAGGCAGGGTGAGCTTTGTTTACCTCCATCAGCCATTTATACCGAGACGCAATCCCGGACCCTAAAAGGAACACTGCACGTCCCAGCTGAGTGATTCACACTCGACACCGTGTTGACACATTCTGTGGGATGTAACAATCTCTGTTCCGTGATTTCGGCTCCATCAGCATAATTTTCCTCCACATGGTACAGGTAAATCATGGTTAAATATTGAATCATTTATCAACCAGTGCTTTGGAAGCCAGACCTCATAAAATCTCAGAAATAGATTGTGCTAACAAAGCAGCGAGCAACCCAACTATGATGATCAAATGTTTCCTTCCACAATCTGTTCCTCATTTACAGAGAAAATGCTAAGGACATTAAAATTTAGTAAGCTTTACCTCTTTATTGGTAACAATATAAACAAGGATAATCATTTTCTTTAGAATACAAATCTTATTTGGAGACTTTTTTAGGCTGACCAGATGTCCCGTTTTCAACGGGACAGAAAATAGCAGTGCTGTCCCGTTTCCGGCAGTACGTGGGCTCAGCCTACTGACACCCTAAAGTTAGCCCAGTGAGACGAGGCTGACCCCACCATTGGAAACCGGACAGTACCGGTGTTTTCTGTCCCATTTAAAATGGGACATCTGGTCAACCTAGTAATAAAAAGAAAAAATTGGGACCACTGTCTTCGGGACACGCATCCCCAAGCACACACCGCCATCTTGTGCACCCCCCCACCCCCCACCCCCGCCCGTGCTTAGACTAAAATCCGCAGGGACAGCACACGGAATGAGAAACGTTCATGATTCGATGAAGAGGTTCGGGGACTGCCAGGGCGGACTGGGTAAGGATGTTCCAAAGACAAATCTCTCTGCAATCAGCTCTCATATCCCTTCTCAAATGGAACCCCAAATGCTTTGCTGGGAAAGGAGATCAAATCAAGAAAGCATTTCCTAAAGGCCCAGAATTTGACTTGTTCATTGCTTGGTTCTGCAGGTTTACAAACAAGGGCACATGGAGAGAAGAGTTCAGAAACAAAGGAAATACTGGACTCCGACCACTGGGACCCTCGGTCCCTACTTGGGAGCCACACGCCTGATCACGAAAAGGAACACCATAAACTTGAATCTACACCAAGTGTAGAGGATGACGAGGAGAGATGATCACAGATGGAAAACTGAACAGAGCCGGACTGTATAAATGGCTTGATATGATTTTAAAAGATGAAATTAAGGAACGTTAATACCTGTCACTCTGAACACTCTTTTTCTCTTAGAAATGACAAATTGTCGTTGTTTCTACAAAGAAGCAGTAACTCTTTCTATTTCAAGACATTGAGGTCACTGTTATTTTGATGATTAGTCCCAAGAAACAAGGTTGAATAAACAAATCTCCCTTTGAGTCTGTGGAATGCCCAACTCATACCCCCAACCTTTGGGGGTTGCTTTAGGAAATAGAACAACCTATCACTATTCCCCTAAATTAGAACGTGTGTATGCTAGGGCTGTCAGAGGGCAAACCCTAAGCTCTCTCCAAAATTAGCACAAGCTCCAAGCAAAACTGGTAAAGTAAGAGCCCACCTGTCATGAGAGGGATTTGGCCACAGGCAGTGTAGGCCAAGAGAACTTACGGGGACCAGGAGTCCAAGTCGGCCCAGAAGGTCAGGGCAGGCTGGGGGCATAGTCAAGAACTGGTTATCTTTGGCAAGTCAGACAGAGATAGGAGTCTAGGAAGTAGGTTCCCCAAAGAGGTGATTAATCTGAGGCACAGATGGAGAAAATAAGTAGGGATGGGAAAGGCAGATCACAAAGCTCCAAGGAGGCTGGACACCTGCCCTGGGTGGAGTAAGGGACTCTGGGGAAAGGGAAGTCACGGCCTGCGGGCAACGAGGCTCAGCAAGCCATTTGGGGGTGCAGAGTGTGAGCCCAGTTTCTTGGGAATGAGGAGAACTCAGTGACTGGCTTCTAGGAAATCATGGATGCCAACTGCAAAAGCAACCAAGGGAAGGTGTCTCGTGTCACCTGCCTAAAGCCAGGATTGGTGCCAGACTGAACCCACCAGGTTGGACTGCAGGGCAGGATAAGTAAGGTGTAGCGACCAGGGTTCCAGCGGGCCACTTCGGGACTGCTCCGTCCACCAGGCGGACGCGACGCCAAGAGCACGGTCCTAGTGTCGTACGGTGCCGTGTCCGTATCAGCTCTGCTGCAGGCCGGCCACTAGTCTGAGTGCGGGCTCTGAAACCCTACTGCGGGGACCCAAGGCTGGCGAGGCGCTTCACGCTCTCTGGGCTTGCGTGTTCTCAGCAATAACCGTGTTTTTCCCAACCGTTGCTGGGACGGCCAAGGGAGTGCGTTTGTGTAAACACAGTATACAAGAGACATTAACCTCATTATTATGAGGCATTGAGCGAGCTACTTAGGTTCTTTTAATTTCTGTTTTTCATCTGAAAATAGGCACAATGGCACTCGTCTCGCAGAGTGATTAGAAATATTTAAATGAGGTAAGGTACAGAGAAACTACATCCTGTTGGGCTCAGAAGAGGTGTGTCAATTAAGAATGCTTTTGTGTCCTAGCAACCAAAAGCCCCATTAACAATGACTTTCAACAGAGAGAGTTTATTTTTGTCACAGAGAAAACAGTTCAGAGTTTGGATGTGCTTCACATTTAGTCAGAGACTTCGTGATGTCGGAGCTTTAAACCAGCATCTTCGTGGTTATTTTGACTGTCACAGTCCTTATTTAAGACAGGGAATAAAGGGGAGTGGACACTGCAAGCTATGGACAATGCACAAATATACACATGGATAAGGTCACCAGAACAATACAGGAAGCACAGTTAAACTTGGATTTCTGATAAACAGTGACTACATTTTTAGGGTAAGTACTTCCCCTAAGCAAAGTTTGGGACATACTTATACTAAATATTTGTGAGTTTTCTGAAATTCATATTCAACTGGCATCCTGGATTTGATCTGCTAAATCCGGCAACCTTACATTAGGAACTCCTAGCCGATCGCTACTACAACCTCACTGGCTGTTACACTGTAACCATTAGCTGCAAGGCAGGCTGGGAAAGGATTTGATTCTTTCCTCCCTTACAGTCGGCAAAGGACCACGGGAGCGGGGAATAATACGAGGCTGGTCCACCCGCACTGCTTGTGTTCGTAGCTGTTAAAACAAATGTCCATTCCCTCTTCTGACCCTCCTCTCAGGGCCCGGTTCTCCCTCTACACGGAAGAAAACACTGAATCAGCCTTACTGCCCTTAAGGATTATACAATTGACGTCAACACGTGAAATCAGCAATTTTTGGATTTTTAGAAAGGGGATCTGGAGCTGAGGTGAAAAATCTCGGGTCTGACTACATAGCTACAGGATAGTGTTCAGCCATTCAATGACATCTCTGCCAGCGGGCCTCCTTGCCCCGCCAAAGAAGTTTCTTTTCCATGTTTGAAGGCAGGGTGGGGACAAAGATGGAGCAAATGAGGCCCCTGGGGAGCAAACTGTAAGGTGACACTCTCAGTCACTCACTCTTGTGCCATCTCCTTCATTTATGTGCCCTAGCAGCCTGCCTGGCCTCTCCTCAGCCCCAGGCCTGGGTGAAACGTACTATCCCTTCACTTATGCTGAAGGATGAACCACAGATTGTTTGTTGTTAATTCCTAACTTCCAAGTAGAGTCACCGTTTAGGAGTCATCCACTATGTTGATTATTTCTGCAGAGAAAGCTTGATGACTTACGATATCCAGTGAGCTTGGTGACGCGCGGATTTCCACGCATGCCAGGCGTGCTCTCTGCCCCTACTCTCTTTCCACACACAGGAACATGTCTGGCTCTTACTACTCAGGAGATAACTGTGCCAGAGTGTGTCAGGACCCATCAAAACTTTAGGACCCTGTTGCAACACCTCTTCAACGACAGACAGCCTCCTGCTTTCTACCAGATCAGAGTAGAGGCTTAAGGGTCTGATAGGATTGGACTCTGTTTTCTCTATCTCCCACAGAGCACCGTAAAATTATTACTTTAAGAAAATTCCACTGTATCTCTTCTCTCTCTTCTCAACCTCCACTCTCCTGTTTTATAATTGTTAACAACAAATTGGTGACAGAATTAACTGACAGCATATCCCCCACTCATCCCAAATCAGGGGAGAAATTTGGAGGTTAAAGGACAACTATTTGGGAGGGGACCATCCATCACAGACTCCTTAGACAGAGGCATCCTTAGCCAATGCCATGAACATATGAAACGCCAACTCAAGTCTAAGAAAGAGACAATGTGCTACTTCAGCCAACTACAGATGGTATTTATAATCTTACAAAGAGCAAAACAGTTTCAGTCAAAGGAATATATGCATCTTATGGAGGATTAGACTTAGAAGAAATTTTGGAGGAAAATTTATACTTATGGTGCTGAGAGTGTCTACCTTTAAAGTTATTCTGGAGACATCTAGCCATAGCTATTTCTGTTAGAAGACCAAACTTAGATTGAGGGAAACGCCATCGCCCTCATCAGAACAAAGCTCTCTAGTTCTTTTTTGATACCAGAAGAACCTGAAAGCACAAAGCGCGGTTCCCACCATTACGTTCCGATAAAGCCTGCAGCCACCGAGTATTAGGAAAGCCCTCCGGAAGGGTCTATTAGAGGACAGCAGAGAGGCTGGGGTATGTTTGGCAGTTAGAGAAGATGTATTCACCTAGGACAGGTCCCACAGGCCTGTGGCTCCTTGTGCTACAGGTGGGACTTGGTTAGCTGAACCAGTTGCAGATGACAACCTTCAAAGTCAACTTACTTGGAACACTTACTTGAAACTTTCATGAGTTGGTCAGTTTAAACTCTAATTGGAATCCAGAATGTGTTTAATTTTTGGATGATGTGTAAGTTGACAGCCAAGAGGGAGCAAATTCTGCTTCCTAGTCATGAAACCCACCTTTCGGACACAATGACAGGCAGATGACTTCCCGGTGTGACAGAGTGTCACAGTCCAGTTTACACCTTCTCCAAAGAACAGGACTCATTCTTGTGCAAGGAAGAAGGGAGGAGCCTGGCTACAGGCCTTACTCTGCTAACTGAAACACGGAGACAAGGAGAGGGACTTCATTCAGCCAGTCCTCACTCAACAACCTACTTGTTTACCGACCGCTCGGACTTCAGACCAGTTCTCCAGTAAGGGAACTCCCCTTCCTCAGTCTTTGTCTTTACCCTGCACTCAGTTAGTATTCGCTACACAAAGCACTCGCAATCACGCAAGACTACATCATTTATAAGTGTGGTGTCACGTGATATGTATTAAAAAATACATGCCCTATGGCACCATGACACACTACAAGACACCCACCTTTAGCTCCTCGTCTACTGACCAATTCACTTAAACAACCTACTCATAGAACACAACTCGGTCATTAAGTGAGGGGTGACTGCAGCGGTGGTCTTATGGAGAAAACCCTCTGAAGGGCATCGTACCCCAAACAGAAAGCAGAATCTAACAGTAGATGGAAGGTTGACCTTGATGAAGAGACAGCAAACAAGAGCTGAGAAAAAGCAAACCTACACTCTGTCATTTGAGATTAAATAGTTTTGCCTTTTCTGTTTCAACATCTTCTCTTTCTGTCTCCTCAGCAAATAAAATAATGTTTGGAGAAGAAATAGATTTACAAACAAACCAATTTTCTATTTGGCTACATGGTCACACAAAGGAAAGGTTTTATTCTTTTACCAAAAAAAAAAAATCCTGCACAGAGAATGCATACAAATGATTGCAGCTGTCACTGTCACAACTTAGAGAAAATGCAGATGGTTTAAAATAATATTCGCAAATGGGTAATCGAATTTTAACAGCGACAAGAAAGAAGAGAAAATGAAAGTACTGAATCTTCCTTGGGATATGAAGAGCACGAGAGGGTCCCAGGAAGAGTCGAACGGCGGAGCAACCCTTGATTTTCCCCACGTTTCGAAATGGCATTCCCTGGTGAATTGATCTATGTGACGATTAGGCAGCCATCATAGTCTCTAGACGAGCCTGGAAGGCATGTGCATAAAGTATGATATTTGCAATATGCAAATGTCACGTATGATGAATGAAATGCTCAGTATGTCTCGAGGACACCCAGATGCTAACCAGCCACTGCTGCCATGCTGCAAATTGTAAAGGAACTGGAGCAAAGGTGTCTTTCTAGAGCTAACTGATCGTTGAAAATAACATGGTCTTTGAGTCTAAGTACCACTCACGAAAGCCTAAGTCATTCTAGCCATGTTAGCGTTGGGGGACTTGAGATATTTCTTAATGATAATGACTGTCAGAAATGGGGATTAAACAAAGGAGAGTTGGGTCAATCTTACACATACTGCGTATATGAGGCAAAGCCACAAGCTCCAATGAGGATTGGACTAAGGAATGGATCCCGAGAATTAAGTCCAATAGCAGAAATAAAAATTAGAAACTATTCTGCAGGGCAGAGAATGAGTGGGTCACAAGCGTCCTCAGCCAATGTCCGCAAGGACTCATCGTGGTTCTTAAGGAACGAGAAGACAGAGGTCCCATAAAGACAAAAGGTCAGCATCCAGATGGTCAGATGTTAACAGGTACTGAAAGAACACAAGTTACAGAGCAATTCAACTGAAGACCTGAGGATTCGATGTACGACCAGGAGCAGCAGTCCTGACTCGGGGCTCAACTGAAGGCAGCCTGTATTGCTAGGGCTTGTTTTCCTTCCTGTGCTCGAAGAGGTGTCAGGGTCTTTAGAATCTAAGAGCGGGCTGCTTCCAACTGTACAAAATAAAGAGACACAGCGTACGGATTGCAGCCGATCATCCACAGAGCACCTACGCCTAACACCTTCTAGAGACTCACGTTTGGCCGAAGTTTAGTCTCGGTCTTGGGTGTGAGAGAGTGTCTTTCTTACCATCGGCTGTTGCCTTTCTCTTCTCTGTCCCTTCTTGGACTAGCACAAAACGTTTCATTCTGGAAGACTGCCTGACCCTGGATGCAGGAGTCAAGGTGAGTGGGGACATTTCGGACGCTTGGAGGTAACTGAGGGACTTTCTGCAGAGCCGCAGCGAAATCCCAAAGGGGCTCTTGGGCCTGGGGAGCCAGTATTTGTGGATGCAGTGAGGGCTCTAGAGCTGTGCTGTCCAACCCAGTCACATGGCTCCTGAGCACTTGCAACGTGGCTAGTTCAAGTTGAGATGTGCTGAAGTATGCAATCCACACCAAAGTGTAAAGGCTCAGCACAACATATAATAATATCTTATGAATTATTTTTATATTGATTGCATATTGGAATGACAATAACTTGAAGTATTGGGTTCAATAAAATATAGTATGGAAATAAATTTCACCTTTACTCTTATTAATGCAGCTACTCAAAGAATCAGAATTGCATGTGTGGCTTGCATCCTATTATATAATATTTCTCTTGGACACAGCTGCTCTACAGAGAAAATCAGAATTTGGCGGTTGATGTTGAGACTGACGGACATCAGTCCACATGCCATCACGCGTCAGTGAGGAGAAAAGTGAAGAACACGAGAGAAAGAATCTAGGAACTTCTATATCAATGTCAAATACTCGTGACATTGGAGTCTGTTATGTTGCTTCCCATAAGTATCAGAAGATGACAAATTGGGAGAAAATCCTTTTTTTCAGCATAGACAGTTTGTGGAGCACTGAGGGTTTACCACCAGACAGGGCTTCGGGGGGTCAGAGGAAGCTGTCGGGCTCTCGAACCTCAGGGATTCCGGAGGCTCCTGTCAGAGGCTCACTAACTGGGCTCCAGGGGAAGCGACAGGCAGCCTGGGAGGGCACACAGAGGGCGTCATAGGGAACATCTCCCCCTCATTGTCAGAGACTGCCACTTTGGAGTCCCTGCATGGAGTGCTGAGATGATGGCAGCATTAGGGGGGCTGAGAAGCCACAGTTAGTAAGGGTGAGGGGTGCCAAACTTAGAAAACAGAGGAGCCAGATGGCCCTAAATAAGGGAACATCTGCTTTTCAAGGCGCAATCTCAACATTCCATCCTTCACAGGCCTAGGGTGGATATAATTACTCATTTGCTCATATATTCAATAAGCATTTATTGAGCAGGTACTATGTGCCAGGAACTCCGCTAGATGCTGGAACTGTAAGGATGAGTGAGAATTCATGGCTACCCATAAAGATTATACAGGGCAGGAGAGGAAAGGACACACGCAGCCGGAATGGCAGGACATGCTGGGGGGCCTAGGGGAACGCCACGCGGTTACCTGGCTACCATCAACTGGACCACGGAACCCCGCCGCATCTCGGGAGAGGACACAGTATGCGGCCCACGTAGGCAGCTCTTAACGGAAAGAGGCGGCAAGAAATTTAGGAGAAGGCAAATGATTTGAGATTTGAACAGAACTGGGTTTGAATCCCCATTTGTGTGCTTCTAGGCATGCGGCCTCAGACCTGGCTTCCGATGCCTCTAAAATGGAACTAGACAGACCTACTGCAGAGACAGGACACATATGACATGAAACGCTGTAATACAAGTGAAGCTCCAGGCCCACTGTAAGTGCTCAGTGATGATAAGTGATGCATACAAGCTTTACATTCAACATAAACTACGTTCAACATTACCTGGGAACAAGCCTTTTCTGAGAGTTTCTTACAAGGGGGAATTCTAGGTGGGGTTAAGCACGCCCTGCTCTGAAGACTGGAGAATCACTGGGGCAGAGAACTTATTTCATCTGGGTATCAGGTCGATTAAAGGGTCTTGAGAAGTTATGAGTATCCCAAGGCCAGGTCACTAGCGTGTCACAGAATTACGGATGAGTTGGCAAAGACATGTGCATGACAAGCCACAATAATAGATGGAATTAGAGAATAAATGTGCAAGTACTCTGGGAAGGAGAGAGGGCCAGTCATTGTGAAGTGGTATTATTGCTCCAGAAAGGCTTGGGCTGGGAGACATGGACACCATTCAAGTTCAAAGAGCTTGTCTTCCAGAGAGCCATACAAATGGGTGGTCCCTCCTTGAAGGAGCTGACACCTGATTTGGAACCCTGAGCTCTGGCTCTGGGAGCCAATCCAGCTCCAAGAGAGTGGCCAGCTGCCAGCCCTGACAGAGGAGCCAGCTGACTCAGTGTCACATCAGTCACTTCACGGCACAGGCGGCAGGCGGGGGAAAGGAGCTGCCTTTGCATCAATAGCTCTTGCTTAAACAAAAACAAAAGCAAGAGTCTCGGCATTTTTCTTGCAGCGCTGTGCAGTTAGCTGGGAGCGGGGAGGCGGTCAATCCCATCGGCAACATCTTCAAAACAACACACTACCAGGGATCACGACATCCTTATGCAAATGTGGAGGCAATCAGCAGACCTCTAATTGATGTGTATTCTCTGTGCGTGTGCGCGCACGCGAGTGCAGTCAGTTGTGCTTGAGGTAGCAGTGACCAAGAGTGTTTTTATACACAATCACTGTTGTTAACTGGACTCATGGACATTTAGACAAGAAAACTGTATTATCGCCAGAGAGCTACAGAAAGCTCAGTATTGACTAATTCTCTCGACTAATGATGATACATACCGAATAAAGGTGCTCCTTTTTATTTTTTTTTTAATCTTTCCAACTGGTTCAATTTAATCCACCACCAATGTGATTAACTTCGGGGTTTCTTTCTAAATTCCTTCACGTGACAGTAGGGGAATCGTGTGTGTGCGTGTGCGTGTGTCTGTGTGTGTGTCTGTGTGTGCATGTGTGTGTGTATGTGTGTGTGTGTGTCTGTGTGTGCGTGTGTGTGCGTGTGTGTGTGTGCATGTGCGTGTGTGTGTGCCTGTGTCTGTGTGTGTGTCTGTGTGTGCATGTGTGTGCGTGTGTGTGCGTGTGTGCATGTGTGTGTGTCTGTGTGCGCGTGTGTGTGTGCATGTGCGTGTGTGTGTGCCTGTGTGCGTGTGTATGTGTGTGTCTGTGTGTGTGTGTGAGCGTGTGTGTGTCTGTGTGTGCGTGTGCGTGTGTGTGTGGATTCCTTGATGTCATAACTGTAGAGGTGCGTATATATATGTTAGAAATGGACAGAAATTAGTAACAAAAATGGACAGAACCAAGTTGGGATTCTGCACGCATTGGGCTTTGTTATTTGGATATTGAATATCATCACATGCAAGAAAGAAAAATACAGAATTTTAAGTTAGTTTGTTTCTGGGAAAGAATCAGATACAGGCAGACTGCAAAACGTTTTCTGGCAAAGTTATGGAGAAAGCAGTGTTCTTTTGGAATAAGCTCGGCGTGACTGACACGAATGCACCGCAGACCGCATGAGATAGCTCAGCTTTCTGGAAAACTCCACATCATGTAAACAGATCTGGAAAAGAAGTGTTATGTTAGGCGAGGACCGAGTTTTCCCATTTTATTTTATTTTTATTTTCTTTACTTATTTCAGGGGCCGAACGTGGGACCCAGGCACCCACAGTTTTAATAAGCTCCCCAGGTGATTCTGATGCACACCAAAGGGAGGGACTCTGTCTTCTCTCTCTCTCACACACACACATCCATCATTATAACAAATAATAAAATTGCATTAGAAAAACTAGAAAATAATTATAAATGATGATTACCCATAATTCTACTACTCTAATTTAACCACCTGTAGCATTTTGGGAGGTTAGCTTGCAGATTTTTTCCTCTAGGTACATGGAATGTTGCTACTTTGTGAACAGAGTTATAACCATGTGATTACTATCAGCTAAATTTTAAATGAATCTCAAGGTGGAGGTTCCAGGAGGCTCCTCTGGGGGGCTCTTCCCTACGAAGCCCACCTTTCCATCAAGGGCATGTCTCTCTTCCCTTGGCCAGGGAAGTCACGCTCCTCTGGGATTGTGCCCAGGGTGCCTGCCTCCCTCCGCATTAATTCAGGGGTTTTGGTGAGGGCCATGCCTTTGTCAGAAAGGCTTGAACTTCAAGTAGCAACACGGGGGAGTGGGCGGAGGCCTTAACCTGGGCTCACCTGGATTTTCCACTGCGATTTCTATTCTACACTTACTGGGGGATACCAGAGCCCCGCCTGGAACCCCTCGCCTCCGGCGAGTTCGTGAGCACTGCAGGCATGTAGAACACACTGCTCTGTTTTGACTCAGCGCCAGTAAAATTAAATCCCAGCTTCCCACCTGCGGCTCCGTGCAGAGGCCCCTGGCTCACGGAAAATGTGGGGTGCAGCAGTGGAGGGGAGCCCCTTCAGGACACCCAAGAACACGCCGCTCTCTGCCAGACAAGACGAATGCCTCCCATCCACAGCACGGATCTCAGCATCTGCTCTGTCTTTACCGCCCAGACACCCTGACAGGTGCAGCCCCCTTTAAAACTGCTAGGAGCGACATATGGGCTGTCAGCAGTGAAGGCAGCTAAACCACACAGGTGGAGGCGGGTGTGGGGGCTCTGCTTCGGCCCTTTCAGCCTTATTATTATTTTTTAATTTGGTTTTAATTTCTCCCGGCTTTCCTGGGTGTCCGTCTTGCGCTACCCCATCGACATGCTTGGAACAGAATTCTGATTTTCACTCTTGCCTTTCCCAGCTGTTTCTCACCAGCTTCGCCCCCTCCCTAATCTCCCCACCCCCCCCCCCAAAGGAAAGTTAAATGATCTTAATCTGCCAAATATTTCTGATCATTAGGAAGCCACAGAAATTAGCATAACCGACAGAGGAAATTCACGGCCAGAGGAGACACGGGTGGAGCAGGCTGTGGAGGGGAGGGGGAGAGGGGCTGCAGCTGGAGGCGCCCGGAAGGCCGAGCGCAGGTCTGCCCCCCAACACTCAAAGAACGCAAGGGGTGCCTCTGGGGGACATTTTTGGTTATGTTTTCAAATTCCAGTTCAAAATAAAGGTTGTGGGGGAAGAAGCCTGTTCAGTCCTCCTGCAGGAACCGCCGTTAATAATTAATTCCCAATAATAATCAAACCCACGGGAGGCTCGCTACAAGCAACGCCCCAACAGACCCAGCGACGGACGCCCGAGGCCTGACGGACGCCCGAGGCCTGACGTCCTCGTGGGCCTGCAGGACCGAGTCAGCGGGGGACGGGGCCCACGGCCGCAGGGACGGACGGGGCCCACGGCAGGTCTGCACACGGAAGAGGCCGCGCCCGCCCCGGCAGCGTGGTTTTCATTTGAGGTGTATGGCCCGGTGGGGACTGCCCCTTAATTGGGACCATAATACAAGAAAGGAAGCTGTCGTCACTCCCAGGAGGGACGGAGGGTAACTCGTCCTAACGCGTTTGCTGTCACTCCCGCCACTCGTTCCGTCAGGAGGGTCTGTGTGAAGGGAAGCAGACGATGGAGCTGAGGAGAGACCCGGCTCGTAAGGCGGCGCGGGGAGACGCCCAGCCGGGGTCACGGCGTGCTCCCCCCGGCTGGTCACAGCCCCTGCTTCATCCTTCATCGTCACCAGCACCCTGGGACCTAAGTGTCAATAAGCCTGTCGTCTGGATGAGGAGACGGAGGAACACAGAGGTCAGGGGATGCTCCCCCAGGTCAGCGGGCAGCAGGAGCCCCCAGGCTCCCACGTGCCCCTCCCTGCTGGCTTGTACGGGACGTGACAAAGGACTCCCTCCAGCACCAGGTACACAGGGTCACAGAGCGGCCTGGCTCTCCTAGGCAGAAGCTGCCAGTCCTTCGACTCCATGTGCTGTGACACGTGTGAGAACGTCAGGGCTTCAGGGTGCGACATCCTCGCGGAGAAGGCAGGCCACCACGCGGGGCAAGAGCAGTGTGCTCGGCTGGCCCATCGGAGAGCACGGAGCCGCAGCATAAGAACTGGGTGCGGACTGAGCGAACCCAGAAACCAGCATCGGCAGGCGTGACCAGGGCCACCCAGTTCGAGGACAAGCATCCCACCCCCGCCTCGCTGGACGCCACAGCACACGCGCTGCCTTGCCATCCCTAAGCAGGGTTCTGCCCAGGCTGCGGATCTGCAGGGGCCCCTCAGCTTCAAACTGTTGTCTCTAAAGGACATTTGGAAGGGACAAAGAATACTAAAAGGGATGTAAGAAGGTCAACAAACCCAACATCCGAATTTATCAAATGTTAATCCATTAACAGAGGTGCTCCACATCTTTTTATTTTCAAAGAAATGTAAAGTTACAATGCGACTAAGGCAGTGGCGTCGGGTCTGCCCGCGGCCAGCAGTGTCCAGGAGCGAGCAGGGAATCGCCAGCGCGCTTCTCGTGCTTGCAGGGCGTCGTGACGCGTATCTGTCGCCAGATGGGTTATGACTGGGTATTTTTAAATGTATGGAAGTTGCATTTGGGTGTACAGTTTGTACATAAATTGTACGTGTTTGTAAGTTACTTGCTTTTTTCATTTTAACATTTTTAAGCTAATTAATGCCATTGAAGATACATTGAGTTTATTTTATTATCTGAACGGCATCTCCTTGTGTGGCTACACTACACTTTACCCCTCCTTGGTGGATGATATTTAAGTTCTTTTTAATTTTTCTCTGTTAAACACAATGCAGTAAGCGTTCACATTATGCAAAGAATTCCCTAGGAAGAGAGTCACTGGGTTATAAAGTATCCTGTCTTCAATTATATTAGATCGTGCCCAATTGCCTTCCCAAGTGCCAATTTTATACTTACTAGTTCTGAGTGATAGCTCACATTTGCCCACATTGTAGTTTTAATTTACACCTTTTGGTTCTAATTCTTACTACAAAATGAGGTTGGACTTCTTTTCATGTGTACTGGACATTTGTGTTTGACATTTATGAATTTCCTATTCAAATATTCCCTTTTCCATTTCCTATTGGATGGTCTTTATCTCACTCTTGAAAGGAGAGCTTATTATTCTGGTCACTAACCCTCCTATGTGTTACAAACACGTATCTTTTCATTTCCTTTATGATATTTTTCGTTGTGCAGAAGACTTTAATTTTAATGTGGTCACAGTTGTCAATCTTTTCCTTTATGGTTTGTTGTATGTGTACATGTGTCTTATACAGAAAGTCCCTTTTCTATTGCAGGTTTGTAAAGATATTTTTCTATATTCTCTTCTGAAAATAAATTTTGCTTTTTACGTTTGAGTTTTCAATATACCTGAAGTTGATTTTTTTGTTTGTTTGGTGAATGGTGTGCAACAGAAATATTTTGATTTATATATATTATATATTGAATATACAAGGACTGTCCGGAAAAAATCCAGCCATAAATGCCTCCATTTTTCCTATTATATGGCTGGGTGCTTTCCAGACAGCCTACGTATATTCAATGGTCATAACACTGTCTGTCATGTACTCTACGCTCCCTTCATTTAAAATGCCACTCCACTCCATAATATGCTTATCCACACAGGCCAGAGTTTGTTTCTAAGGGTACCCTACTGTCCCCAGGTCTTCCTGACTATTCCAAGAACAGTACTCGCTGTCTTCATCAGTGTAGTTGTCAACGAGCACTGATAAACATGGACTGCGATTCCTCATATCATAACCTTACATGTCCTTGGCCTTGGCTCTGTCATATCAATGTTAGGATTAGTTTTATCAACTTCCATGAAAACCTCTGTCCATAACAGTTCATATAATTGCCTAGAAATTTTACTTCCATTTGGAGAGAATTTTCATCTTTATGCAATTGAGTATTCCCACTCACAGAGTTTATCTTGTGTATTTACATTTTTATTTTATTCAATTATTAATTTTCTCTATTATACATCCTTCCTATTACACATATTTTTGATCTAAAAACTTATTTTTAGATCCCTTATTGTCTATTATTGTAAACAGACTCTAAACTTTTCACTTCCTATTTGTTTATTTTTAAATTAGGGTTGGCATACAATATTATTAGTTTCAGGTGTACAACATAGTGATTGGATACTTATATACCTCACAAAGGGATCACCTTGAAGAGTCTATTCTCCATCTGCGACCATACATAGTTATTTCAATATTATTGACTATATTTTCTCTGTTGTACTTTACATCCCCAGGGCTATTTTTATAACTGGCAATTTGTACTTTTTATTCATTTCTTGATAATATTTAAGGACACCAAGTTTTCCATTTTTTCTAATTAACTGAAATATAAATTACACAAATAAAGGTATTAATTTTAAGTGTGCAGGTCAGTGAGTTTTCACAAATGTATATACTTATACAACATGGTGGTGTCTAGCATATAAAACATTTTCATCACCCCATCGATTCCCTATGCCTCTTCCCAATCTCCCCTACCTACACCCCAAGAAATCTGTCATTCTGTCACCCTAAGAATTGGTCTTCTTAGACTTCCAGGTGACTGGTGTGTGCGCACCACCCTTCCACCTGCAAACCAGTTGCATGTTTCCCATTTCCAATCTGTGTCCCATTTACTGCTTCAGGACAAAGATAAAAGCGAGTGGTGAGAGCGGACACTCCTACCTCATTCCCCATCCTAGGGCAGGAAGAGTGCAGTATCCCCCACTAAGGGTGAGGTTCGCAGTAAGTTTCCAGTAATGACCTTTATTAGTTTACCTGTTGTGACAATCAAAGTATGAATGCGTGGAAAGTGCTTAGAACAGGGTCTGACGTGTTACGAACGCACAATGAACGTTAGCTGCGGTCACCCAGTGTGACAACCTACCAGGCTGTGTGCAGCCCATGAGTGATTGCATAGTACGAGTATTTGCAAATGTGTTTACACTTTAATTATCTCCTACTACAGCAGACTTGAACCCTGGTCTCCCTGGAGCTGACATACCCAACCCCTCACCTGCCAACTCAGCTCATGCTGGCCTCCCGACAGCGATTCTGACCTATTTAGGCACACTGAGGTGGCATCTGTCATTCTTCCCCCTCGGGCCCAAGGCTCCTCCTTTCTTTGCCATTCTTACCTGTCTGGTTGTTTCTATGTCTGCTTCTATTTCCCCTACTTGATTCCATATCACCTGAGCTTCCCTGGCTGTGCTGCTGAGTTTGTCAACTGTGCTTAGCTCCACCCATGACTCTGGAATGAATGGGCATGAAGCTCCCAGGGTTCCCCTATAATTAATGTTCATAATTAGTGTAAATACACTGCAGAGATTGGCAGCACAATATACCACATGCGGACCTAATTGGGACCAAAGGACCAGTAGCCCCAATTCCGAGGCCTTTAGGATAAGGGAATTAAGCAGCTAAAGGGTTCTAAGAGGGCTAATAAGGCACAGAGGACTAGATAATTAATGGATGTAATGCTGCCCCAGAAAATGTTGCGAACGGCATTCTCACCAGCCCTGTGCCTCTGAAGGCAAAGAGTTTGATCGGGATGATCCGCCCTTCCTTTCCAGTTTGTGGGGGTTTCCCTCTGGGGAACACCCAGGGGGAACAGAGCTTTGGCTTGCATTTTCTCATGTCCGTGGCCTTGGAAAATAATTAAAGCTTGGTCAGCAAGGTGCCGTGAAGTATTATAGCAGCCATCGGGATAATTCACATTGAGGGGGACAGAAATCCTACTTCTTGGCTTAGATTAGCGATGTGGCTTTATTTTTGCAAATCAGTAAGGCCACCCATGCAGAGGATGTAAGGCACAAGCAAGAAGTTATTAACTGTTGGCCTGATGAAAAGAATCTTCCATGCGAGCAATGTTAACAGTTTTCAGTGCTTTTGGTTTATGGTTTGATAACTGGTTTGCCTTAAATTTCATCTGCTGTCCTAGTGAGTCATGATTAGGGATAAGAAGGCCAAGTTCATGCCCCAAACAGGCCTTAGTTTACATAGCTATGCAAGCCAACAGTCCCCTACAAAACATTTATTTATTCTTTTTTATGACTTATCAGATGATGTTGTACACCTTTACTCTTTTCTGTCGCCTGAGCAGTTCAAATCGGATGCCACGGCGGCCTCTGAATTGTGTGGGGGCGACATCAGTTAAGCCAGGAGCCTGCCTCTCTGACAATGAACCAGTGGGGTGACTGGTGGGTTGGTCTCCCTGATCAAGCAGTGGCATGAAGGACTGTGTGCAAGTTCCTCGTGCCTCAGGGGGACACTGGTGATGCCCCGTGCCTTCCGTAGTTCCCGACACCGGTGTCTCTGACGTGTATTTATTACAACGAGACCCTCAACGCTTGATCCGTAAATCCCACAGTTCGGAAGCTAGAGATTTCCAAACCAAGAACAAGAAAGAGGCAAGAAGAAAACAGGACAAAGGTGATGGATACGGAGGGTCAAAATTTTGAGTCTACCCTTTTTTGTTTTTTGTTTTTATTTTCCTATTGTTTTGGCGGGGGGTGGGGTGGAAATGATAAAGGGCTGAGAAATCAGAAGGCTGGGTTGATTTATTTTGTGATTTTGTGTTGTTCCTTTAATGGCCCTGTGCCTCATTTCACCCACCTGGAAAAAGGGAATGACCATATCAACTCCTAGGCTGTTAGTGAGAAAATCCTATGGAACGCCTATGAGATTTTGAGAATCACTAGACCACCTACAATTGTGTCATGGCAGAAAAATCTTTGACAGGAAGAAAAATTGATTTTCACACTGTGGGGCTAGCTCCATCCCTGCAAGTACTTGCTAAGGCAATATTCCTGCTCTAACTTACAGATGAACCAACGAGGAAGGGAAGGTGGCAGGATCCGTGTTCCGATGAAGTTTTATCTCACACCAGGCTTGCACTCCAGGACCCCCATCCTGGATTCGCCTCCGGTGTCGCTAGCAACAAAATAACACGAAAAGCTTTTTACAAAGTCAACAGACATTTCATAGCAGATAAAGGATGCTCTCCTCCCTCCATCTCTCCCCCGAGTACCACCTGTCAGAACACCAGGTAGGCGGGCAGAGCCCGGGCCTGTGAACCCCCTTCCACCCACTATAAGTGCTCACAGCTTCTTCCTCACAAAGCACGGAAGTGGGGCGCCAGATTCCAGAGAGCTCTCTGCTGAGGACCACTTCCTCTACACACGGCTGAAATCTGCAGCCAACCCAATTTGCACGCGGTCCCCTGCAGTAATTTAAAAAATAAATAAATAAATAAATAAACCCAAGAAACAAAAACAGCGTAGGTGCTCAAAGGGAGAAACCCAAGTTTGGACCGACATGGGAACTACAGCCACTGTGGCTGTCTGAGCACCTGGAATGTGGCTGGTGGCACGGAAGGCCCGAGTTCCTCACTGTACTTAACCGAAATGACTTTAAATGGAAATAGCCGCATGTCGCTCGTGGTGGCAGACTGCACAGCCCAGGTCGAGTCTGGTTTGCAGAGAGGAGGGTTTCCGGTGCCAGCTCAGGCAACAGAGGGCCATTCTCATCCGCATTCTCCCACCCTCTCCAGCGCCCACAGGCCCCAAAGCGCTGGCTGTCCCCTAAGCAGACTGAGGGGGACGTGGGAAGTGTCGGCATGTGTCCGACGCATCCAAATCGAGCCAACTGGGCACTACACCCAACAGACTAGCTCTGCCGACAGCCACCTGTCAGGGGCGCTGACGAGGCTTTGGGCGGACACGGGGCACCAGCCAGTTGTCCTTGGAGAAGTGGGCCGAGAGGAAGCTCCTGCGGAAGCGGTGGGGAAAGCGGCCCCTCGCCCCGCCGCGGCCCCTACCGCCCGCACCCCTGGTCAGCGGACTCCGTGCACAGAGCCAGCCCTCCGGCCTCTGTCTGTACCGGTCTCTTGAGGCACGTCAACAACCATTTCGCTCTAACCCCACCGTGTGCAGAGCCCAAGAAAAAAACAGTCCAGAATCTAAGTGAAGACTTTCAGAGACAACGAAGCGACTGCACTGAGTGTGCGCCTGACTGCGACAGCGATGTGACGCGCCACTACAGTGCGGTGCACACTGACGCACTTCGAGTTATGTTTACGTTAAAGCCCTAGACGCCCGCATTCAGGAAAACCAACAGACACAGAGGGCACGGGGGCGGCGTTTTCTCCGCCCCGGGTTCCTGCCCTCCTGGGTCCTCACAGGGCCACACACACCACTCCCCGCCGGGGCCCTCCCCTCCGCCCCCAGGTCGGTCCGTAATGAGGCGTACGGCCCGGGCCCTGCACCTGCGCTGCACACGGCCCTGTGCGCCCACGCTTTCCAAGCTCCCGCCGGACGGGCTTCCTCTGTGGCAGCCAATTTCGGCCCTTCCGTCTCTCCTCAGCGCCCCAAATTCCTCAGCCATCGTGCATCCTGCTTAGTTAGCTCTTACTCATCTCGTCCCCTGGCAGACTGAACTTCGCTGCTTCTCCTCTGAGCTGGGATTTGACTCCAAACCAAGCCACCTGTCACCGTGCATCTGACTTAGTTTCCCCACGTGCAGGCCACGCGCACAGTGGGACTCCCCAGGATGGAGATCGTGGCTGCAGGTGAACTTGAGTTGGGCCTGGCCAGCCCCTCCCCCGCTTCTGCTCACCCCATGACTGCGCACCCCCACACGCGGTCCTCCGGCTCAGACCTGGCTCCCTCCTCCTCCCGCCAGCACCCACCACCCAATCCTCACTGCCCCTGCAGCACACCCACTTGAGTCACCACTAACCCCCAGTGCTAAGCATTGCAGGGGCTCTGGGACCCACTTCAGGTTGTGCTAATGCCCGACACGTGGCGGTTGGGTACCCTTTGCAGCTGGCTACAGAAAAGCCCCGATGCCATATCCCCGGGACTGCCCAGTGCTGAATACTTCATCGCTTGGAAGGTCTGTGACATTGAATCGGTAAAGGTCACCAGCGAAGACAAAATGAATCATCCCCATGCCTTTAGGGCACCTTCTCCAGCTCATTATGACAACATGTCTGTTAAATTCTTGTCCCCCTCCTTAGAGATGAAGCCTCATGTGTGTTCGCCACACTAATGAATCGCTTGCTCTTGTAGCTCTTTTCTGGACGGTCTGTCACCAGGGCTGCCCTGTCCTATAAAGCCCCAGTGACAGTGAGCTGTTGACAGAGTATTAGGAGGCGCTCAGATCTTTAAAGCCAGGGATGTGACAGAGAATTTTTTCAGTTTCCCAATCTCCACACGATTCCATTAAATCAGAAAGATTAGAGCTTGTCAGACGCTTAGCATCTTCCCTCTGATTTGCAAAAAGGAGTGGGGGATTTATTACTGATTCTTGTTGGTGCGGCCACAAGGCAGGCACCACTAACTACGGCGGGGCCATTTACCTGATTGGTATTAATCAGAAGTGTCCCATGAGTCATACTGGTTGGAGAGGCCTGGGTGTTTTTCAGTAAAGGGGCTTTGTGGAATCAAATGAGAATTGATTGATGGTCCCAGAGTTCACATATCCAAGTACAGAACCCGCCGCATTCTGGGAAGCTCGCTAATGAAAGCATGTCCTCTCTGCATGCAAAGAATGCAAATTGGTTTAACTGGCCCATCACAGAGACCGTCTGTGCTTTGACTTACCTCTCCTCAGTGGGACCAGAGAGACACAGAGAGAAATGAACTGGCCAACGAAGGGTTAGTAGGTGATAACTGGCATCCTATGTACTCCAAAGGGATATTCTTCGGAAGACTTTGCACCCAGAGGTGCTATTAAGCACCGGCCCTTACAGGGTATCTCCAGCAGCTCCCACAGACCGGCAGCCCACGCGTTTGATGCAGGTGTCTAGAAGCACAGCCTTCGGGTGAGTCACAGAGTCAAGGAGTCCACGAGGGGATTAAGCCCATGGCCTTGGTGCCATCAGCACTGTGCTCTAATTAACTGAGCTAACCAGACACAGATGCTCCAGACAGCTGAGCTAACTCTAAACAAAACAAGCATTCCTCGCCGTTCTCAAATTCTATTATTCCCTAGTTACCCTCAAAAATTACTGCAGTGTCTATACCACCAAAAGAAACTGTGGACAACTACCCAGATTCCTAGGTGGCATTTACACTAAATAGCATAAGGGATTTTTTTTTTCAATTGGAAAAATCAAATTACGTTACCACGGGACTTCCCAGTAACTTAATCCCAATGAACGTACCATTCCCGACAATGCCCGACTGCAAATGGCAAAGATCTCAGGGGACCAAGACGAAAGAGCGTTAGAGGGTCTCCTCTGGCCTGGCCTTCCTCCAGTGACTTCTCTCTCCTTGGAACTCCACGAGGCAAGAGTTTAGTTTGCTTGCTTTTTCTGGTTGGTTATATTCCGTTAATCAAAAGGACTTGAGGAGACTTGGGGAAATACGTCATGCGGCGTATGGATACCGTACTACCGTGTGAGAACGTTAGCAACTGTGAAACTCCGTAAAGTGACAAACAAGAAGAGGAAAACAAAATCAAATCAGGAGCAGAGTTAGTATGCATAGCACAAAGCAGGAGCTCCTGCAGACTTGCCAAAAGTGTTTTAAAATTTTAGTTGTTCACTTAAGGATCACAATATTCATAAACTACGAACAGCCATTCCCAAGGGCTGCACAATATTCCTGATACCAAGACCTGAAATAAAGGCATGTCAACGTTTCTGCTGAAGGTTGTGGGCACCTTGTGACAGAGCAGATAAGGTCTTTACCCACGATATCCCTCGGGGTACGTAACAATGAATGTCTTGTGGCTATTGCTTTTAGTGTCGATGATACAGGTCATAGTCATTCCACTTACTGACACTTGACACACACTGCTTGGCTTATAAATTAAGTTATCTTGGTGCCCAGGTCTTGACCTTTTATCTAAACTATGTCTCTCCTTAGAGTAAAAGGTGAATCACTCCTCTTCGCACAGCACAGACCTCTGAGCAGACGAAGTTTCTCAAAAATGTTTGATTAATCAAGTTAGTGACTGACGAACAAAGGTATGAGACAGCTCTCACTGTCTGTCCAATACCTTCCCATTTTTTACCCAGTACCTTCCAATTAAATGCCATGGTTATTCACATGGTTACAATGGGTGGGGGAGCCATGTTCCAACTCTGAAACCCTGAACACGACTAAATCCAAAGGTGAGTTGGGGTGGGGGTACTAATCTAAGCTATGCAAACCCGAGCCCTTCCCCTTGGGAATTTGGAATTGAGACTAAGCTAGTCTACTTAATCTGATTTAACTCTTAAATAATGAGTTGTAATACCAGGTACTCTTAATATTATTGAGAACATTATTATGTACTGAATGTCTGTAAACTAGTTAACTCCGTAGCAACTAGACAAGAATGACACACAACAGTAGAAGAAGGAAGAAATGAGAGGCCGAGAAAGAAATTTTGCAGTTTCTACTCAGTGTTTCATTTTCTGAATAATATCCCTTGATTCCTTCAGCCATCTATTTATCCAGATGACTAATGCTATGTTTTTGTTTAAGCTAGTTTAGTGGGTTTTTGCTATTCGCAACCAGAAATGTTAACTAATACAGTGAACCACAGTAATTGAATTTTTCAATAATATTAGCTCATTCAGTGAATATTTATTGAGCATATGCTATATGCCAGGTGCACTCGTCTACAAGTTTGAGACCCATCATGGAACAAAACAAAGATTTCTGTCCTTTTCTGTGTTATACTACCACTCCCTATGCTTTGCCCAAAGAAACGAGTGATGTTTATCAAAAAGACAGTATTCAGGAGTGTTAGTATACTTGTTTTCCAACATTTGAAAAGCTAAACAGATCGAAAAGGGGCTCGGTTGAAAAGAATCAATGAGAAACTACCAGACCTACTAGAACTTGATAGAAGAACATCTAAAGTTGTCGAAAGCAGTGTTTCTCAAAGTTTAGTACGCACTACTATTGCCTGTGAAGCTGCTTCAAACCCAGCCTGACCACTCCCTGAGAGTCTCACTCAATAGATTTGGGCTGGGGCTTAAGAATTTGGATTTTTAACAATGTCCTCGGTGATGGCAAAGCATCAGTGATCTGAATGAAGCACACATGAGTCTGCCTTTACTTCTGCATTCTACCGCAAGTTTAAAGAATTAACACCAATCCTTCACAAATGCTTCAAAAAAAAAAAAAGAAGAAGAATGAACACCCAAATATCCATCACTTGATGAATGGATAAACAAAAGGTGCTAGACACGTACAACAAAATATTATTCCGCCTTAAAAAGGAATGAAATTCTGACGCGTGCTATGACACGGAAGAACCTGGAAAACGTCATACTAAGGAAATGGAGTCAGGGACAAAAGGCCGCGTACGCTATGTTTCCACTTACAGTGACATGTCCAGAAGACGAAAACCCAGGGAGCGAGCGAGCACAGCCGTGGTCGGCAGGGTCTGGGGAGCGGGAGGGGTAGGGAGACACGGCTAATGGGTTTCTTTTGCCATCATGCAAATGTCCTGAAATTAGATCGTCGGGATGGCCCCGTGACCCTGTGAACACACTAAAAACTCTAAATTGTATACTTCGAAAGGGTGTGTGCATCATATCTCAATACAGCTATTATTAAAATTTCAAAAATGGAATGCATGAGTCACCCTGGGACTCAAGGTGGCCTGGCATTTCCTTTAATGGCCTAAACCGAACTGGAGAATCCTCGGGATGGCTACTGAAGGGAGCGTATAGCCCAGCTTCTTACCCTCTAAGATTTCTTCTGATCCTGAGCAAAGAGAGCGGCAGACCAAGGAGGAAGTTCTGTATCACAGAGAAGCACCGATGCGAAGGGAACGGCACAGCCCGCTGTCAAAATCGTGGACTCTGGAGCCGGCCGCCCTCGTGTGGGACTTGGCTCTGCCACCTGATTGCTGTGTGATCTTTTCACTTTACTTACCCCAGGAGCGCCTGAGTTCTCCCAGCAAAGTGAGAGTAGTAATGCCTCGAGTTTAGGCTCATGGGTACGGTTCACTAACAGTATCTGTAAAGCACTGTGAGCAGAGAGGGTGTGGAGTCCAAGCTGGACCGTTTTCCCGTAAGGATGCCTGTAAAAACAGGGTAACCCTTCTAAACTGGCCCACCCTTTTGGGGGGATGATTTCTGTTTTGTTACATCCATCATATAGACAAACTCTTAATTGGGCTAGCCTCTACTTAAGACTTAATGGAAAAGTGGAACTCAAAAACTGATTTGGATGCATAGGAATATAATCATTTATAAACTGGTGTTAATACAAAACATGCTCTATCGCTTAGAAAGCCAGTAAGGGGGAGGAAGCATTTGTCTTTTCTCTCATGTAACTTCGAAATGCTTTCCTCACCCTAAAAATATGTCTCAAGATTTAGGTGTAGTGAACTCTAATTCCCTAAATTCTCCACCAGGCACTAAAATCTCCATTTTATAGATGAGGGTGCCTTGTCTCGGGGGACGGAAGTAGCTTCCGCACGGACGCGGGGCTAACAGAGACAGGCAGGGGCGAGCCTCAAACCCGGGGCAGGGCACCGTGAACACGAAGGCTCTTTGCACCCTGACTCCCTACGCCGTGCACCCTGAGCAATCCTGCCTACTGCCTTTCTGCCCTTTTAAACTTATTTATACTTTCATGCTACACAAGTTCTTGGTTGTGAGTTCCCCACAATGCAGTAAGCTGCTTCACAGGGGTGCCTCCTGCAAGCTACAGAAAGAAAAGAAAACCACAGGTGGGAGGGGAGCGGTCCGGCTGTAGAATCAGGCACCCCGTGTGCCAGGGGAGGAGATACGCCGTGATTCTCGGGGTGGTCTTCTGAAGTTCTGCCAGCCACCCAGCAAGGGTCCCTGCCTACGTTTTTCACTTCTCTTGACCTCTTTTAGGGGACCTGTTGGATCCTTGTCAAGCCTGAGTGACAGACCCCAGGTCCCTCATTTGCCTCTCTTCAAGAATGCAAGACCCCTCCTTGCCTCGCCCAGAGATGTTAAAGACGGCTGCTTGACAGTGGACATCAAATTGATTTCATGCCAAGATTTCACTCAACCACGGGTGACAAACATGGACGTGTCAGAGCCATACAAGAAAAATCAACGTGTCTGATGCAGAGAGGCCTTTGTTTTTGATGTCAGGTTGAATTACGCTCCTTGTCTCAGATCTGACGCTGGCTGTGGCTGTTTGCTAGGAGGCAGAGTGGATAGGCAGGGTCTCGGACTGGGCTGTTGGAGAAGGGCAAGGGGGCGCTGCCTCAGAGGGGGCTGCACGTTTAGAGCTGAAAAAGAACCCCTTTCTTTCCGTGTCCTTCATGGTCCTTTTCTCCTTCAACCCTACGCAACCCAACTCCACAGGCTCTCAAGCCACTTACGTGTCTGTCCTCCTCAGAGAGCAGGCCTGCTGCTTAGCAAGGGCACACAGCCGCACTGATGGTCCTCTCTGCAGTCACGTCTACTCAAGATGACACACGTCTTGGGACGAGTGGTTCCAGGAGGCGTCTCAGCCGTGCTGGCTGACCATGGGGGGCCATTCCCTCTCCCACCCCACCTAAGGGGTGCGGGATCACTGCTCCAGGACTTTGGCTTTGCGATTTTCCTGAAATCTTTTTATCCAGCCGTGTTTACTCTTTGTTTATTTATTTATTTAGTATTCTGTCTGAAGACTGAGAATTTGCATAATTAAGAATGACCTGGGCAATCTCTGCTAATGCCTCCACTAAAAACTCTGACTATCCCCCTTAACTAATTGCATCTATCATGGTGTCAGACAGGTAAAAGACTCCTTCGGTCTGCTGAGACAACATTATTCACCTGGGATTATCAAAGGTTTCAATTCTGGCCATTAGCTGAAATTGCTTGGGTCATTCATTACGGCAAATTCTGCATCCTTTCCAGACAGAGCCAAGTAAATGCGGAATCAGGAATAGTTTAGACCGCCATGCATCAGGCGCCGAATTCACAACCTCGGCCCCTTCTTCCCTTAGAGCCAAAGGATGACAAACGAGCAGGAAACCCTTGTGTTTTCTTGCCCGTAAAGAGTGAGTGTGCAAGGTCTTGCCTCAAAAAATTGGAGGTGATTATCATTTTCCCAATTTTTTCAGCCTATGAGGTTTATAGTTTAAAAAGGCAATGGGGGGGGGACCTGTTATTAGATTTGAAATTAAATTTCAAAGTGGGCTGACATCCTAACTCCCCAGTCAGGTTGTGAGCTGCCCCCATTAAGCATGGGTTGGAGACAGGGCCTCGCATCCCATTGGGAGAGGGGTGGGTAGCAGGTAGGGGGTCTTCCAGTTACAATGTCTCCGTCTGCACTGAAAACAGAGCAAGGAGAGGCAGATTAAAGACTAAACCTAGCCATAAACAAGCAGTGAGAGATGAAAACATCTCCAGAAGACTGGAAACATAGGTGTAATTGTTACTGGGCAGAGCAGTTGTAGCAAAACCAGGCAGTTCCCTAATGCCTTCTATGTACGCCTTTCCTTTGCTGGGCACGTGGTTCAGCTGTCCTGTCCTCACACAGAAGTCAGCATCCTTGTCAATTTTATATCGATTCAAAGTCCACGATGCAAAGCACTATTATGGGCTTGGTAGAAGGATGTCAAGTAATACACTCAAATCTAAGTAGTTTATTGGGAAAGACAAGTCATACAATAATAAAGATAACTAGCAATTAAAGTTAGCTAATAATATTGCTGATTTTTACTAACAGTATGACTTCTTGAAAAAACTTACCATCCAATCATAATGTCGAATTTATCTTTTTTAGACACATTGTCATATAATGCACGTGTGTACCATTGTCATGCAATGTGTGCTTGCCTCTTGTAGAGAGAAGGGACTGTCAGATCATGGACCAAACAATCAGAGAACCCAAAATACTAGTTAGTGGAAACTTCTATAGAAGTGACTGAAACCTATTTTTCCTGCTGTTTGTGGAGATTTGAGATAAAGTCTACTTTCCTTTTCAATTGCTCAAAGAAGTTTCCAGTTGGGCGGGGGCAGGGGGGAAGGATAGCAATTTTGGGTGAGCGGGATGCTTCCTCAGAGCTATCCATTCACAAACAGGTAACTGTTATCAATTTCCATTTATAGTAGGAATATGAACTCTAATTTTATACCACGCGTTGAATGGCATGCTAGGGTGAGAGGGAAGACAAGAAATCAGAAGACAGGACTGAGAAGTCCCCTGGGTGGAGCGTCCCCACAGCCCACTGAGTGAAGTGTTTTAAGCGAGAGGGAGTGCCACGTCCACAGGAGCTGGGCAGGTGGGTGAGGCTGAGACTCCACCGCGAGGTCAGCAGCCAGAGGCAACTGGTGGCCGACTGACCACAGCAGAGCTCCGGCAGCATGGTGGGGTCAAAAGCTGGGTCTGAGTTAGTTTAGGAGAGAATGGGCAGTGTGAAATGAGAGAGAGAGAGAGAGAGAGAGAGAGAGAGATTTTTGTTGTAAAGTGAATGATCCATTTAAAACCCCACAGAAAATGAAGGTATGCCTTACGGACTTGGGATGTGAACACACTTTGAACCTCCACCTAGAACGAGAAAGACAGCTTTTCCATCTCCAGAAGCTTTTCCACACGTCACACCCCTATTCCCGTCACTCTCCAAGGCCCAGCATCCCGGTCTCTGTAATGGTCACCTCCTCGTGTCTCTATGGTTGTATCAGCCTGTGAGCTAAAAGAAAATCCACACATCACTCTCTGTCCTCAGGTCCTAGATCAGGGCTCCTGAAACCCTTGTCGTTTCCTAATCAGACCATGAGGGGCATCTTTTGTTGCATTGCAGTGACTCTGGGTGACTCCTGGATGGCTCCTGGATGGGGGCTGGTCATCAGGAAGACCAAGCCCTAATTAGAAGCTTGGAATTTTCAGTCCCACCCACCCCCCATTCTCCACCGAGGAGAGAGGGGCTGGAGATGGAGTTCATAACTGAGCATGCCCATGTGACAAAGCCTCCATGAAAACCCCAGTACTACAAGGACTGAAGAGCTTCCAGAACACAACCACAGACCAGGAGGTGACGCCCCCAACTCCGTGGGAACAGAAGATCTTGTGCTGGGGACCTTCCAAGATCTCACTGAAAGCATCTCTCACCTGGCTGTTCATCTGTAACCTGTACCATAGCTTTTAATAAACAGGTAAACATGTTCTCCTCAGTCCAGGGAGCCACTCTAGCAAGGTGACTGACCCCCAAGGAGGGGGGTCATGGGAACCTCAGATTTATCACCAATTGGTTAGAAGCTCCTGGATTTGTGATTGGCATCTGAAGTGGGTGGGGACAGTCTTGTAGGACTGAGCTTAACCTGTGGGATCTGGAGCTATTTCCAGGCAAACAGTGTCAGACTTGAGTTGAATGGGAGGACACCCAGCTAGCGTTGTAGAGAATTGTGCTTAGTGTGGGAAGACTCCCACCATCTGCTGTCAGATGTGCTGAGTGTGGTAGTTGTGTGAGAGTAAAGGAGACTCATAGGAGAAGGTAAATTAGGGTTTTCCCAATACGCAGTCAATTGTGCAGTCCTAGACACCATAGTTTATTTAGTTGTGTCCATTTAAAAAAGTATGTCTTTTCAATTTCTTCCTATCGATAAATTTTCCCTCCAGCCCTCTCGTGATGAATTTATGCATTTAGACTTTGAACATCGATAGCTTTCCGAGTCACCGAAAGTAGACAAATAGACATTACGGGCTTCCTCATGAGAGAACACACCACCACCGAGGGTCTCGATGAAAAGACTGGGCATGAAATCTCCTCAAGCCACTAGATCTAGTTATCCATTCGCAGGAAAAGTGAAGGAAAGAGAAAAATGTGGAACTGCACTATGGATAGGCCGTCAACACAATCCGGGCTGTGGAGAACGGTCGGCAGGTGGCCTGGGTTCCTCAGCAGATACACTGCAAGGCAAGTGAAGTTTTATTTTATTAAGATGACATAAGTAATAGCCTGTTGGTACGCGTATGACAATGATTAAGCAGACAGGAAAACTAACGATGCGGGTGAGACAGGGGGACTTGCTGGAGTCTTGTTTTTAAGCATCGAGAGAGAGCGGTTAGCAATGAGGACGACTACACAAACAGAAGAAAAGGCAGGTCCATGGATGTAAAGGTGTGCAGGACCCTGGCCACCAGGGTGGGAATCTGGGACACTGGACGTGCTTCCATCTCCGCAGGGGGACGAGCAGCAGTCTTCGGCCGAGAGTAACGGAGACACGTGGGGACACGTGGGGGACAATCTGCGAGACGGTCCTCAAGGAGAGCGGAAGAGCAAATGGACTAGGAACATTCTGTATGATTTTTTGACAGAATTATTTTATTATGATGATGTTACAGTTTTCTGGTTATGAATAGTCATGGGACCCTTACAACCTTTATTGACAGCAAAATTCTTTCAGCATAATTCTCTCCGCATTTCTCACGACTTGAGTTTTTCACAGAGTGCCACCCTTATCTGCCCTCTGCACATGAGAGCTCACCACTGGTTTCGAGCCATTCTATTTAACAGAGAGGGTGCCAGAAAAATGTATACACATTTTAAGAAAGGAAAAAAAACTATTAAAATAGAAATAATTGACATACACCGATAACAAAAGATGAACACAAGTCACGGTTGATTTCTGCAATCACAAGAGGTGCTCGGAGAGGTGACCATCACTGTTTACGTAATACAGACAGAACGGCGCTTAAAATGTGCACACGTTTTTTTGGTGCCGCCCGTATATATTACTTAGGACGAGCAGTAGAGGCTTCGTCCTGCCGTATTAGCCTCACTGAAATATCATTTCCCAGCACGGTTCCCGGTTAGTGTTAGTCCTACTGCAGCATGAGAAGTGGCAGGTAGGTAAGAAGGAAGGAGCCATTTTTACTCTCTGAAGGTCAATGCGGGCCGTCGGGCACTGTGGCCGCCCGTGCGTGCTGGCGCTGATCCCTTCGTTCACTTCTTGATGTGGAAAACTCCTAGGCTGGCAACGCCTCTGGAATTAGCCACATCTCATTGGTTTCTCGAAGTCTTGAGCCAACTGTGTACACATGTCTATGGCGAAGGGCACAGGCATCTCCTCTTAGAGAGCCACGATATCAAGCTGGAGGTAGTTCTCAGTTGGGTTCCAGCTAGTCCTTGTGGGTTCCAGCTCGGCCCTGGCCTCACCCACGTGCAGCCTTCCTTACTGACCCCACACAGCAACGTCAGGCCCAACGGCAGATGAGGGCAGCAGGCTCCTCCGCCAGCTCAGCTCCTCTGACAGCATCAAATGCCATCACTATACTCATGCCTTATTCTCCATCACTCAGTTTTGCTTTTCTGAGCAAACTGTGACTGGCATACTGGCTGCTGCCCACCCTTTCAAGTCAGCTCTCTTTGTAGTGACCAGTTCTGCCGGCCTCCAATTAAGTTATCCCCGCCCAGATCGTAAGGGTTCCTGTCACGGCCAGCAAATGTGAGCAGGCGACAGCTGGTCTCCCCAGTGCTCTCGGTCTGTAACTGCAAGAGGCCAGCGCCTCTGTCCCTGTGGACGTGTCTCTCCTCGGGTGAATCAAACCTGCACTTCCTAATATCAGAACAATGTGGTTGCCATGCTAGCGCCTGAGATGAAATGCTTTTTATAAAAGCTAATCAGATTCTACATTAATGAGAGAAATATGAAGCTAATCAACACCACAGAAGGTCTCTGGGCTCAGGCCTATTAAACTTCATAAAAAATTAATGACTGAAAGAGCAGACTCTTTTGTCAGGGGTCTCTTGTGGTTGGATAAGGGCCTGAAGCCCCATTCACCTCTCATTACATTGAATTAGCCTCACTTTCCAACCCAAAACACAATCCATCAAGTGGCATTTTCCGCTGGGTGTTGGGCAGCCGGTGTTGGAAAACACTTGTAAAATATTTATTATTTTTTTCTCCTTCGCTTTCTTCGTCCCATTTCCCTCCTCCTCTCAGGCAACCCCTCTCCTCTTGCTCACTGTGGCTTTTCCCATTTTAATTAAAGAGATTTGTACTCCTGAAGCCCCCTGGGAAATGTCTTCGGTGACTGTGGTTTGAAGATGTCCCCGGTGCTGCCTGGCAGGAAAGCCCCAGCCCTCGGCTCCAAGCACGTTCAGCAGCTGCGTGCACAGGCCGGCGGGTGAGGCGCGGCTTGGGCCCGAGCGGGCTGAAAACTCACCCTGGCGCTCCCCTTCCTCAGCTCGGGGGTGCTTCTCCTTTCCCTTCGTGCGGGCTGGCTAACTCATAGACTAGACTCAGAATGAAGGACATTGATCTACAAGGCTGGTGGCCTCAGGTCCAATTAAATCCAAATGCCCACCTCGCTCTTTGGCCCTAAGCTCCAATTCACCCCAGCCTGGCTGTCCGACGTTAGAGAGTCAACTGTATTCCTCATCCAGCGGGCAGCGGGCAGTGGGCAGCGGGCAGCCAGTTACACACAGCGGCATGGGAGGGGGCCTCCCGGGGGCTCTGGCCAGAAAATCGCCCACGAAAGCCATCGCTGTAAACAGTGCAATCGTTGCCTGTCTGAAGGGCCTCTTGCAAAAATGGCACTCCCATGGGGAGACATCCCGCCTTAGGGGTGCTAACTGAGAACACGTCCTAGGCAAATGGGTTACACACTCTGCCAACCCTGGGCCACGGGAACGAAGAGAAAAACGGAGACCAACCAAAGGACAGCTTCTCGTTTGGCTGGAAAGGCGACCCTGGGTGCACAGCTTCCTAACAACCCCTCCACTCACCTGTCTGGTCAGGGGTGCGCGTCCCTCGATGTGCTGTCAGCTCCAGTTTCTGCACCTCCGAGGACAGGTGCAGGGGTCAGAAGCAAGGACAGTTCAGCACACGGGTTCACATCGTCACTCAGGAAACACTGGCCTACACTCAAGTTCAGCAGCCCTCTTGAAGGGGCTCTAGGCACCAACTGGATACACCAGTATTTGGAATAGACGACCTGGTGTGATGGCCCCTAACACGCACCTCTTCTGTTGGCCAGGGAAATTGTTTTAAAACAGAGGCTTATTGATGAAGTACAGAAATGCCCTAATAGCCCACTGGTCACCTTCTAGCAATCAACTTAGACGTAAGGGAAAACATAGAAAAGTGTAAAGACCATGCACTGTATTTCATGGAAAAGACACTGGGCTGCCTTCTGAAGACTGAGTTATACATCATGCAACAAGCTTTAAAAATCTGATTTCCTCCCACACTACTTAATTTCCTCCAAGCTATAGTCTACAATAAAGGTAAAGTATTTAGGTACAGAGCGTAGAAGGCTCCTAGGAGCCAATACAGTATGAAATTACATCTGAAAAGCACAGCAAACACTTTGGGACAATCACCAAGCTTAGAATGTATGAGTGAGTGTAGGGTAATTAAGGGAGAAGAGAAGCTGTGTGCTCTATGACTACAATAATTCTGTGAGATCTCTGTACTAAAGCGCAATAACCGGTGTGTGTATTCAGGACTCTCTCAGATCAAAAAAGTTTCAATTGCTCTCTACCTTCTCTGTTTAATAAAGCAAGGGATTCAGTTAGAGTTGTCTTTACTAGCCTGTACACACACACAGTGACACTGTGAAATGACAGTCATGTGCATGAGTACCATGAAACCGCTGGTCCACTCTTGATAGCATTTAGCAGCTTTTAACGCTGTTTACTGCGGTCTCTCCATGCCCAGTGGGCTGCGCTGTGCATACAGGTTGCCCAAGTCCCTGGGTGCCTCCAACTGGCAAAAGGTGTCTTCCTTTTCTCTCCACTAATAGGATTGCCATTGTCCTAGGATGATGAATGGCCTGCTTCCTCTTGAGGAGAATCCCAGTCATCATCCACAGAAATAGAACCCTGTCTCCTTGCTCAAGAACACGATGGTCCTATAACAGCGAATTTCTCAAAATCCAAGTTAATTAGCCCCTCTTTTTTACATCCCTACCCATGCCCAGCTGAAGGTGTGATAAAAGAACTTGAGGTCATTCATAAACCCTTCCCTCTCCGCATACGCCTATGTCCTGTAAGCGGTTATTGCTCAGCTCCTCACTTGCAAAGCATATACAAAATGCCCATCATTGGTCTGAGTATTTAACATACACTGTCTTATTTAATCCTCCCAATAACCATGTATTCTATACAGTTAGTGTTCCTTTCTAATTGATTGGGATAATAATACTTCAAGGAGTTAAATGACTTACCCAAGGTCATGCTTTTAAAAGTAGCAGAATTGAGACACAAGATCAAATCTTTTTACTTCTTAAAGTGGAGCAATTAGACTCAATCACATTTTAAAGTTTACAGGCCAGTGGAGTATCAAACCCACATAGAAAAATAATTGTTTTCTCTCACTCTTTTTAAAGCAGCAAGAGATACATCTCTGAGTGTATTATGCACGACAGTTCCTATGACTGTGGTAGCTATTCTCCAAAGATACCCCAATCAACCACACCCCTGATATACAAGCCCACACTCACTGAATCAAGTGTGACCTTTGCCTCACGGTAACCACCAGGATACCGATCCTAGTGCCATGGAACCACTCCCATAGAGCAAGACTGGACTCTAAGCAAAGAAATAGGTCCAGCTGTGACTCAGGAACTACACAGTGCTGCCTGCCTCTCCCCAACATTTTGGGCAGGGCTGTCTACTATGGTTCTCTAAGCCTTGTCTCACCATTGGCTACGGGCAGATCATGTTTCTCTTTAGGTTTGAGTCACCACCTTGAGGGACACCTTACTCTAAGAGCTGTCACCTCATCTATACCTGGACCCCGTGTGGATGATGAGATTCTAGCCCTGAAGCCCAAGCCTGATGCCAGAGCATGATGGGACTTAGGGGGCGAGGGAGGGGGATGAGTATTTTGCACATGGGAGGAATGCAAATCACTGGGGCCAGAAATCTCTAAAGAAGACACCTGATGAGCTACTAGGACCCCTTGTTTAGGGGGTGCTGGACTTTATGCACTGTCGCCAGCTCCATCCCGCTTTTCAATGAGTTTCAGGGTAGCTTTTTAGTGTAACACCTTGCACAACTTGAAAGGCTGGGGAATGTCTTGAGGAGAAACCTGGTCAAGTTTCTTAGATCCCTCAGACCTTCAATTTAGTCTCTACATACCCACCAAAGAATCTGCTTATTTTCTGTCCACAAGCAATGGCTCTAAGCCTGGGACAGGATCAGTTACTTGCCCATGCCCACATTTAGCAAATACCCGCGAAGAAAAATCAGATGCAGACCATTAGTTCATTTTCTAGTCTTCCCCTCTCCGGAAAATCAGCCACTCTGTTCTGAACAGCTCCAGTATCGTCGTGACGCCATTACACAGATGATTTCCGTCTGTTGGGTGGCGGCTTTCCCCGCTCGGGTGGAGCATTGGTCTCCATCCTACTAGAAGCAGTTTTCTGAACTATGAAATCTAAGGTTGTTCTCCATTATGAACTATCGTCTTGCAACTTATGAGTAGAGTAGTTCAGATAACCTTGCTGGTGTTTTTCCTTGTTTTCCCATTTTTGTCTCTCTTCCCTCCACGATGTGTCTCTGTTATATTTTGAGAAACTGTAACTTGTCTTTTTCTGTTCTTAACCGTGGAATGTTCAGATAGAAGGAGAACCTAGCATATGGTAGCTCCTCAATGAATAGCTAGCAAATGAATGATTGTTGGAGGAAAAAGACACAGAGCCCCTCAAATCAAGAGCTCTGCTTTTCCATTAGATTGGATTCTACCTACAACCTCAAATAAAGTTCTGCACTGAATGAAGTATAAAATACATTCAAATCATTTGTACCAGAAAGAATTATAAGTGAGGGTAACTGAATCGAACAAGAATAAATTCTTCCTCACTATATACCCAAATTCTCCAATTTGTCTTAGAGTCAAATAGCATTTGTTTTTGTGTTTGTTTTTTTTTAAGAATTTTCCTTGTGGTGTATGTGATCTTACAGCCACTCAGGAAAAAAAAATTATTAAAAACCAGCTTTGTTTGTATCCATCTCTGACTAGTTCTAGCTCTGTTCAATTTTATCCAAAAAGATTGTCAATGCAATGATTTTATTTATTTTTAAATAAAATTGTAATATATTTAAAGTATACAACATGACTTGATATACATAGTGAAGTGATTATTCCAGTTCAGTTGATTGACATTTCTTCTACATATCTCCCTGTTTTATTGGGATAAAAGCACCTGAAACCCAGTCTTTTAGCAGATTTCCAGTCTTCAATGCTATTTTCTTAACTACTGCCATCACGCTGTACATGAGATCTCTAGACTGACTCATCCTACAGAACGACAGGAAATTCCAGGATTTTGAGACTCTTCTATCTGCCTAACTTACCACTTCTATGTTACCTGTACTCACGAAATTCTCCATGAGCCCTTTTTGGGTTTCATCCATCATGAGGAATACCCCCATCTGATCATCAATAATATTATAAAGAGAAACCAGAACCACCACTGTGATGGATGGAACAAGATCTGCAGGCTGAAGTCACCATTAGTCAGCCTCTGTCATGATTCTGGCGGTCACAGACGCCGCAAGGGCTCCAGGATGGTTTGAGAGACATACGGAGTCCTGATGGCTGTGACTCTCTTCCTTCATTTAAAAATCAATAATTGACTTGCAACGAATTCTGTCTTTCGATCTCAACTTCAGATGGCATTCACGTTCAAGAACTATCATGTGCTATGCTGAAGGCAGCAGGGCTTGCTGCACACTGCTGGCCACATGTTTCCTGGCTATGCTACCAAGGCAGGAAAACCACTCAAAACATGGTATGGCGGCATTTCTGCTGGGAAGTGCTCAGTCTTTCGCATCAGCTTTTCTGGCTTCTCCAAGAGCCATGTCTTGGGGAATAATCCAGATACCTAAGTCTGGCTCACGTAATATCCCAGGGAGCCAGGACATGCTGAGTCACTACAGTATTTCACTTTGCAACTCTTCTTTAAAAATTAATGTTATTAGTTGCTGAACAGTGGAGGCCAGTAAACAGTCTTTGCCTCCAACCGGGCTCGTATCATTGGAATTGAGAAACAATTCCTTCTTCTTGTGAATCTCCATAAGCATCAATAGACGCCAACTCTGGGGTCCAATATGTCAAAACAAGAAACAGGGAGTAGCTGAGGAGATACCAGCTGGGGGTGTAAACCGATAGGCTCCCCCCAGTCTCTGAACAGGCTCTGCTTTCAGAGATGTCTTCAGGTTCCTCTCCCGCCCAATTCAGGACCTGAGATCCGTAGCCCTTGGAAAGCAACCCCGATGCACTGCGAAGAAGCCTCCTTCAATGGAGGTGCCAGGAGGAGTAGGCATTAGGAATCATCATGGGAGGGCTGTCCAGAAAGTATCCAGCCACGTGATATAAAACAAATAGAGGCACTTATGGCTGGATTTTTTCCAGACAGCCCTCGTATGGTGATAGGAGGAGAACTGACTCTAGATAATGAGCACATGATGCAACACGCAGATGATGTATTACAGAACTGTACAGCTGAAACCTATATAATTTCATGCAATGTCACCCAACACATTTAATAATAAAATAAAGTTAAAGAAAAGGTGTCACAGGTGTCACAGATTCCTGTGGTGAGGTCATTCCTAAAAGGAAAAAATGTTGGACTTCCCTGACCGAATGCCGGGATTTCTGTTTTCAATATCTACTGTTTCACTGGTATGGGTCTCACATTTCGGGTAAGCTGGCATCTTACCAATGAGGTCGAAAGAGCCCGATGATTACCTGCCATATCTCTCCTAGCAGAGTATTAGTGACTCGAGGAGAAAAATGATGACTCATCTTAATAAGGGCACCAGTGGCCTGAAATAGGAGCCGGTATCCAAACGCAGAAATATTTACATTTAAGTCCTGATGTTTTTGAGGACTGTAGTAGTAGAGATCATTGTGAATCCACCATCTAGCAAACAGACTAAAGATAAATATATGTATTATTGATTTGATATATGTTATATACAAGGGCTGTCTGAAAAACATTCCAGCCATAAACGCCTCTATTTTTCATATTACATGGCTGGATACTTTCCAGACAGCCCTTGTGTGTGTGTGTGTGTGTGTGTGTGTGTGTGTGTGTACACACACAAACGTATTCAATATATTTATATATGCAAATCTCAGTAGTTGTGACTATGACATCTCGTATAGAAGTAGTATTTCCCAAAAGTTTGGAATTCCAAGGAAGAATCACATGGCACTGCTCCTATGCACAGCAGGCATCCTGACATTTTCCAATGTATTCTTTTTACATGTTAAAAAAACCCCGGGAATCAAATGGTGCATCCAAAAATGTTCAGCTTCCTGGCAGCACAGTGAAGACTCAGGTTTGCCTATATCACCTTGATTTTTAAGTTTTATTCAAAATTCAATTCCATTTAGTATTTATTAAGCAGCTCATAAGATGTAAGAGGAGTCTGTGTCCCGGTCGTTATGTTTAAGATGTTCATAATCTCACTTTTAAGAGAAGACTGGCTTTCAGAAACAATGAGACTTGCACAGAGTTTAAGCAACTTGACTGTAGCTTCAAAGTCAGAGTCAGGGTCAGAGTCAGATTTTCAGTCCAGCCCAGTTCGGCCCCAAAGCCCACTCATTTCATTATTTTACTCTGAAGTACGAGTGGACCGGATTCTGCCTTGTTTACCCATGTAGTTAGAATAACTAGAACAGCCACGAGCACGTCGTTGGAGCTCAATTTATGTTTGAATGAATAAATGCAATGAATCTCAGGCAGGGCTTTGATAATGGGGAGACTGTGATTAGAGTTTGAAAAAGTGAGGTGACTTTTCCACGCCTGAGATCTTGATTAGGGATTGTGGGGCAGAACAAAGGGAAAGGCGTACAAAGGAGAACTTCTGTGCTTTCTCCATGGCTGGGGGCCTCCCCTGAAGGAGGCAGTGTGACAGTGACATGGGCACGGCTGCCCTGAGCACAAGCTGGAGAGCACAGGCAGGAGCTGGTGGTGGTACACGCAGCAGGGTTCAGACAACTTTAACAGGACAGTTCAGCTCACGTCCCCTCACTCAGGCTTCCCTCAGAGCGTGTGTCTGTCGCAAAGGGCACCATAATTTTTTTCAAGAAATTAAAGGAAAGATGCTGAGAAGAGATGGAGCACACTGCCTTATCTAGAAATTGCCTGACTGCTGAGTAGCATGCGTAGGTTTATGGGGGCACAGCACACACACACACACACACACGCACACGCACACACACATGCACATGCACACACACACGTGCATGCACATGCACACAGGCGCACACACACACACGTGCGTGCACATGCACACACACATACGCACACATGCACACACACAGACGCACACAAGCACGCCCACACACAGACGCACACATGCATGCACACACACAGATGCACACGCACACACACACACACGCACGCTCAGACAGACGCGCAGTTCAGCTGAGCCATGAAAACAGCACTGACCCTGAGTCTGGAAGAAATCGGGCACCCGGTCTGAACGAAACTGAATGTCCCTTGCATCTTCTCTCTATTCAGTTTGTGTTTGCATAGAGGAAAATGATCCGCCCCTCCTCCCTGGTGCAGCTCAGCTCAGTGGCAGAAATCGTCTGTATTCGGTGCTGAAGCACAGAAAGTCGCTGCTACTTGTCTAAGGAGCAGCAGCAACAGATATAACTTTTCCCCAGCAAAGCCGGGTACTTGGAGATTCAGGTACAACCATGATGGGTATGTGTACAGATCACCTGCAACCCTTGTTGCGGGTTCTGATCCAGTAGGACCGGGGTGGGACCTGAGATTCTGGGTTTCCCAGGGGGATGCTGAGGCTGCCGATTTGTGGACCACACTGAGAGTAAAAAGAATCCACAAGAGGCTCCTTGTGGACAAACACGTGTTAGGAGGACCTGGAGAGATAGCGAGAGACGGAGAGAAGGCAGCGCCACAGGCTCCCATGGTGTCCGACGTCTCTCGAGATGCTGCTTCACCAGGACCCGTCTGCTGGCTCGGGGGGGCTCCACTCTCGTTTCCTGTTTAGGGGGGTGGGTTCCTCCCCAAGGCTGGAAGCAGCCCCCTAACCAAGGCTCTGTCGTGAGGACCCCTCCACCCCTTTCCTTCTGCCTCAGGTGACACGACTGTGTCTGATGGCAGCTTGTGCTTCATTGCCCATTGCTGACAGGCTGTGAGCTTGTCACTGCCCAGAGTGACAACTGATTGGTCCCTCCATCCAACCCTGTTATGAACAACCAGATTAAATTTATACACTCCTTCACCCTGTGGACAGGTGTCCTGACATTCCAGGAAAATTGAGGGTAAGGAGGTCACTGCTGCTTTATTTGAGCTCTCAAGTCTCTTCTCGGTGCTGTTGGGCATTATCTCAGATACATTTTTGAAATCTGCACCAGGAGTGAAGAGATGTAATTGGTTTGAGGTACCCAGAGACTTCTGGACAGACAGGATCCAAGTCGGTGCCCCGTAAATTAACAACAGCTGAAAAATGGCGACGAGAAAATGAAGCTCTCGACACAGGCCAGTGGAGCCAACTTCTGCCACTGTGGGGGGACTCGGGGTCTCAAGTCCACGGACCCCCTTGCACGAAATAGCCCTTGCCTGCTGCGGAAGGGAATCATCGGCACAGTCACTGCTCAGTCCTCCTTTGTCATGTGAGCGCCTTCTCCTGTGCAGCGCGCACCTCCCGGAGGCCACGCTGTGCCGAGTCCGGCAGCTTTCAAAGTCTGCGCCACCAGCAAAATATTTCGCCCCTTCACAGCCTGGCGTGGAAAAGCTGTCTCCTCCGCTCAGGCTCGTCGGTCACCCACAAGCTGGACGCAATCTCTTTCCCAGAGGGTTCCTCAGTCTTTTTCTCATGGAAAAACAAGAACTTTTGAGGTCTGTCCCTTTGGTAACAGGCAACAAGATGTCCAAAACCTTCCAAAGGATTATTCTTCCTTCTTCGAGGTGCTGAAACGCCGAGAACCTATGTTCTGAAGACTGCATTACATGGGCCTGAAATGGGAGCTCCTTGCAGCCCGTAAGCATTTTCTCTCCCAGGGCAGGGGTGTCCAACCTTTCAGCTTCCTTGGGCCACACTAGAAGAAGAAGAATTGTCTTGGGTCACACATAAAAGACACTAACACTAATGACAGCTGATGAGCTAAAAAATTGGGCCTCCGAGAAATCTCATCATGCTTTAAGAAAGTTTACACATTTGCATTGGGCCGCATTCAGGGCTGTGCTGGGCCGCGTGCGATCCACGGGCTGTGGGTTGGACACGCTTGTCCTGGGGTTCCCTTCCCTCTCTCTCTCCCTCCCACCTCCTCTCCCTGCTACACACACACACACACTGCATCCTTCCCTTTACTGTCCACTGTGGGAGGGAAAGACACCCCAAAGCAGCCAAGGATGACCTGAACTTGCCCTCAGGAGAACAGACAAGTGCCGTCTTGAAGCCAGGAAGTGTAGGAGCCGTAGAATCAATGAACTGTGTTCAATGAACTGCTTTCGTTTGGGGTTTGTTTTCTTTTCTTTTTATGAGAAAGTCTGAATTCCTCAGCAGCATGGGCCCAGCTGTGGGTCTTTCAGCAGAGTAGGGAGTAGACAGAAAAAGAAATTTCGTTTCTGAGAAGCTGTAATTGCTAGGGACCTCCATCATCTGCCCCCTCTCCTGCTGCTCCAGTCCCTCTGTGTCTGTCCCTGACCCACGACAAATTAGATCTCAAAAGTATCTCTAGTTACCATTAATACGCACATGAGAATTCTTGTCTGGAGTCAGAGAGACTAGAGTCTATGTCAGGGCTGCATGAGTGGATCATTTGGAAGTGGACGCTTGTCACCTTATTGTGACGTATGACCTTAGGCCTGAGCCACTTGCTCTAACCCTCTTCTGAAACCGCAGTTCATCTCATTGCCCGTACTTTTGATTTCTGGTATCATTTGGGTCAGAACTGTCACCCTGTTCCAAATTTCTGGGTATTACCTCGGCTCCTCACCATAATTACGATTTGCAACTTTCCTCTAACACGTGGCCTATGTAGCCATCCACAGATAGCCACTGGAATTATTTGGACTGGTCCTCGTGGAGGTGTCCACCACAGTAGGCATCCTGTACCCCTTAAAGGGAATCAGACGCTGTGTGTTTACATATAAATTTGACAGCTGTTGAACCCATGTTTTGATTTTTACTAATACAAGCAACTTTTATACACAGTCCAGTTTGGTTTTATGAATGACTGCTTACTCATTGTGAGGCAGTCCCCAAATCAGTTATCTTGTTCAATTTAGTCCTAAGGCCTGAATATTTTCACTGCCTTTTTCCAAAGCTGGCCTTCCAAGAGATGTAGGGGAGGCCCAAGGGAGACTTCTTCAAGGACATTGTTGGGAAAACAATACAAATGAGGCAGGGGTTGGGGGGAGAAGGCAGAATCCCCTTAGGAGGAGTCAATGCCTTTCCGCTGATGGCTTCACAGTCACATTTCCATTTAATTCGGAATTTACTACGTAAAGATGCCGTAAGTGATTTGGACCTGCCTTCAAGAGAACGGACATGTGGTGTCTTGAACCCATGGAGTAAATGGGCCATAGAATCGATAAAACACATTAAATGAATTGCTTCTGCTTTCTCCCCTCCATGAGAAATTCCTGATTTCTTTGGCTACATGTTGCACAGCCCCAGCTGTGTGGGTTAAAGAAAGGGAGCTGGGAGAAAGGGAAACAGAACTGGTTATGGACAGATTACCACAGGCTAGACCTCTGCTCGGCGAGTCCTGTAAGCGAGGGATGTTTCTCCCTTCTTTGAACAGAACACGATGCCTAAGTGTGTCTGTGGATTGCACACCTCGCACTGACTGAGCGCACACAGGGACGGATCGTGTAAGCCTGCTCTGTGGTGACATATCTTCTTTCCTACGAGGGGTAGCGGTGAATCACAGGGTTAATGGCTCAGGTCAGGAGTTAGAGCATCTCGGGGCCTGGGGGAGAGGAGAGCTGAGAGGAGGGTCCCCCCACTCATAGAAAAGCACTTCACTAAACAATTATCCAAGAACAGAGAGCTCTCAGAGGAGTCACGACAAAGGAGCCCAGATGGGCAAGGACGAGGGGTTGGGGGATAGAGGTGAGCTGCTGCCAACCCCCTGAGAGGTAACTGCTTTCACCAGCAGAAGCGGCACGTGGCAAACGTTGGTGAGACAAAATTAAAGTCAGACGTGATTTTAATATTAAAACTACCCCTACACAGTAATTAACATGCATTATTTCACTAATTCCGTAAGGCTTGTACTTCAATGACTAGTTCCATTTTACAGATAAGAACACAGAGGCGTGGAAAGTAGATTTCCCACTGCCACGTGGCTGACCTGGTGGCAAATACAGAGTTGACCCAGGGCCGCTGTCCCCCTGAGCCTCTGCTCTTACACCCATAGCACCGGAAGTCACAGGAAAAGGCGCCTTTACCACCTTGGCTTTCCTTCTTGAACTTCCATCTTTTGTAGCATATGGTTATCATCTGGCCCAGGAAATTCCATCAGTATCAACTGATGTAGACAGCTATACTGTGTGGTGGCATTTCTTAAACGGGCACACGGGAACCAAGGAGAGTAGAGTCAGGACAGGCCTGCAGATACCCGAGAAGAGTCAGAGGCGGAAGGCTCACCCTACCCCCACCCCACAGAGGAGCATGAGGAGCGTTCAAAACAGACCCCGTGGGCTCCCTGGGACATTGATGGAAATGTGCAAATTAGCCTGAGACTGACATGTTGTTCTAAACAGAGGGCTCTGAAAATGCCATTAATGCAGACAGGCAGTGAGTAGGGGGCAGAGAGAGGGCGCTGACTGCTGACGCCCCGTCATTAATTGTTTGGCATTTGGAGGAGTGTGACATGAAGCTTCTCCATTCGGTCCTCACTCTCTGGGGAGACGCCACCACTTAGAATTCATAGAATGCAAGAGCTGAAGAACTACAAAGATCATGTAGTTCAGACCCCTCAATTAACAGGTGAGGAAATGGAGGCCCCCTCAAGAGGGGGTGTGACGAGCCCGAGGCCACAGAGCTAGTCAGTAGCAGAGCTGGGCCAGAACTCAGAGGGCCTGGCTTCTGCTATACTGCCCACTGCATTTCTAGGTCACGACAGGATGAGAGAGAACTCTCCAGAAGCCTAGTCACCAGCTAGTCGTGCAGAATTTCATTAAAACAGTGGAGGGCAAAACAAACACAGTATCCCACGCAGTTGTTATAAGGATGAAAAGATGCTGAACGACGGGGGTGCGGGGAAGCCGCCTGCTACACTGAGACGGGAAGAGCGTCCGTGAACTGGACAGCGAACTCCGGCACCTCGCGGACTCGGATGGAGACCACGTTGCTGGACTTTGAAGCTGTATCTGGACATCACGGATCCCGCCCCGCCCGTGTGCGGACGATGCCCTGAGTCGCAGGGAAGGAGGAACTACTCCAAAGACTCGGCTAGGCTGGGGACAGCAGGGCCCAGGGACTGGGGCCCCAGGCTCCCACTCAAGAGTCCCCTGACCTCCTTGCCCTGAATGAGTGGGGGTGCTGAAGGTAAGGAGGAGTTGGGAGGTCCATGAGGGTTCTCCAGCCCAGCTCCATGTCTTTAAAGAACAACTTAAAGGTATCCTTTCTCCAACTTGTTTTGGAAGGGTAAAGTGCAATGTGAAAATTTCAAACTTGAACTTTCCTGAAGGAAAAGTTCCCAGATGGCAACCTAGAAATTCCCAAGGGCAATAGCAATGCAGTCAATTTGGTTGACTGCCGACGAACAGGGTATTGCACTGGGCCTGTGGACAGAAGCAGCCGGCACAGCATCTCTAAGGCAGCTCACGGTCCAGTTAGCCACGGAGAGGCAAACCTGGGAGGGCGGGGTAATGGACTCATCCTGGGAGAGCCAAGGAAGGTGTGGCACAGGAGGTCATGTCTGAACGAGAGTTTAACACAAAGGGGGAAAGGTACATTCCAGAAGGAGCGACATGGAGAAGCACTGGAAGTGTCCTAAATTCATGTCATGTTCAAAGTTGTCTTTCATAAATCTACCTACGAAGTGAATAAACAGAAATCACTACTCTTTATTTGAACTGAAAACAAACAAACAAACAGCATCTCACCTGGGCCCATGAGCTGGTATGTGTGATTTGACTTGGAAGCCAAATCCGTCACTTGTTTACCTGGCAGTGTGACCTTTCTCCAAGGCCCTCCTCAATGGCTCTGCAACGCAAGTTGCTGTCAGCCGCAGAGAAGGCTATGGCTTAGTTTTGTAAATACCATCGATAAAAAGTCATGGGGGAAACCTTAGTCCCAGGAAGCCAAGTCTTCAATGCAAAGATCATGTTTCAGCCTCATCCTGCTCCATATGCACAAGACACAGCTCCCTCCAATCACGTCAAATACAATGTGACGCTGGGGAGCTGGTGTTTGAAAACAGTGCACAAAAGTTTCGAGTCCAAAATTATTTTACGAATCACCCACCCTATACCAGTCAATCCTCGTGTCCCTAACCCAGACGTCTCACAGCACATTGATCTCTCTGGGGTCCTTGGCCTGCTTTGAGTGTGCTCAAAATCAAGAATACAGCTTGCTACTGCAACGTTTCCTTTCATTTATCCTCACTGTGTCATTGTATGCTGAAGCAACTATCAACATGAAAGGGATTTGAACAAGAGAGCTATTTGATTTTGTCCCAGGAAGAAATAAGAAAATAAGAGAGAGAAAGAAAGAAATCTAAAGAAGGACACATCTCATCTCCACTTGCAACTTGCCATCTCTCTATAGTGAATGCATGTGCTACAAGGGGCTTAACTCTAGAAAAGTTGGGTGACATCATGAAGGAAACCCTACCAAAAGGCCAATGACCTCAACTGTATTTTGACTTTCTTCCTCCAATCCCTGCATCTTATCCCCAGTTTTCTCTTGTGGCAGATTTACTTGATTTACAAAGAGATTTATTACTTGTGCCCTGTTAGTGGTCTCTCAGTATACCATAATTCTCAGTGATTGTACTTAAAACCAGAGGCTAGAGTAAGACATCTAAATTCAAAGATCTGAGGAGGAAACGGGCTTCAGAAAGTTAGCGTGTGCTCTAGACTCTAATTCTGGCCCCATTCTGAGCCTTCAGGCCAGTTCTTTTTTCACCTCTATTTACACAGACCCAAATGGATTTCCACACTACCATGGCCCTGGGGTATTTCTCAGGCTAAAGAAAGATCTAAGAGGAAGCTACAGAAATGCCAATTACATCCTTCTGGTTTTTTTGCATCAAATGAACAGCCTGGAGGGATATGGTGTAGCTCAGACCCTGACACATCTCGTGCCAACTTTGGAGAAGACAAGAAATAAATATGTCCGGGGTCAATTTCATGGGTCACGCGTTCTAACGCAATGGGTAAAATATTTGATAGGAGGATGAAATGCTGCTGATGACAAAAGATACAGTGATTTATTCATGAAGAGCATGTCTCCTGGAAGTGAGAATAGACCCCAGCCATCTCCATTTGGATAAAAAGACCCCATGGGCATTTGCAAGACGCCTGATACCCCAAGTACTACGTGGTTAATTGTGTGGTTGAGAAGAAATGGAGAGGGTTATTTAGCACCTTATTTCTTAAAAGGACAAAAAGAAAAAGAAGAAGAAGAAGAAAGACCTGCATTAACCCTTGGAAAAATTTCCTAGACTTCACTGCTTTGTTCCTGATGAAAAAGTTTGTTGAATAAAGTCCAATGGAAGGATGTTAAAATGAACAAAGAGAAGAATGTATATAATATTTATAAGCATTATGCCTTATGCACATATTGTATGTTCAAATGCCTGTTCCCTCTCTGCCATGTCTTTCTACACTTTCCTATTCTTTATTTCTATCCTGAAATATATTCACCCAATGAAATTGAAACAGAAGTCGTAATTTGCAGATCTATACCATGACTCACCAAACAGTTCAACTGCACTAAACCATAATACTGAAGAAAACTATGTAAGCTCTTTCTTTAAAAACAAAAACAAACAAACAAAACACCAGCTCACTCTGACCCATGAGCTCTATATGACTACAGAAAAACTCACCTTATGGTCATCCTGCTCATATTCAGGTGTTCTAAAGGTTAGACTGCTGAGCAAGCAACTCTGTAATTTCTTCATTCTAACCAACCTCGGCCAAGACCCTCAGATGGCTAACACCAGCCCCTCATCCCTCCCTATCTGCTCCCTTTCGAGACACTGCACAGCCCTAAAACACATCTGTTCCACCTGGCTGGAGCACGCCCATCGATTGAGCTTTGACTACAGGTGCATCATGGCTTTCTGGCTGGTAGACTTGCCACCGTGGCTCCATTAACCCATACCTGAGCTGCTCCCTCGCCAGCTAGGAAAGGTCCCAATCCACTCCCTTTCCCATCTCTCTCAACCTCTCAGGCTGTCTGCGCAGCTGGACTATGTCCTCGGAAGAGAAGTTCCTAGAAGAGAGGTGACTGATTTTATTTGACCCAACTAACTTCTTCGGCCAGCTACTCCTTAGCAGAAGTCACCTTGGACAAATTTCCTAGACTTCACTGCTTCCTAGACTTTACCTGCCCAATTTACTGGCCAATCTCAGGTTTAGTTCAATCTTTCCTTTTTTTTTTTTTTTTTCCCTGAAATAACTGTTGATATTTGCAAAAGAAAAGAGAAGAGGTACACAAAACTTTCTTTGAAAGCTGAGTGCTGACAGAAACGCAGCCTCTGGGACAGCCTCATCATTTTCTCAGTTTGAGAACACCTTCAAAAGGCAGGCAGCCCCTGCGGGGTGCTTGCTGCTCCTGACGGGCACGCGACCATTCTGATTCTCGGCCCTGCTCACCCGTGCGTCAACCAGTGACGTCAACTGAAGGGCAACATCTATTCAATAACTACATAAAAAGCTAGAGTGAGGTTCTTTTAAAAGTAACTTTCATTGTTTCATTTGTGTAATAGGTGCCATTAAGTATTTAGAATATATAGATAACAATATCTATATTTTGTATGAAAAGACAATTAAAAACTACATCTGTGTAAAAAATAATTTAAAATTCTATTATCAAGATGTAACCAAAATTTTTATTTTTGTGTATCAACCTTTGAGACCTTTTTCCTATTGTTAATTTAAAATGAAAAAGCCAGATGTCACCCAAATTTAAAAAAAAAAATTTACACACACACAAAAGAAATGAAAAAGCCAAAAACGAGCAGCAACAAGGAGAAGGCCCAAGATGACAGATTGGTGAATGTTATGCCTACTGCCTCCCAGGATCACACCAAGATTACAAATAAATTATAGAACAATCACCCTCAAGAACCATCTGAACACCAGCTGAACAAGAACCCCTACAAGAACAGAATCCCTGTAAAGAAGGGGCCACACTGAAACTGGTAGGGGGGGCAGAGATGCAAAACAAATGGGGCTGCATCAAACTAAAAAGTTTTTTCACAGCAAATGAAACCGTTGACAAAATGAAAAGAAATCCCACTGAATGGGAGAAGATGTTTTCCAATGATGCATCTGATCAGGGGTTAATATAAAAATTTTACTATAAAACTCATACAACTCAACACCCAAAAAACAAACAATCCAATTTAAAAATGGCAGAGGACCTAAAAAGACATGTCTCCCAAGAAGACACACAGATGGCCAATGGACATATACAAAGATACTCAGTGTTACTCATCATCAGAGAAATGCAAATTAAAACCATCATGAGATATTACCTCACACCTGTCAGAATATCTATCTCAAGAAATCAACAAACAAGTGTCAGTGAGAATGTGGAGAAAAGGGAACACTCGTGCACTATTGGTGGGATTGCAAATTGGTCCAGCCACTACGAAAAACAGTATGGAGGTTCCCCAAAAATTAAAAATGGAACTACCTTATGACCCAGCCATTCCACTCCTGGGTATTTATCCAAAGAAATCCAAAACACTAATTCAAAAAAATACACACACCCCTATGTTTACTGCAACTCTATTCACAATTGTCAAGATAGGGAAACAACTGGAATGTCCATCGATACACAATTGGATAGAAAAATTGTGGTACATTTATACAATGGAGTATTACTGAACCATAAAAAATAATGAAATCTTATCATCTGCAACAACATGAATGGACCTAGAGGTTAGTATGCTTAGTGAAATAAGTCAGACTGAGAAAAACAAATCCTTATGGTTTCACATATATGTGGAATCTAAAGAACAGAATAAATGGACAAACAAAACAGAAACAGACTCATAGATACAGAAAACAAACTGCCAGGTGGGAGGGGGGGCTGGATGAGAAATGGGTGAGAAAGGTGAAGAGAGTAGGAAGTACAAATTTTTACTCACAAAAATAGCACAGGGACATGAAATACGGTATGGGGAATACAGTCAAATAATGTAAACTCTAGGTGGGCACTAGATTGATTTGGGGGAATCACTCCAACAATTATATAAATGCCTAACTACTGCATTGTACACCTGAAACTAATATAAAATAATATTGAATGTCAACTACAATTTAAAAATACATATGTGTATACAGTCATGGGATGTAAAATGCGCACGGGAAACAGAGTCAGCTACGTAGTGTCACAGGGGTAGCAGACTTGGGAGTATCACTGTGTGAGGTGTGAAAATGTCTAATTATTACGTTCTTTTGTCCACCTGAAAGTAACAATAATAAAAATGTTAATTTAAAAAAGGAAATAAATAAAAATGAGAGGTGATAAGCATTTATTTGGGATCAAAGAATTGAAATTCTGGAAGCACAGATTCAGACGGAAACCCAAAAAGTGTCTCCAATAAAGGGTGAAGGTCAAGAACCACATGACTTCACTCAACTGTGGAACACAAAGCTGAAAGCAACAAGAAGCAAAAACTCATGGACAGAATCAATAATTAGTGGTTATCTGAGGGTGTAGGGGAGGGGACAGAAGGAACGGGGTCTCAAACATATGCTGATGGAAAGAGAAAAAATAACGTTCAAACTAACACAAATTTACAGTTCACAAAAACATAATGTTATACATTTAAAAATATAATAAAGGGTGAAGGCATGGGGTCTTTATGAGAAAAAGAAAGGGATGATGACATGAAAAGAAGAAAGAATTCTTATGGAGGGAGACAAACTGACTTCCTCTTGGCTCTCGCTGATTGGTTTCTGGTTCAATCACCAGTAGAGAGCCCAAAATCATCAGTAGAGAGCCCAAAATCACCAGTAGAGAGCCCGAAATCACCAGTAGAGAGCCCAAAATCATCAGTAGAGAGCCCAAAATCACCAGTGGAGAGCCCCAAATCATCAGTCCTGGCAGACCACTTTCCTGTGGGCTTTACAAGCAATTGTTTATAAAAACAATGCTGGATGTGTAGCTCAGTCCTGAGGTCTGGCCCAGCCCAAAGATTCAAGGAACAAGTCGTGCAACACAGCTCTTAGGGAATGGCTGCTCTGAATCCATTTTGAAATGACTCTATTTATATCATTTTTCATAGTATGTATCTATACACATAGAGTTAGTTTTTAAACAAATAAAAAAACCTACATTTATCTACAAGAGACACAGAATCTAACCTATTGATACAGTAAATACAACATGACTTTAACAAATCTGTCTCCTTTTACCTAGATTTACTCTTATCATTATTATGAAAAAGAATGTCTTATTTTACACATCACTTTAACATTTAAAATTACTTTAACATATATTATATTATCACATCTGATTTTCATACTACCTGTAAGAGACAGATAAGACACCAGGTATTATTGTGACTTATAATGATGGAAAAACAACAGCCAAGCAGCAAGCTAGGGGTTGAATAGGATGCCAACGCATTGGACAGAAGAGGTGATGTCACATGGCAATCCAACTCAGCAGCTAGAGACGTTAACCGGCTGGGAAGTCTGACAAAGGTACATCTGTCTTGTCCAGAATCCACTGTCCCAAATCCACAGGCTTAGAGGCTTTACCCTGTTGGTATTTAATGCTGGATTGATCCAACCCAGGGGAAACTAGCTCATACAAAGTCCACTAAGACTGATTATCTAGAATGTCAACTTCAATTATTTTATTTATCATAAGGAATAACATTTAGGTGGGCTACACATTCACACTGGCGGATTGACACAACCATTCCCTATGAGCTAGATGTACTGCAAGTCAGAAAGTTTTTCTAAGTTAGCTTGAAGACCATTAACTAACAAAGACAATCATTATCCATGATGTGATTCAAATCACTTGCCTGTCATGATCTCTCAGGACTCATGGGGTCCTTGCACCCGACTCCAGACCCCCCACCACAAAGGGCTCCCTTCACCTTCCTCACTTTGGTCTCTAGACCGACCTGTCCACTCCTGCCTCCCTTCTCCAAGCAGGCAAAACTGGAACGTACTTCATGTCAGTTTACAAAACAGTCCTCACAGCCCTGCTTGCACCGTCAGATTGTAGCCAGATCACCTTGATGTGATTCAGAGTACGCTCAGATTCATCAGTCACACCTTTACACACAGTTTCTTGGTTTACTCCCACCACTAGCTCACCTTACACTCCGTGCATGGATTTCGTTAGCTTAGGCCCCCAGCTCACACACCCCTCCAGTGCCCTCCCAGTCCTGGGACCAGGCTGCTCCCACCTCAAGGACCCTCGCCCATCAGGTCTTTATGCAAATGCTGTGTCATCTTTTCCTCAGGCTATCCTAGGACACTGGGCAGAGTTGCAACACTGCCCCCTTCCGAGGTGATAGCTCTCTTCCTTGTTTTACCTTTCTCCTCAGCACTTACTATCCACATATATTATAAATGATGTTTATTTATTTATCTTGTTTGTTGTCCGTCAAAATCCACCAGCCTAAGCTCTGCAAAGGTAGGGATTCTTTTATCTGATTTGTTCACTGCTCTGTCCCCAGCCTCTAAAATGATGCCTTGTCTATCACACATATTTTTATGAAAGCAACGAAGGAACGGTTCTCAATCCTGGCTGATGTCGGTATTATCTGGGGAACTTTAGAGATAATCTTGACCTCGCCTCCAAGAGACATTAATTTAACTAGTCTTAAATGGGGTTCAGGCACTTGCATTTTTAAAAAAAAAATCACTAGGTGAATCTAATGTGTATCAGAATTGAAAATCATTTACTTAAACTCTCAGAAAACAAATTAGCTCCAATTTTTGCAGGACGCACACACCATCACTCCTACATGATGGTAACACTGGACCACATCCCGTACCTTCTGACTTCTCTTCATGCCTGACCCAACAAAGAACGTAAACCAAATGCGGAGCAAGTATACATTTTATTGCATGATATGAATAAAGGAAAATCACTGAAAAGACAGAGATCTTTCAGGAACCTTTGATCCCGCTAAGAATGACCAACACTTAACACAGAAATTTCAGAGAGAGGAAGTAAAAATCCCTAGGCCTGGAAATGTTTCATAACTCTGACTCTCTACATGGAGAGATCCAGGTTCATAAAAAAATAATAATGCTGAATTTGTAGGCTGGGTAAACAAATGGAATTTTATAACCTCTTGCTTCTGAAATGTAGGCCTCCCACTGGTCCCCCAGAGTACGCTCCTGGTGGTCCTAATTGATGCAAAGCTCATTTAGCCATAATTACTGCGTAGCCTGGTGCTCGAGAAGGTGCTTGAATATGCACCAGGAAGCAATTCGGATCCTTACCAGGGCTCCCCTCTGGATGGAGAAAATCATTTGCTGGCCATTCCCTGCTGCGTGGAATCCATGAACTAAAATTAAGGTTACAGGAGCCAACATGGGGCGACATCCCTTAGTTCATCAGTTATTTGCTCTCAGAGATCTGACAGTGTCATCTGAGCAATTTTGTTCCTGGCACGCTGAAGAGGCAAAAGGGAGCGTGGGGACTCTACCAAGGTAGTAATTTTGTAGGTAATCATCCTAATGCCTTCATCCTGAGTGCATTTGCACGAGCAAGCTGATTAGGGAAGTTCATTTTCACAAATGACGCAAAAGTGCCCATTTGCTGACAATACTGTCTAGTGCCAATGCCTGGCTCAAGGTAACCAGAAATCATACGAAGATGCTCTGTTTCCATTACTGAAGCCCAGCTTGGACCAGGAGGAACCACCTCTGCCAGGCTGGCAGATGTGAGCAGGGTTTGGACTCTCCTGAAGGTTGCGGGAGAGGAATCTGCTCTCTGCCAGCAGCAGGTGAACGTGATGGTGAACTTGGTTCCTGTTATCAGTCTGGCTAGCAGCCTCCGAGACTTGAAGAAGAACACGACAAGCTGCCCCGTGTGGCTATGACCTCAGACACAGGACGTGTGCACATGGCTAAGCCCCGTGCAGCTGCCTAGGTGCTCCCTGAGTGACCATATCCTCTTGGGGTCCCCCTGAGGCTGGCGTGATCGGAGCCACACATGGCAGTGAACGGAAACTTTGGGAGCCCTATCTTTGTACCCCTGCAATATGGTGACTCTGGAGTCAGACCGGCAAGTGACAAACAAAGCTGTCTTTCCCATCTAGGAGAGAGTATGTTTGTCTTGTGTGGAGGCAGAGGAGGTGAAAACGAAAGGAAAAACCTCCTCCCACACTGTTAGTGAATGTGGGGGCAACTCACGTTTCAGGAAGAAGCAAGGCTAGTGAGGAGGTGCCATTGTCAAGGGCAGCCAGAGGCCGACTGGCTACAGACAGGGCAGAAGCCTGGAGCTCACACCCAACAGCAAATGTGTGTTTGAGATATTCTCTGTGGACCTTCTAGTTCATTCCACTCTGGAAGAGAACAGTACAGTCAGAAGAGCACAGCCTGAGCTCCTGTTGTGGTCCCTAATGAGTTCCGTTACTTTACATAAATTTTCATTCGCTGAGCCACTTCCTTTATTTGAACAATTAAAGTAGTCACACTGACCTCAGAGGACCAGCGAGCAGGTGGCATCAAATAGCTTATGCTCAGCCCCTTGCACATAACAGGACATCAATAAACGTGCCTCCTGTGGCACCTGAAGTCCATTTCACCCTTCCCGAAGAGTCTTTTCCTCCTAATGAACAATTAGAATGGAGACGTTCCAGCCTTTCCCTAGATTCTGCCCCACTTTGCTGTTATAAATGTTATAATGTTTCCCTTTTGCCACATCTAAAAGTTTAATTGTCTGGACTTTAAGACAAAAAAAGATGCTGGACAAGTCTATTAGTCACTGACATTCTCCGGTGAAGATCTGGGTAGATTTTTCTAAGACTGCCAAAGAGTTTTATCAAAGAAGAAGAATCCCTTCCACCTTTACTCAAGAAAACATAGAAAGGGCCCATGAGCACCCATGACTGATGACGTCTGTAAGCGCCCTGGAAGCCAGCAGGGGGCCCGGTGAGGTCATCGAAGCCCGATGCACCTGGTCGAGCTCTGCTGTCCCCAACACTCAGGACATCCCCACCACGCTCGTGTCCGTATTCCATCTTCCTCCCTACTCTATCCTTTGGGGACTTGTCAACGTCGAAAAGACAGAAAAGAAAAAAGCTTGTCTTTAGAACAGATGCCCTGGAAACACACATTCTACTCTGTGATGAAATAAACTTGGCGAGTGGGACCGAGGCAGCAAAGAAAAGTTCACCAGCTCACACCCAACATTCACGAAATCATTCCCAGCAAACAAGGGGAAAGGTGGTTTTCTGGGCCCCACCTCCACTGAACCATATTGCCTTAAACATTTTCTCCCTTGAGAACTGGGACCATGGAAAATGATTCCCTACTCCTGGATGGTTTAACGTGTGACGTTTCTAAAAAGCCTCCAGAAGCTCTCAATACAAAAATCATGAGATGCCACACCAGAAGAGTTTTGAGTTAAGCATGTCACTCTCACCAGATCTTATTTTTAAATGCTAATATTCCCAAAAACAATGCAATGACTGTTTTCAGAACGAGGACATGCCAAGAGGATTTATTCCACATATGTTTTCTTCCTCACCTTTATTACCATCTTGCGGAGAATGAAGTTTTCTCTATTCTTTACAGGACGATGTTTAAGTGAGGAAAGATTTGCTAACCTGCCCAAGATGGTCCAGCCTATAAGTGACAGAGGTAACATTCAAGCCCAGGTCTGTTAAGAAATTATACTTTTTCTCATCAATCAACTGGAGCTCCTAAGGGGGAAGGGGGGCGGTCCCAAGTGCTTATCACTAAGCACAGGTGAGGAAGAGAGTCCTGCAGGAAGGCAATCTCAGGGGCTGCCCAGCCCCTCACTGGGACTTTTCCTAAGAAAGGAACAGCCTCAGTGAAGAACTTAAGAGGAACCCCTGCGACACAACACGAGGGTTTACACTCCCACTGCAGAGCACGAGGAACTTACAGGAGCGAAGTGCACTGGCTTCCTTCTCTGTAAACTTTCTGAATGACAGTGACAGAGTGGCAGGAAGGTAGAGGCGAGCAAGAAAGGAGACAGTGTCCCCATCCATTCTCAGCTGTCTCTAAATTTAAAGTCAGAAAAGGAGTGCAGAGAAAGAAACCGCCCTGTCAGGAGGCCCATGAACACATGTCGCTAAATCAAGGAGGAAAGGAATGCAAAAGAAGGCAGGGGAGAGTTGCCCCTCCCGGCACTAGGTGCCCCTAAAATGCAGAGACAGAGTCCTCAGGGAGGACATGCAGAATAAGGAACCAGCCCTGGCCCATTCTTGGCTCTGCTCAAATGGGACAGATGGGATGATCAGAGAAACGCAGGACAAAGGGGCAACAGCCCCACTTACCCAGAACTCTGCTATTACGTGCTTTGCTTCTTTCAAATAAATCACAAAAGAGGGAAAGGGGGTAAACTTTCACCTACAGACATAAAAAACCCCAAACCATGTAAGGGGGAATGAGGGAGGTGTGGGTCTGCTCCCCTCTCCTGGGTCAGCCCACTCCCCGTCTCCAAGTGTCCTTTCTTTAATACACTTTTAACTATCCTATATTTTCACATGCTCTGTCTCTTGACTGAATTCTTTCCTTCAAGAAACAAGGACCGAGGGAAAATCGCCATTTCACGGTATCAATAGCAAAGCAGGATACCTGAAAACGTGCCTTCCGCTTTCCCAGGAGCCAGAACTGCTGCAGCCTGTACGCAGTCATGCGTTTGCTGCACATTTACTGCGTGCGTGACTTTTTCCAGGCATTGCATTAGGAGCCATGAGTGGTTCGAAGATGGATAAGATATGAACCCATTCCTCAAAAATAGAGGAAACAACAAGGCTATCAGAAAATGCTCCTGCTGCAGACGTACATGCATAATTACAATCCTGGGTAAAAAAAATTAATAACCACCATAAGAAAATGACGTATCAAATGCCATGGAGTTCAGGAAATGAAAAGATCACTAGAAGTTGTAATATTCAGAGGTGGCTTCGTGGAGGAGATGGCCTTTTATCACGGGCTCACAGTGTAGGTAAGTGTCATACACAAAGAGACAGGGTGGGGTACAGTAAAACTCTCTAAAAGAAAATGTGATGAGTAAAGGCACAGAGGCCAAAAAAAATCACCTCCTGAAGTAATTAATTGTTCTATTCTCTGTCTGAATTCTTTCTAAGGGCTAGAGTCCAGGACCACTAGTTCTAACTCAGGAATGCCCTCTTAATAGGCTTCTCTCTTCCTCTTGGAAAAAACCTTTAAAATTATGGGCACATTATAGATTTCAGTGGATAAAGATGTCAGACGTCCACACACACAAGCACAGGCAGACACATAAATCTCGCACTCAGTGAATGCAGGATGCCTGTAAGTTACAATCAGAATATGAGAAAATAAGTGGATGAGTAAGTAGAAATACATGTGAACTCAATGAACAGAGACACCAACAAGAGGCAAGTCACTTAACCCAACGGAAACCCAGGAAAACTCAAGACTAGCAGACAACAGATTTAAAAATTGGAATGAGCTGTGGGGCATGAATCAGTGGGAGACTGGCTGAAATTCCGTTTCCACATTGGGTCTCCATCCTGCCCCTGCCCAACTTACTCACCCATGGAGATCAGAAGAACATCCTTTGGAGTCAATCTATGGACTCAGAATAAACCCCCCACATATTGATATGTGGTGTTCCTTAACAGAGGTTACTAGTAGAACCTGCCACCAATGTGAAAAAAAAAAAAAAAGGGCAATCTCAGCAAAATCTATCATTTTAAAATAAACCTTTTCAGTGCTTAGAACATAAATAGAAATTGACAGTCAAGTATCATCTAACAGAAAAGACATGAAACAAGCAGGGCAAAATAAACGCAATATAAAGAGAGAAAAGGCAAGAAACGGAAGAAACACTTAAAATACACTAGCAGTAATATTCCCAGTGAGACACGGAAGACACTGCTCTCATGGAAACAGAACGGATGGTATAACAAAGGAGAAGGAGAGGAAGAGGAGAAGGAGGGGAGAGGAGAAGTGGGAAGACAGCAGGAGGAAGAGGAAGAAGATTCCTCGACCAGGAACCATTCATGGATATTAATAACATAATAGTTAATTTAAAACAAAACCTGAAATAGAAAGATTGGAGGATAGAATTGAGATAATCTACAAAGAAGGACAATCATAAAATAAAAATGGTTCATTTGATAGAGAATTATAGAGAGAACAGAAAAAATAGTAAGGAAAATGGAGAAATAAATAATGTAATAAATTTCAGAGATGAAAGTTCTATTTAAGTTGAAATGTATACTGAAGACAACGCGTTAAAAAATGATCTCAACAAAGTCACAGAATCACAAAATTTTACATCAGGGGAAGGGGAACCCTATAAACTTCCAGAACTGGAGGAAAAATGTCCTATGCAAACTATCCAGGACCTGATGACATTGGACATCTCAATGACATCATCACAAGTCCAAGGAAATGGAGCAGAGCTCTCCGAATCCCAAGAGGAATTAAGTGTGCTGGCAGAATAAAGGTACCAGGACCTTTATGTCGGGGAAAATCCAGCCACTGTCAGTGTAACGAGGACAGTTACGTGGTTGGAGACTTTGTGGGCAGCCTCGAGTTGGCGAATACGTAGGGTCTCAGAAAATTTGCTACTCACGTGCATCCTAAGAGGATTCTGCAAGGCGGGTTCTTTCAAAGCAAGAAGAAAACCAGGAAAGAAGGAGAGATAAAAGCCAGAAATAGAGACACTAACATAGGACAGAGGGGAAGGGAGGTCCCAGGAGCAAAGTGAACGGAGTTCCTGGGCGGCAGCTGCAGAGCCCACTTGGACACGAGTCCAGATTATAGCAGGGTCCATGGAGGTCCAGAAGGGATAGTTCCAGAAAACAAAATAATAGTAAAGGAAGTTACAGAGCATCTGATATGTTTAATTAGGCAGAAAATCTGCTTGAATGGCTGCAAGGGAGTTTGAACTTGAACTCTGAGTTGTGAAGGAGGAACTGCGCGGGATTCCAGCCCGAGGAGTCCCTTGGAGGCAGGTGAGGAGATGGAAATAAAGATGTCACGTCTTTCCAAGGTTTGCAAAGGGGTGGGAAGGGGACTGTGTGCATGGCCTTGGGCGGGAGATGGAAAGCCGTCATCAGGGGAGTGGTACAGTCAGTCACATACTGAAATGATTCTTCTGAGACGAGCGCTGAAGGAGCTCTGACACCAAGCCAAGCGCTGTGCCTTCAAGCGTCAACGGTGACCTCCGTGTCAGCCGGACTTAGAACCGAGGCAGAGAGCCCTCAGCGGGGACAACAATCCCCGTTTGAGGATCTGGACCCCACTCTGATGGCCTATCCTGCTTTGATTGCCCAAAACAAACAAAAATGACAGGGAAAATGTAAACACCAAAGCCACAGTCGCTAAGTAATTCCTTGGTTGGGTCCGGATCATTACCATCCTAAGGAGAGGAGAGATAACCATGTAACTGTGAGCCTGGCTAATTAATTCCCTCAGGGCGGAGCAGGGTGTGTGAGCACCCGTGTGCGTGTCTGCGAGTGTGTGTGAGTGTGCGTGCATGTGCGTGTGTCTGCGAACGTGAGTGTGAGTACAAGTGTGTGTGTGTCTGCGAACGTGAGTGTGAGTGCGTGTGCCTGTGTGAGTGTGTCTGCGAACATGAGTGTGAGTGCGTGTGCATGTGTCTGTGAGTGTGTGTGTGTGTGTCTGCGAACGTGAGTGTGAGTGTGTGTGCGTGTGTCTGCAAGTGTGAGTGTGCATGCAGGGAGTGGGCTGGACTACTAGCTCAGCTGGTCCTACGCAGTTGGCCGGCGTCCTGGGTGCTGGGTCCTCCCCAGGCCACACGGGGTGCCCAGTCCCGTAGTCAGAGCTGATGAGCCCGGGTCCCTGGCCTTCCTCAGGCCTCCGCTTCCAGGGCCATAAAACGCACACCCCATGACCCCGCAGAGCAGGCCAGGGGGGGGGGGGCATGTCCCACACGTCCCCAGGCTCCCATGGACGCTGCCCTCGGCGCCGTTCTGCGTGGCAGGAGCAGTGAGGCGGGTGAGGCGGCCCGGACCAAGGGGCGAACCTCCCGGCAGAGGCCTGACCCCGAGAGCGCCTGCTGCGACTCTGTGACAGCCAGGGCATAAAAACCAGCTGCAGGCGGAGCCCGCCAGCCACAGAGGCGAAGGCGACAGACAGCTTGGCCTCAGGGAGAACACGGCAGGGGACGGGGACAGCGATGTGTGTGCATGCAGTGGGAGTGGCGCGGAGGAGCCACTCTGGGCTCTTACCCTGGATCTGCCTGTTCTGTCCCTCGGTCCCCTTTCTCACAGGCGACTGGCCCGAGAACTCAGACACGTGCTGAACCTGCAGAGAACGTCTCTGACAGGGGACATCCATCCCCTCCGCATTACGCTGTGCTCCCCTGTCCTCCTTGCAGCCGCGGATAGCCCACTGGTCCTCCTTCCGCCCCCCATCCCCACCCACGCCCCAGCCTCCTGACTCGGCCCTCCATAAAAGGTCCACGGTTTCATGTCCTGCAGTCCTTCCTCCGGTCCTTACACTGGCCTGATAAAAGACGAATCTCCTGTTTAGACGTAGATGAGCTTTTACACACTCAGACACACTCGCTGGAGCTCGCGCGTATCATTAAAACATGCAAGAGCTCTCATGCCCACTGCGGTCCTGGAAACCCACTGCAGAACGAAGAGCTACAACTTCCAACCCCGGAAGCCAGCTGCGAGTTTCTCACCAGTGCGGCCACTATTGTTCCTTTTTCCCACCCCTTCGCCTTCGCAGAGGCCCAAGCAAAGGCCGGGAAGTTGAACAGAACCAGGAGTTTGGAGTTCAGAGCTGGCCGGGGCAGAAGGGCCCACGACCCCTTTAACACACACAATGGAGAGTAAATCACACAACTTAAGAGCTGCGTCTCCTGCATTCTAACTACTGAATTGTAAGATGTTGTTTCAGACGGCTTTACAACAGGTAGGTTTCAGCTATACAGGGGGCACACTGGTCATTAAATTAAAAATTAACCTCTTTATAAAGTGGGTTTAATTTAGAAAAGTCTAGGCCCCCCAAAGGAAGCTGTAACCTATGGCCAGCCCTTCGCTAACCAGCGTTAAGTGGGCATCTCCTGGCGCCGGCGCAGCGCTGAGCTGTTACTAGCAGAGACGTCATTCAGCAGTTGGTGGGAGGTACAGCGGAGTTGAACTGATTGTCCTTGACCCCTTGTAATCCACTATCCTTGGCAAGCACTGGACTCATTCATTATCCATCCCTTCCTTCTGCTAGAACAAGGGTGAATAAATAGTTGTCCCCAAGTTCCCTGAGTACCACATCATCCTAGTTCCACAAGGATCTTCTGGAAGAACAGGTATGAACTTCTCCAACGTATACAGGTCTGAGAGGTCTCATCCACTTCCTCGATACCCACCCTGCCCCCACGCCGTCGGGGCCAGAGACGGAAGACGTGCTTTCTGACCTTCACTGTTGGGGGACGCGGTGGGCTGGGGAGAGAGTCAGTGACTGACCCAAGAAGAGAGGGAACCCTAAGTCTACATGACCTTCCTTCTGGCAGTGGCAGCTGCCCACTCGGGCTCCAGCTTTGCAGAATCTCAAGGGAGGTAAGTGTGAGAGCTCCTCAGGATGCAGAAGTGCGAGCAGCACCACCACCCCACTGGTGCGTCCCCACCTCTCTCAGACCTTGTGGTGCAGGCCCCCACCGTCAGCCCCGATCTAATCCCCTTACCTGAGCTGTCTGCTGCCTACATTCTTTAGGGACGTGGCTCTGGGCACAGGGGAGGGATGGGCATGCAGGGAGGTGACGAAGCTGCTCAAAAGTGTGACTCTGAATCTATTAAGTCAGTTCCTTCTTCGTGGAAGAAATTTGAGCAGAACAGCAATGAGGCATGGGGTGGGGGTGCGGGGGAGAGGCTGTTACGGCACAAACCACACCGGCCATGCTCCCTGGAAGATCTGTGCTCTGATTTAGCTATAAAACAATGATTTTCATGGTGTGTGTGTGTGTGTGTGTGTGTGTGTGTGTGTGTGTTTGATCTCAAAACAACAGTTAGGAGATAAACCCACATCATTAAGGCTATGATGGTGTTTTGCTTCATTTAGCAAATGGTGGTGGGGTTGAGGGATTTGGGTTGGATTTTTGAGGCTGTTTTGTGGTGAAAACACCCACATTTAAATAAGAAAAATGGGCATCTGGGGCCCACAAGCAACTGGTTCCCAAATCCTCTGCCGGCAGAAATGGAAAGATGTCCTTTGAAAATGTAACCCCACAGTTTGCTTAATTGCCTTTTCTGTGTATTCTGGGCAGAAAGCAAACAAGCCCAGAAAATTGAAAGCTGATTGTTTTTCATCTCGGCAAGAGGCCCCAATCCAGGAAGCAGGACCCTGGACCTTGATGCTCTGGGGGAAAGTCTGACCCTGCATCCAGGATGAAAAGTCAAAGGCCATTCCCATTGTTATGTACAGAGAGGGGGGTGGGGGGGGCTGCTGTTTGTTCTTTACGTGCCAAGGGCCCCAGAGCTGTCAAAATAATAAAACGGTACACTTGGCTATTCGGAGTTGTCTATTAACTGCCACTTAAGCAGATCCACAGCACAATGACCTTCAAAATTTAAATAACTATCCCGAGGCACTAAATATATTCCGAAATGCTTCTGAAGTCATCAACCAAAGCCCCTGTATACTTAGTTTCTTCTCTGAACCTGTTTGCTTTTTGCTCTCTTTTACTGGATCCTTGACTAAAATGCTGCCTTCTCTGCAGCCCTCTCAAGTGGTTTAACCCAGAAAATTTCTAGAAAGCTCTAGGCCCCCATACCACTGGCAACACTGCCTATAGCCAGACGATCAGTTATCCATTCTTCTTGCCGCCACTTCCAGACCTCGAGTCCTTTCACCGAACTCCCTTGTTTCTCTCCGGCTTTGGCACTCAGGCCGTCGATTCCACCAGCCCCTACGCCGGCGTTTCATCTCTAGCTGCCCAGGTGGACTGACCCTCCTGGTTCCTCGATGGTTTCGGCTCCCGGTCCAGTGACACTCTTCCCCGGTACAACTCCTGTCACGTTTCTTCGTGATTTCAATATGCCTGAAGAGGATCCCTTTAGGCCCTAGCTTCTTAGTTCCTTGACTTATTCTCTCCCAGGGTCTCAGCCATCCAATTCCATGGCCCCTCCTTAACCCTGTCATTACCAGTAATTGCACCCCCTCCTTAATGCCACTTCAAGCCTCCTATTACATCTACTACTCTCTTTCCAACTCACTCTCAGTGCCACAACTCCAGTAATTAATTCCACAGCCTTCCCAAGTCCCTCACCCCCTCACATAATTGCTTCCCTGACATGGGAACACACCTCATGATGAAGAATTCACACCTAACCATTTACATGTCTACTGTCTAGAGAACAAGAGGTTTGCTGAGCACATTCGTGGCCTCCAGTCAGCTCTACCGGACAATCCTTTTATTTTCCTACTTTCCCACTGGCCACTTCGTAGGTTTTCGTCCTTCCTCAAAGTCCCTACTTATCACCTTCAGCTGCTGACCTGGCTGCCCGTTTAACCAAGGTAGCGGAAGAAACCAAAAAAGCTTTTGCAACCACGGCGTCAGTCCCACCTTCCTGTTTGCACGCGTGAATCGTCTGAGCTTGCCCAGCTCTCCCTCGTGCACCAGACCCCTCCCCTGCTCACCTGTTCAATCATGTGTCTCCAGCCATTCTCCCATCTCCCTCTCACGTTATGAATCTTCTCTCAGTACTGAATGATTCCTGTACTTGCACAGTCACCCTAAAACGGCCAATCATTTTTGGCTCAGGCCAAAAACAGTCATCTTGGACTCTGCTCCTTCTTCTTACATACATCTCCCACCTCTGATCCATTAACAAATATGCTAAACTCCATTTTCAACATTATTTTCAAAATCCAACAGCTTCTCTGATCTCTACAGCTACCTCCCTGGCCCAAACTACGCCACCTCCTGCTGAGATTATAATAGTGTATTAACTCATTTCTCTGCCTCTGCCCATACCCTTCAGTTTATTTTCAATACAACACTGAGAATGAGTCTTTTAATAAATAAACTAGTCAAATCCTCCTTTGTTAAAAACCTCCAATGGCTTTCCTCTTTCCCAAGAGTCACATATAATACAAAGTCCCTTCGAGAGGCTCCCGACCCTGTCCTTTACTACCTCGCTGATCTTACCTACTACTCTCCACCTGGCCTACTCCTCTCTGGCTGGGACACCGTCCTGGATTCTCCCTGGGCGCAGGAAGCCTAGTCCCTCTACAGGACCACTCTTTTCCCCAGGTGTGCTCATCCTTCAACTCTTCAAGTCCCTCCTTGTATGACACCAGCAACGCCAGCCCTCCCCAAGTCCTCTTGAGTCCCACAGTCCAGTTCCCTGAGCACTTACCGCCCCCCGATATGTCACGTGATCTCTGAGAGCAGGGATTCCGGCCCACCTTTTCAGTGTTTCCCTGGTGTACAGCAGTGCGCCTGGCACACGATGGGCCCATAGATATTTGTAAGTATCTGACCAAATAATGAACAAATCCGACAAGTAGTTTTTAAGGACTGATAATGTACCCAGAACTCAGAGGGTAAAAAAGGGAAACGAAAACAAAGCCCAGATATTTCCTCCCAGCTCCTAAGGAACCTATAATGCAGTTAGGTGACGAGAGTGCCATCAAAGTGCGCACCAAACAGGACCGAGAGAAAGCCTAGCCCGTTGCCATGGCCTCCAACGTCAGCAGAATGGGGGATGTTTGATGATGCTACAAAGTCTTTTCTTTTTCTTTTCTTTTCTTTTATTCAGGATGGAATTTAACAAACAAATGATTCTTCTCACTAAAGGGAGCAAATAAAAAAATAAAATAAAACATCATAAACTGTCACCAGAGAAGGTATGGAACACACAGAAGGTGCAGCAGGAGACCGCAGTATGCCCCATAAACATCTACACAGACGACAGAGAGGGGAATACACGGCGCACGCAGCAGGCACTGTACAGAGCTTGCTGGAGGAACATAAAAGCTCCATAAAAAATTTATGTCAACCAGCGATGTAAGCCAATGCAAGCAATACTTCGTAATAGGAGCCACCACAGCCCCAAAGGCCCCAGGACTGCTCTCACTGGGATACAGAGAGGGAAAGATTTTTTTTAAAATTTAAACAAGCACACATACCCGAGACAGAGCAAGAAGCAGCACCCAATCCGTCCCAATTTAAGACTCTCCTCTCGGTCACAGCAGTGAAAGATTCTCAAGTTAATTTGCTGAGTGAGAGGAGACTAGGAGTTATTATTAAAATTATGTACTGTAGCTTTTATGCTTTCTTTAAAATTTTATGTCTCAGTTAACTAAGTAGAGAACTCCATGAGATTTCATGCTGGAGCCCGGGTTCAGCCACTCTCAGCGGCTACTCGGTCCTACTCTTTCTTTCACATGTTTATTCATTCATTCAAGCGCTAGCGGTTGGGCACCGGTTGTTCCCCAAGCGCCGCCCCCAGCCCCACTCCGATGGCACTTACACTCCAGTGGGAAAAGACAGGCCGGAAACAAACCACCTAGCATGCATAACGTAGCTTAGGAAATGACAAGTGCCCTGGAGTGGTGACAGCCCGATGGTCATCGCGTCAGACAGTCTGGGTCTGAGCAGAGCTCACATGGCAACATCAGAGCAGAACCCAAGGGAGGGGAGGAGGCGGTGACTCGGAAACCTGCGGGGAGAGCGTGCCAACCGCAAGGGCCAGCGAAGATGAAGGCTCTGAGGTGGCGGCAGGGCTTCCCAAACTGAGGGACGGCGGAGAGGCCAGTGTGGCCTGAGCGTCCAACAGGGGCACCCTGGAAGGCTACGGCAGAAAGGCAGCCAGGAGCGTGATCAGGTTGGGTCTTCGTGGCCACTCAAAGACCTCCGGCTTTTATGCTGGTGACAGGGGAAACCACGGGATGCTTCTGAAGGGAGGAGTGCCACGAGCTGACAAGCATTCTAGAAGGTTCCCTCTGAGGGTCGCGCTGAGAGCGTGCTGTGGTGGGGCACAGAGGACAAGGGCAGAAGTGGGGAGGCCACTTAGGAGGCCGTTACGATAATCCTGGGGGGAGATGACGGTGACTGGGAGGCTGATGAGGAGCGACTGCATTGCAGGTACAACCGAAGGCTGAGCCTCCGAGACTGGCAGTAAGGTGGATACGGCTGGGTAAGGCCAGCACGGCGAGAAGGACGAAGCTGCCCACGACAGAGGTGCAGACGGTGTGAGCAACAGCTTTGGGGAAAAGCAGTTTGGGCACCGTGTGTTTAAGACGCCGACTGGACATCTGGAAATACGCAAGTCTGGACTTCTAGATGAAGAAAGAGCCCTCTCTTCGTTACCTTTATTACAATGCATGACGACTGGCTGGATGGACTCCTCCTACCGGTAATAACCAAGGTCCTGCGTTCCAGACTGGACAAAACCTAAAGAAACTGCACTGCTTAGCGAATTTTCTCCTAAGGTTTACTTCAGCCCGGGTGGGATACGTTGCCCAGGGACCGAGCGCTAACTGCGTGACACCGACTCCAGGCGCTACGCAAGTGCAGAGCAGAGGGCAGCAGTGGGAGTGAGGGGCAGCACGAGGAGCTGCAAGAGACGTGGCCCTGTGCCCTCACGGTGAAGCACAGGTGGCCTGCAAAGCATCAGGGGTGTGGATGGCACTTTCTAGCAGGGGGTCCAAAAGTGCAGGGATGCAGAAGAACCAGGTGCAGAGGCAGGTGAGAAGACAGGCCCCGAAGGAGAGGAGCTCTCTCCCCATCTGTTGTCCCTCGGACCGGTCAATGGCCCTGCAGGCTCCAGGGTATGGCTTACTGAGCCAGGGACTTCTCCAGGCACCCTCCAGGGAAACGGGATCTTCGAGGAGGAAAAGAATTAGTGTAGCCTTCCCAGAAAGCACGACGAATGAGTTCCTGTTTCTATGAATATTAAAGTGACACCTTTTAACATTAATTCTCAGAGTGTTTTCCCCTGGCAACCTTCCACCTCCAGAAACAAGGACGATGCTGGGATGGCGGCAGGAGAGGGTGGGAGCCTGGCTCCAGGAGGGGCAAAGCTAGACAATTGGGGAGAGGGGTGCTGCCAGTCCGCACCCATCAAGGCCGACCCAAAATTCGTGCACGAACGTGGCCCGGGCGCGAAGGTCAGTGCTGGTGCGAGGCGAAGGGGCTGCGGCACACGCGCCCCCTAGAGTGAGCGCCCGCTGGCCGGGGAAAGCAGGCCACTGACGCGCGTCAGACCGTTCCCGGAACTGCCAGAGAAGCCAGAGAAGCAGACCCGGAGGCAGCAGCTTCAGGACCGACGCACCTACATGAGACCCCGCGCCCAGGGCGGGGGTGCTGGGTGTGAGCGCCCAGCGTCCGCCTGCTGTGCCCCACACAGTCCCCGGGGAACACACGGCAGACAGCGTGTCCTTCTCCACACTCGTCCACCAGATTCCAGGTCGCACAGGGTGATGCATCGGATCGTGAGCTTGGTCGTGGGCCCGCTCTAGGTGCAAGGGAGACTGAAAACCAATGATGTCGGGGCTTCAACTCCGGGGATGAAGGGTGGGAAACACAGAGAAAAAATTTCTGTTCGAGGATGCCGGATGCCCATGAAGGTATAAACGCCCACACCGGGGAGCAAAGTCAGCCCCTTTGGGCCGGAGTGTGGGGGGGCCGTGGGAAGGGAAAGGGGCAGGAAGCAGGGTGACCATGTGCATCTCGCGCTCTCTGGACTGAGGCTCGGAATAAACAGGCACATCAGACCATGAGGACAATGTGGCAAGAGGGGACAACATGAGGACCCCTGTGCCCTGTTTCCCTTAAACTCCAGTACAGATCTGGCCTGCAGCCACTCTGACAGGGTGGAGAATCTGGTCAGGGGGCTGCAGGCCTTGACATTAGCTCACCAAGGCCACTGTCAAGGCTGACAAACTAAGGCAAATCATTATTATTCCTCTTCTGCAAGTCGGAGGCTGATGTTATAGACAAAACAAAGAAGATTCATTTTTCCAAGTTGTCACGAGAGGTGATTTTATGGCCCGATCAGCACCGCCAAGAAGGGACATTCACACACACATCCCTTGCAGACATCATAACACAGAAATAATCACGGAAAGGATGGGGAAGTTACGGATCAGGGAACACACCTCTCAAGAATGTTGTTTGATGCTTTTAGTTCTCCGCAAGAGGGTGGTGTCCTTAAAAGGTGAGAGGGACACGGGGTGAGTGCCCAGAACTGGTAGTGTGGAAGGAAAGACGTGGCAAAAAAAGCGGCTCAGGCCTGGGGCACGGTGACAAGCAACAGGCCCGGTGGGGCAGGGGAAAGGTCTGTGAAATGAGGGCTTGGGAAGAAGGGATGCCCCACGACCCTAAAGGACAGCAGGAGGACAGCAGACTCGACACGCAAGGACGCAGCGAGGGCCCTCGGTGTTTGTATCTTAAGGTAATCAGGCAGAATAAGCACTCTGGAAGATTCTGTGGCTGTGGGTTGAGACTGCAAGGTCTGTTACAGAAATCCTGGAAAGGTCCATGAGACTTTGTGTAGGGTGGACACCGTGGGAGAGGACAAAAATTAACATACAAGTGCCTATTTCAAAAGAAAATGATGTGACGTGTTACAGGAGGGAGGCTGCCAGCAGAATGAGTAGACGACGGCTCCAGGGGGCAACTGTCCTCGACAGACAGGAAGGTGGAGAAGGAACTGATCGTTTTAAGTGGCAGAAGAGGCCTGGAAAACCACAGCCTTGCGTTTGAAGTGGTGGTCACACACCGACTTCCAAGTGTAAGTGCATTGACTGTGCACAGATGGCGTCCAGGATGGCGTCACTGCTAAAAAGAGAAAGACCCAAGAACAGGGACAGAGCCAAGCCGGTGAGGCAGGGGCTTAACGGTCTGGATTTGGTGCATCATCCATTTCACCCCCGTAGGTGCCACTGCTGCGCGTTTACGGGGTGCACGTCGCTCACCGGATGGAGGGCCAGAGCACCTGCACCTCTGCTTCCTGATCCATCACATGGGCACCGCGCACCGCCGCACGAGAGTGTCCGGTGGGGTCAGCAGGGCTTTCGGCTGCTGTTCCGCCATGAACAGAAATTCCACCTTTGTCACAAACACAAAACCGTCTGTGTGACATGGTCAGTTGGCTCAGGAGGCCCAGCATCTACGCTATGTCCATTTCCAGGTTAGCCTGGACCACGGCAAGTGCTCAGTAAATGTCTGTGAAGTGAAAAAGAGGGTCCTGAGCGGCAGGCATTGGGCGCAGTGTGTTACACACACTATCTCAGGGAACTGCACAGGCACGCACGTAGCATTAGAACACTAAAGCTGTACACACCCCCCCACACACACACTCTTCCTTAAACACACACAGAATCCAACCACACCAGTAAATACAGCTATTTTCACTTATTTATATTCAGAACTTGCCTATTCAAAAACATAATTTTATATGATTTAAACTATGGTACAGGTACAATTTCATTGTTTAACCTAAAATTACATAATAAATATGCTCTATGTTGAAAAATAAGCCTTACACTTATCATTTTAATCGCTGCATAATGTAGTGTTATATTGCATGATATTGTCATTATTTAAACATTTCTACACTGTTCAAATTGTTTTTAGTTTCTCACTATTGTAAATAATGCTACAATGGATTATCTTCGTGTATATATAACATTTTCATTCTTTAACATTATTTAAGTTATATTCCCAGAAGCAGGATTACAGAGTAAATTTGGTATATATATTTTGAAGTTTTGGTTTCCATTGAGGTATTACTTTCAAAAAATATTCTAGTAATGTACTATTGCTATCATTTGAATATACATAACAATTTCACCAAGATCTCACCATTACCAACACTGTATTTTCTTTTTCAGACCTGGCTGGTATAAAACCTCATTTCTAATTGCTTTTCTTTGATCCTTTGACCCATCCATTTGAACTTTAATTCTGATCTCCTATTTCCCTGTAAATTCTGGCTCAGATCTCTTTACCTTACCTATCTATAATTTTCTTTGAGCTCCTACAATGTGGTAGGAATTGTCCTAGGTGCATAGAGATACAATAGCAGAAAAAAATAGGTTTTCTAGGTGTAGAATGAAATAATTTTTCTGAAGAAAATCATAATATAACATAAGAAGGCTTTACTGGAAATAAGTTCATGGACTAAGAGAGGACAGTGCTAGTATGTTGTACAGGAGAATGTGCACGTTTTTGCCCAAATTTGTGAGGAAAATAAGGATGCACATTATCCATGGGCAGTACTACTTCTGTATCTACATAAAGTTTTTAATTCTTTTATTTATGCTTATGAGTTAAAAGTGTAACTCCAGAAATCAATAACAATATCCATGTGCAAAATAATACCCTGGAATGTGATCATCAGTTTTTTCCTATGAGGAAAATTTTATACATCAAATTTTTTTACCTTATATGTTTTGGTGTTTTGTCATTATTCATTACAGAAAATTTCTTGTATCATAATGTTAAAAAAATCAATACTAAAATCCCTTTATAATACAAAAAAACAAGTACCTAAATATAAACAAATAAAAATTTGAATTAAAAAATTAAGACAAAAGATGTTTCTTTCCTGAAAGTTTGAGCCAAAAACGTGGGTGCGCATCATACCCAGGGGTGCATTATATCCAGCAAAATACAGTATTTAAAAGGCCTAACAGAAAAATGGAAGTTTGAAAGACAAGTTGAAGTTCAAAGGATGAAGAGGGGTGGAAGGCAATAGGATGCAACTGCAGGGGGAGCGAGGAGACAGACCTCCAAGTGAAGGCAAGAAACGTGGGCGCGGGCTCGGAAGCCAGAGAGCAGCTCAGTGGCCAGTGGAGTCGCTGAACGCGGCCAGCCAGCGCTCCCAGGCGGCAAGCGTGGTATGACGACGCGCAGACCCTTCCCCACGCTGCCCACCCACCCTCCGGGACGCCCCTCTGCGCTTTTGTGGCCAGTCTGCGGCGCTGCTCACTCCACCCCCCACCCCACAGCATCCTCTGCTGACTTCAGCTGTCACTCACACTGGGGGGTTGCTACAAAGTGACACGCAGGGGAGCGTCTGGAGGGGCATGTCTGCCTTTATGTGCTGGAACAGGAAAGAGGGGGCGCAGATGAGCAGCACACAGCAAACGCAGACCCAGCAGGGACAGGAAACGCATGGGCTGCGCTGTGTCCCCGCCCCAGGCAAGCCCCGCCATTCATTTCTTCAGACGTCGCTCGGAAATTGCCGGAGTGATTTCCCACTGCCCCGCAGCCCTGGGTATCTCTTCTCTACAAAGTGCGGGGATGAAATGGAGACAAAGTGAGAGATGAATTTCGTGTGCTGGGGGAGCTCAGCTCACGCCGGGCTGGAATTTCATTTCCAGTGAATTAGAAGCTCTGGCTCAGCATGGCCAGCACAGCGACGCTCCTTTAATAACACCGAGTAAATAAAACATGGGCAAGTGCTCCCTGTTTGCTTTGGGGGACATCCACGCGTGCACGCTCTGCCTCTCTGCAATCTAGCAACACTGACCCCGCTCTTATTACCTCTGTGTCACCCCAGAGCTGCAAGGATTGACCTCACCCTTAAGTAAAGTCATAAAACGGTTGAATTCCTTGAGATCGAACCCAGAAGCCTCCACAAATCCATCGTTTTTATCAAGTTTCAAGACCCGGGGAGAGCAGACAACACACTGAGCTCATGGCAGCGTGGACAGGGTGACTCCTTGGGGTAATATCTGCTAAGTGGGAGTACGGATGCGCCACAGCCCTGGCTGGCGGCCCTTCTAGGTCAAGGGCTGGCACACTGTAATTTCTCACCCTCCTCTCTGCCTGCGCAGCCTCACAGCCATCGCCACTTTGAGGTGCCATGGCCCCCCGACAAGCTCTTTCTCCAACCAGCAGAGGGGCTTTGAAAGGCCCTGGGGTGTCCAGGGGCTTCTGGTTGCCCCGTTTTCTATAACCTAAGCCATGTTTTAAGCACATGTGTTGCTGTTAAAGAGAATCTGTGTAAGTTACATCTCAAAGACCCACAATCCAGCAACAGAATGGGCACCAAGCCTGTGTACGGCCCACTCACCTCCAGACCCCTCCTTCCTTTAGAAACCTGTCCTGACCTCCTTTTCTCCAGCTGTGACTGGCCAGGTGCTCTCTCCCCTAAACGCCCCTCCCCACCCTGACTCCTTTACATGACTAACTTCCCTACCAAACCGCTAGAAGCGGCAGGATGGTCACAGAAGTCTCTCTCATCATACTTGTCCCTGTGCAATGGGACCTTGACACACCTTCCATTAAAGAAATAGGATCTGTGGTCACTATCCCAGAACCTATCTGGGCTTGGGACTGGCCTGTAACCCACAGAACGCAGTGAGAGTGACACTGCCCGACCTCTAAGAAAAGGTTATGAAGGGCACCACCACTTCTGCCTGTAGCTAGAACCTTCTTCTTCAGAGTCATACCAGAAGTGCGGCTAGTACACGAGAACCATCCTGTAGAGGGGTCCAAACACACCCAAAGGCCCCGGGGTGCCAGCCTACCAGGAGAACCTACTGCCAGATATGTGACTTCCAAATACGCCTGCAGATGACGTCAGCCTTCAGCCATGTGCTCACCGTCACCACCGTCACCACCACCACCACCACCACCCCCCCCCCAGCCTGAGTTTTGTCAGCTGAGGGAAAAGATACTGGGGTATGAGGTCGAACCACCCCCCACCACACCTTTTGAATTCCTGATCCAAAGAACCTGTGAGCAAAATGGAAACCAAAAGCACAACTCTCTGCAGGGACTCATCGTGAAGCAAAAGTGAACCAAGATACCAGTCGATAGGAACCACGCCATTCCTATCGTCTCAAAGTAAGTTTTCAATCTGCATTGATTGTATGAATGAATGCAGATAGTTCTGTTTTGTTTTTTAAGCGCGTCCAGTCATCCAATAAGTTGTGATAAGTGCCAAGGGTGAACCTCTCAACATAAAACAGCTCCGAAGACCCTAAGCCCCCAGGAAGAGTGGGCATAAAAGCTAAACTATGATTGAAATGAATCAAACAAATCTACCTGGTGCTGCTCAGAAACGGGCCTTGCTTGAGGATGATGTGGATTTGCAGGCTGGATAAAAATGGTAACTGCAGATACTTAATAATTTAGAGGTCCCTTGCTTTGCGGCTTATTTTACGAGTCCTTTCATTTGAGTTGGGGATGCACAGCACAGAGAGGGGACAAGGCCCATTTCTCATCGCTCCTGGACAGGTTCCCAGAGGTTCAGCCTGGAATGGCTCACGGTCTTTTCATAAATAAAAATTTTCGAAACAGATGACTGTGTTTGCCATTCTCTGATTCAACACCAAAAATACAGGTTTCCTTTAAAAAAAAAAAAAAAAAAGAAAGAAATAGCAAAAGACAGAGAGAAAAGAAGAAGAAATAGAGAAAGAGAGCAAGAAAAGATGCAGTTAATCCTATTAGCTTTTCAGTACATCCCTATGAAGTGACAGAGTCTGGACAAAGGAGAACATGAAAAAGAAATCAACCACCGCAGACATTGTGGAGACTAGTTTTTTGTTTGGTTGTATTTGTATTTGCTATTTCTTGATTCCCCCTCTGAGCTAATTAGAAACTCGGGTGTATCTGGTGAGACAGGGCCAGAAGACACTGTGTTCTTGGGACTGTGAGTCGGACCATTGTTCCTACATCAACCTTTGTAACGGGGCCTGTGATGTTGGAGAACTCTCCCTCTAGGTAAAACAAATGTTCTTTACTTTGCTGCACGGAAGTTTCATTAAATAAATCATACATTCACGGAGGCGAAGGAAATTAACAAGAAACTTTGCCTGGGAGGCAAGACATATTATACAGGACTTTAAATAATCTGGAGTGCACTTTGCAATTCAGAAGATGTATAGATGCCTGGATGTGCAAAGGCAACACTGTTTTATTTATATGTACAGTGTAGCTGTATACAGATATTTGTGTGCATATATGTATAAATACAAATTTAATCTTTATGTATATGTACATTTTTTCCTCCTCTACAATGGAGAGCCAAAAAGAAAGTGTATATTCACACCTCTGATCATCTTTATTCATTTAAACAATCATCTGACTGATGGGAGTTGTGCTGGGTGCTAGGAGAGCAAAAAAAGCAAAACAAACAAACAAAAAATAAACACGGATCCTATTCTCAAGCAACTCAGCTCTAATTGGGAAGTGGTCAAAACTCAAGCTGTCCTTAAGACCAACTATATCTGCACAGTAGGCCTGGGCAGACTTTTTCAGGGCAAGGGCAACTTCTCCAAGTGTGGTGCTCCACTGGCTATTTATTTCATCATTCAGGTGATCACCCCAAAATTGCTGGCGGTCCACCAGTGGACCATGATCCACATCTTGCCCAGCCCTGCTGTACAGTCTGTCCAGTGGCCTTACAGTAGCATGCGACTCAACAAGCATCTATTGAGCGTCTCACATACCAGTCCACGTGCTTAGTGTTCCATGGACAAAAGGCTGCCAAGCACTGTCCCTGCAAGAGAGACGATAAGAGAGGGGGTGCAAACACAAACGAGTTCTTATAATCCGGTGAGGAATGTGCAAGACTGGAAGTGTGTGCGAAGGGGGGACGGCAGCACGCAGAAGGGGGTGACTAACCTCGACCCTCGTGTGACAGAGGACAAAGGAGGGTGAAAGGCACAGAACGGCCTTGCAGATGGGGATGTCAACATTGCATCTGGAGGAATAAGTCGTTAATGAAATGTGCCACGTGCAGGGAATGGGACACGAAGCGGCGGGGGACATGGGGAAGCAGGGCTGGTGTGGGAAGGAGTGAAGCACCGCCACTCCCCTGGAGCTACGTGGTCACAAGGTTGGAAGAGGAGATGCGGAGGGGGGACAGTGAGCACCGAGTGGTGAGGAGCTGGACCACGTTCAGGGTGGCAGCCTCGGAGGTCATCCAGCTCAGCAGTGAGTAGAAAACCCAAGCGATTCTAGAAGACCCGAAAGGGTTGGCAGTGTTCACCCTGAAGAAGGAACTATCTAGTTCAACAGTGACAGCTGCCTTCAGATATTCGCAGAACAAGGCTTAGACTTCTTTTCATGCACCTTTACATGGCTGGGCTAGGAACAGTGAGGGAATGTGACCCCATGAAGGGCAGGACGTTGTAATGGTCAGAGCTGCCCAACAATCAGCTGGGCTCTGCTGGGAGTGGGTGAGCTCCCTACAGCCGCACTGATCCACCACCAAGCTCAGCAAGGAAGCTGAGGGGATTTCTACACAGGGTCCAAGGTCCCTTCCAAGTCAAAGACTCTATGATGTGGATCACAAATATATTTAAGGGCCAGGAAAGTAGTATCAGTGAACAAAGTGCTCAGATAGGAAAACAGGGAGTCAGAGGGATTGTGGCTAACTATACACATAGTTTATAATAATGCTCACATTTCTTTTTAAAAAACTAAGCAACACATGGGTCATCCAAAACCTGTCTATGGATGTGATTTAACCTGCTGGCCTCCAACCAATGCCTCCAATCTGTTTTATAAGTCCTGACAGGCTCTGGTCTAAGTTCTATCATATACAACTTCTCTGCATCTGTCTGTCTTTCTATATATACAGTGGGTGCCAAAAAAAAAAAATGTATCCACGTTTCAAGAAAGAAAAAATATTAAAAATGTAATACACAACATATACTGATTACAAAAGATGAATACAGGTCACATTTGACTTCTGCAGTTACAAGAGGTGCTCTACGTGGTTACCAATGGGGTCCAGACACTTCTGATGATGGCGAACTACTGCTTGCACAACGCTAACCAAAGTGTCCCCTTGTATCGCTGTGCGTGCTGCTTCAGTTTCTTCCCGAAGTACCTCCCTAGATAACATCTCTTAAAATGTGTGTATGCCTTTGGCATCGCCGGAATGAAATTAAATGTACGTACTACATGGTACTTCTTTCACTCAACACTGCCTCTTAGAGACACTCATCTAAGTTGATACATAATTTCATGCATTCATTTTAATTGTTAAATGGCATTGCATTCTATTAACATATAACGATTTTTCCCCTTCATTTAAATTCTTTCCAATTGTTCATTTTGAAAACTGCATCGAACGTTGTTCTGCACGTTCTCTCTATACGTGACTACACCTCTGAGTGGAACTGCTGAGCCAGCGGTGCCTACAATGCCAGTTTCACTCAATAGTGCCATCGAGCTCTCCAAAGTTTGTGTGCCAGTTGACACTGCTTCCGGCAGGATCCGTGAGCGTCTGTCTTGTGAATCTGGTCACCATTTGGTATTCTCAGACTTTTAAAAATGTCCGCCAATCTGATGCATGAGAAACATCATTCCGATTTTAAATTGCATTTCTCTGATGAGCGAAGTTGAGCATGTTTTCATCTTTATTGGCAATTCAGCTCCTCTTCCATGAATAAGCGTTTATATAAGTTCCTTTTTGTTCAACTGGGTTATTTCTCTTTTTTTGAGGGTTGGGGGAGACATGAAACTACACAGTAGTCAGCAGCAAGCACTCTGAAGCTGGTTGGCATGAGTTTCAGTTCCACATTTGTCACTAAGTTTCTATAAATACTTGGGGGAGTTATAATACTTAACCTCTCTGTGGCTCAGTTTCTTCGTCTATAAAATTGAAATAAAAATAGTAGCTCATAGGATTATTATGGTTAAGAAAGTTAATACATACTAACCAGTTGGAACAGATGCTGACATAGAGTAAGCACTTAATAAATGTCTGCTGTTGTCATTATCTTACAGATGGGAAAGTGAGCCTTATATATTCTGGATAGATTTTTTGTCTATTATGTTATGCTGCAAAGTTTTTGCCTTTTGGCTTTGTTAACTTCTGCCAAGTAGGTTTTTTTAAATCATAATGTAAATTAATCCATTTTCTTTATGATTTATAATTATTTCCCAAGTATCTAAACGTATTTTTCTTCACAGGATCATAAAGTTATCCTATTATTAACACATTTTAAAATGTTTTAACAAATGTAGGCCTTTAATCTACCTGAAATTTGCCTTTATATAGAGGTAATGTTTTAATTCTCTTTCTTTCCATGCAGATATCCAATTATTCCAGTAATTTCCAATTTTTGAGGCCACCTTTACTGTAAATCAAGTTCTCATATAACCCAAGGTTTATTTCTAAGCTCCCCAATCTTTCTTTAAAAATCTATTTTTAACGCTGCAAAATACCACCCTGTTGTAATAGCATAAAAATAATTCTTGATATCCAGGAAGCAAATTCTCCTAGTGATTATCATAACTGCCCTGCAAATTCTTGAATATTTATTCATACATAGGAATTTTAAAATAAGTTAATCAAATTTCATTTTAAATCTATTAGGATTTATAATGGAAGTACATTGAATTTGTAGATCAACTAAGGGGAAATTTTACAGTATGTTTATGATGTTAAACTTGTGCATGCACAACAAAAATATTTTTTGACCTTGCATGGTTTTATAATTTTCTTCTATAAAAGCATTAAGTACCATTTGTTCCATTTTTTTTTTTCTTTAGGTACTATGTATATTTGAATGAAATCGTGAATGGAATCTCATTAAAATAACATTTTTTATTTTCTAATTATAGGGAAATAAAATCTCACCTTATAAATTTTGTATGCTGATCTTAGTTCCAACAAACTTTCCTGACTTTTTTATTCTAAATGGTTTATCTGTGGATTCTTTTGTGTTTTGTATGCAAACTGATATCATTTGCAAATAATGATTGTGCCTCTTTCTTTCCAATAATTACATAATTTAATTCTTTTTATTACATTTTTTGAAGGAACTAGAGCTTCTAGTTATTGCTCTATAAAAGTGGTTTTAGTGACTAGTTCTTTGCCCTGAGTTAAATGTGAACGCTTCTCAAATCTGACCCTTAAGGACAGCACTGCTTTGCGTTTGGGATATATGTTATTCATCAGGTTAAGGACATTTCTATTTGTTGATGCACTTGGTTTTCTTCCCTTAATTTCTGAATAGGTATTAACGTTTACAGAATATTTTTTACATCCACTGAGATGATTACATGTTTTTGTCAATTTTCTGTTAAAGTGTTGCATTATATAAACAGATTATCTATTTATTTGTTTATCTACTTTATTTCTAATGCTAATTCTGGATTTGCTAGTATGTTACAATTCTGGATTTGATAGTATGTTATCATGATTTGTTCATCTATACCAAAGTGATATTAGACAATAGATATCATTTCTTACATGCTATGGGCCTCATTTTGATATCAAATGATAGAAAGTTTGTTCTCTTTGCCAATTCACTGAAACAGATTGAATAAGACAGAGTTACAATTTTTGGTAAAATTTCTCCATAAAATTGTGTGGCACTGATGTCTTTTATAGGGAGAAATCTTTTAACATTTTTTTTTCAACCATAAAATAGAGGAAACCAAACACTTCCAAAAAATGTTTGGGAAAGTCCAATTGAATTCATTTTATTGTACTGTAGAATGATAAAATGTTTTATATGAAGTCAATTATTTAGAAGGTTTTGTGAACTTTTGCAAACTCATGTATGATCAACTTTTTAAAATGATACATGCATGCTTAAAAGGCCTATGTGCTCCCTACTTCCTGGACATAATATAGCTAAGCTATGTTATGTTACGATGTTATGTTGTGTTACATTATGTTACATGTTAGATTATGTTATGTGTTATATGGTTATGTCATGTTAAGATGTTATGTTATGTTTACATCCCCTCTGTTATGTGGGAGAGAACAATTGGGTTGTTCAAATCTTTTGCATCATTATAATATTGACTTCTTGATCTATCAGTTTCTATAATAAGTGTTACAACCTTTACACAAGTATTCTACATTTCTAGATTTCTTCTGTAATTCTATCAGCACTTATTTCATGAATTTATAAATATATATAAATTAGTGATAATTAGTTTCAGTTATATTATTGGTATATAATGTTTGATACAACTTGAGTTCTCTGGGAAGCAGACACCCAGATAACAAACAACATGCAAAATATTTATTAGGAAGAACTCTTGAGCTGTGATGTAGTCTCAACAAAGACCTAACACGACCCCGTGAAGGGTTCTGGACTTAGAAGGGTCTTTCAGAGTCGCCCATTAAGGCAAGGGTGCCAGGACTTTATTCCCTCTGACCTGATGGATTTAGGCTTCCCTGGACAAAGTGTGCTTTTGGGTGACGCAGGTTTTTCAGTGGATGTAATTTCCCAATAGAAACACATTGTTGAGGCACATTGTAGAAAACTCCTAGAAGTCTGGGGAGAAAGTCCCTCATCACTGGGCAGAAAATTACGGTATCCACCACAGTCCACCCCTTATGCTGCTCAGATCCTTTTTTTTTTTTTTTTTCCATATGGATTCTGGGATCAGTTCTTCTAGCATTCTAGTGGGCTTCTACTTTTGGTGAAAACTTAGAAAATAAATCACTGTGATAAACTTCCGTCACCACCACTGGAGTTCACTCAGAGCCATAATTTATTCTCATTGTCTCCTTTCTCTATTATCTATTATGAATTACTCTCATCCACAGCTAGCACCTCTGGTGGGCTTGCAGACATAACTGGTGATGTGAACCAGATCTTTACCCCTGTGGAGTGAAATTCCTTCCCTGGTTACCATGACTTCTCAGATCAGAGTTACTGCACTTGTCCATTTACTGTAAAAATGTAGGTATAGGAGAACTCAACAATATCCAAATGTATTATCTGGTCACCAAATACATTCCTCTTCTCACTTCGTAATAGCATCCATACCTCCTCCTGCCAAGATGGTGATTCATTTTATCACCTGCTGGTTTCCCTGGCATCAACTGTTCAAAGTGCCTAGGCACCAGCCAGAGCTAGAACCTATTCAAAGCTGACAGCTTTTCATACCATCTGGTGACCAGCCCAGACTAGCATCTCAAGATATGGTTCCCAAGTATGGAATATACTCAAGAGCCCAAAGAGGCATGTCAGGCATTTTGCTTCCTTCTTCAAGCTCATAAGTTTCAATAATTTATTCGTTATTGAGGTAGGAGGGTGATTCTCATCATGTCATAAATACCACACATCTAAAATTGTACCGATGTGGCAGGCCCTGAATCTTCCTAGAGTTCATCTCCAACTCTCTGGAGCACATGCTTCTTAACAAAGCCTTCAATTAGCATCTAAGTTTTGCTCATCTTGGTCCATTAGCATGACACTATTGACAAAATACAGGAATATTATATGTATTCTATTGTAGACATCCAGAGAGCCAACATCTGTTCAGACTATATTTTGACAGAGGGCCACAGTGTTAATTAACACAGCCCTAGAGCAAACCTGGGATGCATCCTGTTGTCCTTTTTAAGTAAATGAAAACTCTTTCTTCCTCTGTTTTCCTAAAGATGGAAAGGAATGTGTTGGCCAGATGAATGGCTGAACACCACATATCTGATGCCATGTTAACGCGCTCTAGCAAAGCTATCGCATCCGCCGTGAGGCCTATGTTTGCCACCATCCACTCTAACACTTCAGACAATGTCTTGTGTTTGCAGTGTCCAGACACAATGAATGGAGCCAGGAATCATCACTCCTTTGCCCTTTAACGGATTTTAAAGTTGGTACTTATTTCAGCCATTCATATTGAAGTGATTTTTTTTTTTTAATTTATTGTCTTGGAATGGGGGCGGGGTGAATTCGTTTCATAGGCTTCCACCAGGTCTTTCCCACCAGAAAGCTCTTCTCTTACACACCAAGGTCCCAATGTACAGGCTGTGCCAACTCCTAAGTGTATCTATTACAGTTACAAACTTGAGTCTGGGGAAATGACCACTGGCTGGGTTCACAGGTACAGCGAATGCACTGTGAGCTGACATTGGCTATCGCATGTCCCCACTTTAACAGAGTGACCACGGTGACACTTTGGCATCAGGGTCGCCTTGGACCCTATATCCAACAATCCTCACAAGGTTTGGCTATTCCTCTTTCGCAGTAAATAGCAGAGGTGCCTTTGGGAGGCCTGGAGAAGACACTGCCATGGGCATTTGCCACAACATGCAGGAACCTTCCTCTGAAAACGTCTCTGCTTTAGTCAGTGAGGGCTGGGTCTGAACACTGGGTAGACAGAGGGCTATCATTTTTACTGCCATCATGGCTCTTAGCCTTCTCATTCTCATCCTCAATTCCTTTTCATTTTGTAGACAGACTAGTACTCATGTCGGTGTCCATCCATTTTGCCTCAAGGGATGCCACATCCTTTTAACCATCTCCATGACTTTCTCAAAGCCAGGCCCCTGGCTGCTTTGCCACCCATAATTGCTGTGCTCACCTGGTTTCTGAGTATGAAGATACTGCCGCCTGGGCCTGTGACTGGCAGTCCTGGCGTCCTAGGAACTCCTCTATTAAGTATTAATGAGCCTACTTCCATAATGGCTGCGCCCCCATCAGCCCTGACTCACGGACCAGCAGCACTGCTGAACTCCCTACTGGTGCTGGCGCTGTGCCCACCAGCACATTCCTCATTGTTCTGGGAAATAATGGATCCTTCGGCCCACTCATGAGATACAGTCATCTAATAATGGGTTTTCTGGTCTTTTACTGGACCTCCCCTCTAACTTGTCCACTTTCCTAAGCCTTGTAATTTCCTTTTGCCGCCGCCTGTCGTGGCCGTTCTGGCTTTTATTCCTCACTTAATGGAGGGGATCACTTTTTCCCTGTTTCTAGGCGCCATCACGCTGCTTGTTTGCAGCTTCTCCTGAGGTTCCGGCCAGAGGGTTAATGCCTGCATTGCTGTAATGCACTCCCACATTGACAAAGTCTCTTTCATCCAAATTTATGTTCCTTGTGCTGGTCTAGCAGCCTCAGAATGCAGTCCCCAGTGCACCTTTCCAGCTCCTGCTGGTACATGCCAGCAGGTTCTAAAGTTCCTTTGCACTTAGTCCCGCTACCCTCCCCAGTAGGCACAGGTATACTACAACCTCATATGGCCAGGTTATGTTTTGACATCATCCTGGTTATTGGCCTCTGACCTGGAGGGGAGATGGGGACAGAACCTAGGGTTAGGGTGGAGGTGACATAGGTGTCTTTGTATCATCAAGCATAGGGAAGGGCCATTTCTGAAGGCTCACCTTGTTCGGTGCATCCAGGATTCAAGATCTTCAAATGCATCAACCTGCATGGCCCTATGTCGCGTGTCCCGGCTCAAGCCCTGACCTTGGCATAGCAGAACCTCCTCGGGTGAGGATTTTAACCTTAGAGCTTGACTTCACTTAAAGTCTTGGGCTTGGTCCTGAAATTGTGCAGCCATGCTGCTGCAGGAGGTGAGACCATCTTTGTCTACTACCAAGGAGACCCTCTAGCTCTCACTCTGGGCTTTTAATTGCTAATTAATCACTCTCAGGGTTTTCTTAGGTTTTCCCAGAGCCCTCAGTGGAGCACAGCAAGAGCCGCCAAATCTTCTCTCCTTATAGTTATGATTTTCACCTGTACTTTTCCAAACTCTATATATTCCAACTAATATATATAACATTACTGTGTCTTTTGATTAGTATTTGCCTGGTATAGCTCGTCAAAGATTTTTTTTATGTCATTATCTGTTAAGAATTATTGCATATAAAAGGAATATTTTATTTCCAATTTCCAATCTTCCTCTTAATAGGTGACTGTACGGTGAATATAATTTCTTCAGATTGACCAGTAATTTCTGATATATGTGTACCATCGATGCAGACCATCTTATCTGGCATTTTCTATTTACTAGGATTTTCCCTGTTAGTTAGCTGTAGTTTCCTTACTTCCTTTTATGCCCCTCTACTGCCTTGGAGGTTAAATATTCCATTTCCTTCTTTCTGTATTTTTTCCTAATTTACCTTTATAATTTTAATGCACATGTTAACCATACCTAATTCTGATTGCTATTCTATCACAGTACTGAACAAAATGAGGCATATAGAGTGTTTTAACTCTGAATTTTCGCCTCAAGTATCCGTGATTGTTGCATCCCAGTTTGGTTTTCTTTAGTTTGAAATCCACCCACCCACCCACCCCTGCACTGCCCCCAACTCTGATTCGCTTCCTTTTTCCCCACAGGCATCTCCATCCTGCCTTCCTGGCTTTGTGTTTCCTTTGTATTTCCAGGACTTGGTAATTTTCCTCCCTTCTTGTTTTAAATGTAGATATGTGCATTAAAAGAACATTTGTGGTCTATATTATTCAGCATTTTTCTGTGTTTGGAGCAGGATGAGATGTTGCCCATTACTGTAGTCCACCATGTTGACTAGAAGTTTCCTTTTATTAATCTGTACTGCTTTTCAACCCTTGAAAGCTGTGCCACAGGTAGATCATCAAAGCCATTCATTCATTCAGTAGTTATTTATTAAGCAGCTACTGAGGGCTGATGCTAAGCCATGGACTTAGGAAAACGAGCTTCAGTGCGTCTGGAGGCTGTTTACTCTGTGGTGGAAAGGGTGATGAGAGGCCGTGCTTGCCCCAGGGGCCTCCTGTAATCATCTCTTCTTGTTCCACATTCCCGGGACCAAAGCTCTCCTGAGAGGAAGCTGTCTGCCTGAGAATGTTCGCTGTGTTGGAAATGACAGTGGAGTTTTGATGCTCTGAACTAACAGGCCTCAGGAAAAGCCGATGTAATTGAGAGTCAGCAAGTGAAAATTCATTTTAGCCAGGAGATTCCACCTCCCTTTTCACCAGCCCTTCCGGTCACCTCCCCACCGAGCCTCTCAGCGGGGTTCTGTCCCTCCGGAAGCCCCAGGGAGCAGACACAGGCTTAGGAAGAGGCCGTGGTGAACAAGCTCAGGGCTCCCCACGGCTCACTGATCAGTCTTAGAAAAGGCTCACCCCTCCAGGCTCGGGTGCGGAACCCACCTCCCCCATTCCTCAGGGATCTGCGCGATCTGGTGTGAAGAGAGCTCAGGTGCTGTTTTACTTTCTTTTTGTACTTCTCATTGTTCACAGTGTTTGTTTGTCTTTTCCTCCCAGAGGCCTTCGACCACTGAGTAAGAACACGCAGGAAATCAATGTGTCTGGAGCAATCTGCTAAGCCTCTCCAGGAGGTGCAGCAAAGCAATAAAAATCAAAGACAAGGAGAATGGGTCCCCCAAGCTTTCCTCTCTCCATACCTTCCTCCAGAAACACTTGACCTTCGTGGGACTCCGGTGCTGGCCCTCCAGCTCTCTGCAGCGCAGTGAAGACCGCCCACTTCTCCTCCGAGCCCTGCCCTGTCTGTCCGAGCAGGTACTGGAAAGAGCTCGTTTCCTCTCTGCCCTCTGACACGCCGGGTCCGCCACAGAGACCCCCGCCTGGGGCCGGAGCTGCAAAGACCCCCCGACTTACTCCACCAAGATTTTTTCTTCTGTTTTATAGGAACACAGGTTTGTGACTGAACAACTGCTTTCCCACACCCAAAGTGTGTGTAAAAACTCATCTGATGTTCCCTCTGGTCATTCCAAAAATAACAGTCCTTAGCTTTGCGTGTCCCCAGCCCAAGTGGACCAAAGAGCTTTAGATTTACCAAGTGAATTACTGCCTTGTGTCAAGTTATTTGGAAAAAAAAAAAAAAAAAAAAAAAAAAAAAAAAAAAAAAAAAAAAAAAAAAAAAAAAACTATACATGTAAGAACAGGAAATGAAATGTTATTGTAACTCTCCTTCCAAACTTCAATCTGTTGGACGCTGTAATTGATGACGATGATGACACAAGGGGATAACAACAGCTAAATATTGACTATCTGCGTACCCAGCATTCGCAAAATTCTTCACACTGAACTGTCTACACCAATCCCATGAAGTAATTCCTATGAACTTCACCTGTTTAAAGATGGGGACAATGAGGCTCAGAGAGGTAAGTTATCTTACTGCAGGTCAAAGAGGTGGTAGACAGTGAAGCTCGAACATGAACCCCATCATTTGGATTTGTATATCCAGAAACTATTTCTTTAGAGCAAGCTGTGGACAAGAGTCACAACTAGGACAACAACTTCATTGCTGGCAAAGAATGTGTGCACACGCAGACCACTGAGCTGTAGGCGAGAGCTGACCGCGTACTCCTGGGAGTGAGGCTGAACGCACCAAAGGCAACGGGTGTGACATCAGCCAGGTGGTGGGCAAGGAGGCCTCCGTTCTCACGCCTCCCACAAAAAGTAAGCAAAAACAAACAAACAGCAATAAACAAACAACCATAATCGAGTGAAAATAGCTCTGGGGAGGCTTTGGGCTACAGTGAAGCAGCACCAGACATCCTGTGGGGCTCAGAAACAGAGGATGGGCACCTGGGAAAGCACAGGAAGCATGTCACCCAGGTCCCCCATCCCCTGGTCCCAAGCAGCTCAGTGCCAAGAAGGGTCCCCTTGGAGGGATTTCAGTGCACGGGGGCAAGGACAACAGGATAACACCAGCAAGCCGTTTGCACTGTGTATGCCTGAGGCCTCTGTGACTGAGGAACCCGGCCCTGCCCAGTCCTCCCCAGCGCTAACCCTAGCTGAGACGTTTTTATCCCAGGGCTGCAGCTGTAGCAGTGGCGAGACCTGCCCCCCAGGGGCCCCTGTTGCTGCTGTGCCCACTCTCTGGTACTACAATGCCATAGCACCTCGCCATCCACAGGACCAGAGCAGCCACCGCTCTGTACTCCGCCCTCGGGTCCCAAGTCACAGCTTTGACTCACCATCAGCAGGGCTATAGCTGCTTCCCCGGTAAATTCTACCCAATATTTAAAGAAAAACTGGTAACAGACCCTTCACAGACTCTTGCAAAGAACTGAAAAGGAACTTCCAGAGTCACTCATGAGGCCAACATTACCCTCATACCAAGGCCAGACAAGGTCCCTGTAAGAAGGAAACATTACAGGCCAATGACCGGGATGAACACAGATACAAAATCCTCAAGAAAACACCAGCAAACTGAGTTCAAGAGCACATCAAAAGGATCATACACCAGGCTGGAGGACTGTTGATGACTCCTTGTCTTGCGTGGAATGGACAATGGCAGTAAGAGCAGAGTTCTAGACAGGAACCTAAACGGAAGGGTCTTTCATTTAACAAACCTTTTTGATGTGGTTACAGTGCATCATTCTCCATGACAGTGGCTCGGGATGCTATGTCACATAAAAATGAAAGCAACCACTCAAGCAGTTTAAGGGCTAATGGAGGATGCACGCACATAAAAGAACCAACAGGCCACAGCGTGATGTGTTCAGTGAGGAGAAGTAAGTGTAAATAGTACCAGAGAACAGAGGAGGGGTGCAGCAGAGCCCCAAGGAGGGGGCCCCACCATGGGTTCAAATTCTGACTCTCTCACTAATTGTTAGCTCTATGACTTCAGGCAAGAAATTTAATTTCTTAGGGCCTCGTTGCCTTTATCAGCAAAATGAGAATGTTGGACGATATCCAAGCAGGCTCTCAGTTTTAAAATTTAGTAATTAAAAATGCAAGCATTTTATGATTCCAATGACTTAAAATACTTGATTTACAAAATTCAGCACATAGAAATGTATACCAAGTATCGATTTCTCTCCCAACCCCCATTCCCTCTGGAGTGTCAATGTCCTTCAGTATATTTGGGAAAAATTATCTCAAAAGGTGTTCTGTAAGTGGAAGGCTTGGGTCTCAAAATTCTAAGTTACACTGTCCTTGTCTAGCTCACAGAAGGAAGTCTAACAATCTAACAATGCTTGAAAGCACAAGGTCTGGAGAACGAAGGTTCTTGTGACCGTGGAGCCTTCGTGCTTCAATTTCTGTATCTGTAAAATGAGGATAACAATTGGGTAGACTCTTTTAGTGTTTCTAAGAGCAATAAATCAGTTAATACATGTGAAGTGTTCAGAATAGTATCTGGTATATAATATTAAATAAATGAGTTAATATACATGAAGCTCAGTTCCATTTTCTTCCATTTTTTATTTTTTAGGTGTGAAGTACTTTCTACCAAAAAAAAAAAAAAAAAGGTTATGCATTTCAAGTTGTATATCCTAAACCCTAGGGAAACCACTAAAAGCATTTTAAAATGACATAAATAATGTCCAAGATGAAATAAAATAAAATCATAATAAAATGTTCAGTTAATCCAAGAGAAGACAGATAAAGAAAAAAAAAATAAAGAACAGATGGAAGAAACAGAAAGCATATAGCAAGATGGCAGATTGAATCCAACTACATCAACAATCACGTTAAATACGAATGTGCCTGAATACACTAATTTAAAAAGACTGTTACATTAGATCAAAAAGCAAGTGCTAAATATATGCTTTCCTTGAGTAACCAACCTTAAATATACATGTAAAAATAAATGTGATAAAACTATAAATATAAAATAAATTAAAAGTAAAAAAGAAAATGCAAACACTAGCCAAAAAGAAAACTGAAATAACTACTTTGACATCAAACAAAACAGGGTTCAGGAAAGGAAGTATTACCAGGGATAAAAAGAGCCATTATACAGTGATGATGGAATCTATTTTCCAGAAAAGATATAACAATCCTAAACATGTACACTCATAATAGCAGAACTTCAAAGTCCATGAAACTAAACCAAATAGAACTGAAAGGAATTACAGACAGATACACAATTATAGCTGAGGCTTCCTCATCACCACTCTTTGTATAACTGATAGAACATGCAGAGGGAGTCAGTAAGAATACGGGAGTCCTGAGCCGTATCATCATCCAATTAGTCCTAACTGACACGTACAGAACAATCCATCCAACAACAGCAAAATACACTAACTTTCTTTTTGGAGTGCACACATACCGTCACCAAAATGGACCGACCATATTTGGCTCACAAAATACACCTCAACAAATTGAAATAAACAGAAATCATACAAAGTATGTTCTCAGAGTATAACAGACTTAAACCAGGCTTAAATAACAAAAAACTATAAAATCTCAAAGGATTTAGAAATTAACCCTCCCAGCCCACTGTACCGATTTGTCGGTCAAGTCCGAACCTGCCCCTGTACTGCTGGACCTAATTTTCGGTACTGTGCCTCGTACGTGATAACAATGTCTCCAAGTTCCATCTTATTCTAACCACTTGTTTGCAGGTAACTAACATGTTTCTATATCATGTTGGTTTTTTTCTCTTTAATGCTCAGGAGCCCAGGTATAGGGGACAGTTAGGTTCAGGGCCTCAGGTCTGGTAGGGTTAAACAACACAATTTTAAATAAACTGTGGGTCACACAGGAGGCCTCAAAGAAAGGTAAAAATACCTTGAGGTGAATGAATGTGAACATACAACAGCAATTACATAAAAGTGAAGAACATGAAATGGCTGTAACAAAATGGTAAGAACACAAGCATAAAATGGTTAAACCAAAAAGATAAAGATCTTAAATCAATAATCTAAGCTTTTACTTTAGAAAACTACAAAAAGGGCAAACAAAACCCTAAGTAAGCAAAGATAAATAATAAAAATAAAACCAGAAATCAATGAAACTAAGAAAGAAGAAAAACCATGATCATCAAAAGAAGAGAAAACAATCATTTGACAAAATTCTTATCTCCATTTGTGGTAAAAACAAATAAAAGAATAAACAAAAAATTCTCAGCAAACTAGAAATGAAAGAGAACTCTTTTTTTTTCTTTTTAAAAAATTTTCTTTTTATTATTATATTGGGGTGACACTCGTTAGTAAAAATTATATAGGTTCCAGGTGTACAATTACACAATACATCATCTATGTGCTGTGTTATGTGTTCATCACCCAGTCAGTGAAACGAGAACTTTCTTAAAACAACAAAGTGTACATGGAACATTCAGCAAGCTCCAGCAACATTATACGTAATGATGAAAGACTGAATTGTTTCTGCCTGTCATGAAAAAACAAAATTAAAATATCCTCTCTCTCAATATTACATTGGAAATCCCGACCAGTGCAATAAAGCAAGAAAAAGATATAAAAGGCTTACAAATCAAAAAAGAAGAAATAAAACTGTATTTACAAATGGCATGACTGTCTACGTAGAAAATCCCCAAAGTAGTCCCTGAAAATGCATCTAAAACTAATAAAAGGGGTTGGCAAGATCACAAGATGCACTTCACAATTAGAATTCAAAGTTTAAAAAAATGATACTGTTTACCGTAACTACCCCCACAACACGTCCATCACTGGTGTCTACTGATGCGTAAACACTTCCTGGAGCTGGGGTTGGGGGCAGTGTCCAAGAAAAGTTGTGGAGCTTATTACTGTGTGTAAAGCACCTCGCAACCCCTTACAGACAGAAGCTATAGAAATGCAAAGAATTCTGTGAGGTTTTATCTGCAGAGGAAATTCAGCTCAGAACATCGGGAGGGGTTTAAGCCATAGTTCCGTCTTCCTTGGCTATTGTGGATTACAGTCAGTCCATTGGAATGTTCCTATGATGCAATTTTTTTTCTGGAGATAGCAAGACACATGATGCTGAGAAGGATGTAATTCATCATATTGTCACAGGGATGATGGTGTTGGCTCCATTTGGGAGGTTAGGAGGAAGCCATAGGACACTCGACAACTCTCCCACTGCGGGCATTCTCACACTGCAATTATAGTTAAGGGGAAGGAGGGTGGCACCTACGCAAAATGTCAGGAGGCTGGGCAGTTGGAGAGTGGGATCCGAGAAGGTTGAACTTGGCAGAGTGGCTCCCTGGTGTGCGGTATTGTCAGGCCAGAATGGATGAGGAAGGGCAATCAGCCAGGGGACTGAGGACTGTGGGAGTATCGTTAAGCGCTGGAGGACAATCCTCAACAATCCACAAAGTGCTACAAAAAAAAACAAGGCACCCTGGGATTAATTGTCATTCCAATGGCCTGTGAGGCAACTGATACCAAATATAATTGAATTACTTTGTAATTATTTCCTCTGGAGCATTAACCTAAGCTAGGCTTTGGAGACGGAGGTTTTTTTGTTGTTATTTTTTTTCCTCTCTATCGCTTTGCACTGCAAATGGCTTTGCATCACGGGTATTTTTCTGCTTCACTGTATTATCTTGTGCAAACTACCCTGGTTTGTTTTGCCCCCTCTTCCTTGCCAATGGGGTTGTTTACTTATCGGAATTAAAGTCAGGAGTGAGCGTCTCTTGCCAGCAGGACAAAATTTCTAATAAATATGTAAATAACACCTCTCTCAGCCGTGGCTGCGGGCGCTGCTCTCACGTGGCCCGCCCGGGCCACAGTCTGGGGCTCAGGCAAGCTTGGAGAATGTGAGGAATTTCCATCAATCTGCAGATCAGAAAGAAATAAAACTAAATCTAACCCGAGAGGGCAAAGGAACCAAGGTGAGGAGGTAAGAAAGGGCTTCTGTCCTTGTCGTTACAGAGATGGGTCATTTTTTTGGTCTCTGCGTGGAATTATCTGAAGGTTGACACAGCCTGTCATAAGAAAGGGACTGCGAACATTCAGGGGTAGCTCAGGGTGGAGAGAAACGGACGTTTCCTGCACAGGCAGGCCCTGATCATCTCAGTAACAGAGGTGGCCAGGCTGTCGTCCACCACGAGCGACAGCTGTCTCGTGCCCCACGTCCATGGTGGTGGTAATTAACACCTGCTCTCAACGCTGCACTTGGAACTTACAAAGTATGTTGAGGACACTGGATGCACTATCCTTCTGCAAAAATGGAAATAAAATCCAATGTCTGCAGAAGTCAAGGATCGACCCCTGAGTGACTCTGAACAGCATGGGCTGTGAAAGCAGAATTCAAAGAACGGCATTTTGCGGTGCCACTTACTAGCTGTGCACCTCAGTTTTCTCACTGGTAAGATGGGTATTCAGCCATTCGACAAGTACTGATTGTCTACCATCTGCCAGGCAAGAGCTAGCTGCAGAGGTACAGCAGGGAACAAAACAATGGCTCTCCTGTCTGGAACGCCCACGCTAGTTGCCTACAGCGGTCCCGACCTCCGTGGGCTGCCATGCACGTGAAACAAGTATTTGTCCCCAGTGTACAGTGAGTTCTCCACAAATGTGAACGAAGCTTGACTGTATCGTTTAAAGTCACACAGAATGCAGACTGCAGATTAGCAGACTTCTCAGCCCAGGCTCTGGTCACTGAGCCATGGTCAGGCTCCTGTTTCGGTGCCCAGGGCTCCAGACAGACCCTGCAAAGGCCCTTGCTGAAGTTCCTAACTGTGGTCGGCAGACTCCGAGAGCAAGCAGTGGTAGGGGTCTCGTGGATCCAGAGATGAGCTGGGAAGGTGCGGACTACACGGAGCTGTGACCTGGAGAGCCACTAGATTTTCCTTTGCCCTCTTGCCCCTGGGGACCTGCCTCAAGGCCTTTCGAGTCTGCTTTCGATGGACCTGCCCTGGCTGCCGTTACATCTTGGTCACTCTCAGGTTCCAAATGGGTCCCCCTTGAAGATGTCATCACAGTTCAATGGCGCAGTCAGGTTTGTTTGCCGCAAGTCTATTTCTTTACGAAATAGAGCTGGAGGTGCGGAGGGAAGCCCTCTGCTCCAGCACGCCGGCTCTTTTGCCAGCTTAATGGGTTTTGCAGAATGAGTTTCCGGCAAGGAAATCCAGGGCTTGAGTGGAGCAGGGTATCTGAGCTTTGTCAGAGTAGCACGCTTGCACGAGTCTCTCTCCACCACAGAGGGAAGAATTAATGAGAGCCATAAATTATGGATTACTAATCACCGCATGTCGCAAGGAAGACATGCAGCTAGGGCTGGGTTTTATGAGGGCCACGTGTTCATGTGCATACATTAGGAGAGCCTTTCCCCACATCCCTTCTCTTGAGGTGGCTGACCCAGGTGACATCCTAGAGGCAGTCATTACTGGCTTATCCACTAGAAACCCAAGCGTGCATTAGAAGCCTCAAGGAGTCAGTACTGTTGGGAAGTGATGGAATCACCAAGCACATTGGCTGCTACCTTTTGGATTGAGGCCACAGCTTAAGAGAGAAACGTAATTTTGTTAAATATTTAAGCAGCAACCTCCAAGTGTCAGCAAGCCATGGAGAAAGACCCCTACCACCACCACCCCCTCCCTCAAAAAGGAAAATAATTTGTTTAATATTAGGCAAGAAGACAAATCTCAAAATGAAATTTCTAATATCATAGAATGTTAAGCAGCTATTAAAATGATATTTACATAGAGTTTTTAATGATATGGAAAAAATCTTATAACCTTAAGCACAAAAATGGAATTGAAAATTACATTAATATACAGAATGATCTTAATAAGGTTTAAAAGCATGGGAGGAAACTTTGAAAGAAAGAAGCCAAGATTTCAGGATGGTACATTATGGATCATTTTCTCCTGTTCTTTAAAAAGAAATTATACCTTTTTTCAAATTTTTAAAACAAGAGCTTGTATTACATTTAAAAGCAATGAGCAGTATGAACAACAACAACAAAACTTTCAAATCAGCAGTAACAATCAAGTTGATCAAAGGCCACTCTCCCATCCCCAGACAGTGGCCTCTGGAATTGCTCCAGGCAGGGACAATGAGCAGCTTGGGGGAGACATTGGCCTATCTGTGTGTTTTCTTTGTTGCCCCTGCCTTAGGTAGAATTCTAGCCCTGTGGGGGCCCAGTCCAGGGCTCCTCCCTTAGAAATGGTGATCAGGGAGTGTTTTTCTTTTAATTCATTTTTATTGTTAGACTTATTGGGGTGACATCTGTTAGCAAGGATTACACAGGTTTCAGGCATACAGTTCTACAGTGCATTGTCACCTTGTTGTATAATCAGTTCACCACCTAACGTGACTTCTCTGTCCATCACCTTATATTTAGCTTCCCCCCCTCCTCTCCCACCCCCTCCCCTTTCTCCCCTCCCTAACCCACTCGTCCCCAAATAAACATTAAACTGTTGATTGTGCCCATGGGTTATTTGTTTGTTCATTTCTTATTTCTTTGCTTTCAGTTTTATATTCCGCATGTGAGTGAAATCATGCAGTTCGGTGTTTTTGAAAAGATCGTCCTGACAGCAATGTAAAGAGGATGCCACAGGCATGCCAGAGTCGGTGCTTACAGGGCTATGAGGCTCGAAATACCGGTACGGGAGACTCCCAGTTAACCGGCACCACGCTGACTGGGAGGTGCTGGATACAGCGTAGGAGATTCTGATAATGGACTCAAGCAACGGGCACTCTCAAAATTGTGCGGTTGTTCGGGAACGCTGGTTGCGTGAGCTCCTGTTACCAGAGGGTCTACTGGAGTTTGGACCAGGGTGGAGGCGATGAAGGTGAGAGAGTAGTGGACACGTTCTAGAGATGCGTAGGAGCTGAAATCAATAGGTCTTAGTAACAAACTTCGAATAAGGGAACGAAGAACAGAGAGTTAGTGGTCAGGACTGTGTGACGAATGAATGGTGAGGAATTCACCAACGAAGACGTGCTAGAACATGACCTGGGGGAGGGGGGCGGAATCGTATTAACTATCTGTTATTGCACAACAGATTGTCCCAAATTTGTGGCTTAACACAATAAACATGCATGGCCTCGGTTTCTGAGAATCGGGACTCTGGAGTGGTCTGTGCTTTAGGCTCCAGGTGCTGCAATCAAGACTTTGGGCAGCATGGCATGCCCCTGCCCACCTGGCTCGGCCTTCCAGACCTTGGCATGTGGCAACTGGCTGGCCATCACTCTCTTACCACCTGGGTTTCTCCACGAGGGCCATCATGGCTGGCTTCCCCAGCACAAGAGACTCAAGACAGAGAGAGGAAGCAGGGAGCCGAAATGCTTTCTATGACCTAGTCCCTGAAGCCACACACTGTCATTCCTGTTTCCATTCCATTCACGATCAGTGTCCACGAAGCACAACCCACTCTCAAGGGGTGAACAGGTCCCCCTTTTGAAGGGTGTGTCACATAACTTATGGGCATATTTTCAACCACCATGAAACGGGGATGATTATGAGTGGATTATGAGCTTAGCTGCTGACACACTAGTTTGAGGGCCCAGGACAAATTCAAATCTCAAGTATGCTCACGGGTACCGCTGGAGCTCAAAAAAGCAAACAGCATCTCAGCATTGTTTCACTGTGCGTGCAGCTGACCATGCGTAAGCCTGAACAGGTTTTATCTAAGGACCCCTTTTTGTGAATGGCCTGTTCCTGTCTTTTTTACATGGCTCTTTAAAGGTTCTGGTCCTTTTTCTCTTCAATTTTAAAAGTCCTTTATTGGAGACATTAGTTCCTTGTCGGTGCTCTGTAGTATGAATAATTTTTGCCCAGGCTGTCAGTTTGTTTATGCTATTATTTTGTGATGCAGACTTTTTTTTTCATTGTTTAGTTGTCAAATTTACCAATCTTCCCTTTCGTTAGCTCTGGAATTTTAGTCACTTGTTACAGATTTACTGACTTAAATCAAGCCTCTACCCCCAAACCACATTAAATTTTCACAATAAAAACTCAACCATTTAAAGAAGAATCTATATTTGGTTCTTAAAGTCCTTTTCCCATCTTCTCCAGAAATAAACCAGAATCACCACAGTCTCTAAGCAGAAGGTTTATCAGTTTGCTAACTTCTATCAACCACAACAGAAACCTTCCAGCAGTCAACTGCCACGATCTAGCAAAGAGGTGGCAGAAGAAATGTTTCCCACAGATTACAGCCAACATATTCACCAAGGGCTGATGTCATCAGGTGAACCCTGAGCTGAAGGAACGGGTAGGATTTGGATGGGTAATAAAAGGGGGGACAGCCAGTAAAGACATCAGCCACTCATTGTATTCAATTGTATGGAGCTCAGCATCTGCTACGTGCAAAACAATAAACATGACACAAACAAAGTGCAAACACGTTACGAACCAACTTCCTCCCTAGAAAGTATACGTACACAATCTGAGTATTTAAAAAGTACTTTTTTGTTAAAAATTCAAGTGTACTCTACAAAGCTTTATAGGTGGTCTGATCTGGTATGTTTGCAAAACCTACAAAAAATCATTACTTTCAATATTTTACTCTTGAAAACACCCTTCCACATGTGTCCCCTCCTCTTTCACCTTTCTCTCCCCTTAACATCATACAATAGTGAGTGCTATAATCTCCATTTCCCTGGGGAAGGAACTAAGATCTATGAACCCTAACATTTTCTTTTACGAGAAGAGATGAGAAGAGGACCCAGAGGTGTGGATTCCCAGCTTATGCTAGTTCACCATCTCTCGACTTGGGCAGTTGATCATGGGATTGGGATGAGCCGAAACAACTGTTCCCAAGCACTGGCCGTGGTGTCTGTAGATGCCTGGCTTGGTCATCATCCACCTGTGGGATGTGAACAGGTCCTTTCCTTCCCCTTTGTGTATCTCAGCTTCTTCATCTGAAAAGTGAGGAGTTTGAATTGGACATTCTCGAATGCAGAGGTCCTTAACCCCGTTAGGAACTGGGCCACACAGCGAGGAGTGATGGGAGGTGGGTGAAGCTTCATCTGTACTTACAGCCACTCCCCATCGCTTGCATCAATGCCTGAGCTCTGCCTCTTGTCAGACCAGCAGCAGCATTAGATTAGTTGCATAATTATGCCATTATATATTACAATATAATAATAATAGAAATAAAGTGCACAAGTAATGCACTTGAATTATCCTGAAACCATGCCCCAACCTTCCACCCTGTGTCCATGGAAAAAGTCTTCCATGAAACTGGTCCCAGGTGCCAGAGAGGTTGGGGACCACTGCTCTAATGCCCCATGAGTATTAATAATCTCTGCCTCTACACGCCCAGCCAACTCATGCTGCTGTCTACTCTATTTGACCATCAGAATGTCCAATGGGGCCCAGCAATGGGAAGGCACCTGGGCTAGGGGACCTCTAGACCCACCCTGTCTCTGCCTCCACAGAGGACAGGGAGTCCTCATCAGAACGTGGCTTTGCCATCACTCCAAGAGCCTGTGACGTAGCAACTGGAGGACAGAGAGCAGTGGAAGGAGAGGGAGGAGCACAGTGGAAGAAAGGATTTCAGGACAGAATCTGCCTCTGAGCAAGACAGGTTTAGAGGATTTTGTACTGAAGTAGCAAGAAATGTTACAAAAGAATCGCTGGGGACAGCGAGGTCTCCCAGCCCCTGCTCTGAGCAGCGCTGTGAAAAATGAAGTGGAAAAAGCCAAATTTACAGATCATCTAGGGAAGCCAACATCCAGCAGTAGGATATGAAACACAAAAGAGCTGAAGTTAACATGAAGCGTTATTGGTTTGGGGAGATGGGCTCCTTCCCCAAGGTCCATAATTAGAACTGGGAACCTTTTGCATGTAATTAAGAATAAGAGATTGGTTTAACAACCACAGCTGAGCAAGTCTAAAACCTTTTTTTCCCAACTAGCATTTGGGAGTAGGGTTTTTTTTTTCCTTCCTCTCACTTGTACGATGTGAAAGCTTCCTGACTATTTAAGAAATTGAGGCTAATTCTACCTCCACAAGCAGTTTTGTTGCTAATAATAATGGCCATGTTTTGCATATGTGATGTGAAATCAACAAGGTGCCCCACAGAAGCGAGATGGCCTTTGACGCACTTTCTCCCCTTCAAGGAAGCTGTCACCGAGCAGCTGATTAATTACTGTAATAATCATAATTTTTAAAAATTAAAAAAATTTATCTTCCCATTTATTAAGTACACTGCAGAAAGGTGCCAGAGGTAATTATTGTCTAGAAGTACTTCCGAATTATCTTTTCTAATCCAGCCACGCTGACATTTTTGAGAGGAAAAAAGTGCTTTGTCTTTCCTCTTATGAACGAGGTGACATTTGAATATGCAAACAGTGTCAAAGTCTGCCCTGTGGATGTTTTCTGGAGGTATGATTTATGAGGCCAGCCTATTATATTTACTATCGCACTGAGAGAAAGGTCATTAGACAAAGGAGCGCTACCTACTGGGGTCTCCAGCTCATCGCATGATATTTTAATTGTTAACTCTTGAGCTGATTTCTAGGCATGCCTCATGGGGTGAATGGTGTCAGCATTAGTTTGCCTGGGATTTGTGTATATTCTTTCATGCTTGTGGTATGAATTGTGCCCACTTGCAGCCAGTCCTGGGATAGATGAGGGACGGCGAGTAAAAGGGAAGCCCATGGACATCTAACAATCTCATTTTGTTCAGTGACTAACTTTCTCCCCGAGACAAGTGATTGTTTCTGAAGGCTACAATACAGTCTAAACTGATGAAGAAGATAAGCTGTCTGTTGGCAATTCATCTTTAGGGAGACTGATTAGGCACAGTTTCCTTGCATGGGCTCTGTGGTAAACACAAGTGGAGTTCAATCGTTCGCTCTTAGAGCTTCTTAACCCCTTCTCACAATGTAAGTCTTGCCTCTAACAGTCCCAGGGTAGTCATTCACTCTCTGCTTAAACATCTCCAAGGACAAGGGATTTGCTCCCTACTCCACCAGAAGCACCACCCATTTTTGAACAGCACTGAAACTATAATTACAATTTCCAATCGCTGAAACTTGACTCCATGTCAGTTCTGACTTGGCTACAACCTCTAGAAAGAGGTGAAAGAATTCTTTTCCCATCTTACAAAGAAGCTCAAGGGAAGCTAGCCCATAAATCTGTCCATCTCTTGGTTAAACACTCTTTCAGCTGAACACGGTTTTGCAACTCCTCTTAATGTTTTAATAATTATAACACCTTTTTAAAAAATCATTGCAGTGGACGTCATGAATGGTAGTCATATTGGTATGTCTTGTATTACATACATTCCTTAATGTCCTAGATGCAACTCTCTCTCTCATTAGAAAGGTTTACTGAACAGGAGAAAAAGAAGTGACATTATTACAGAGATAGTTCTGAATATATTTGTGCCTATTGTGATGCTTTTAGTTGCAAGTAACCAAAAATCCAACAACTCAACTCATGTTAAACAATAAGACAGTGTATTAACTCACATAATAAGTAGTATAGGGGTGCGGTGGGACTTCAGGATTGGTTGAGTTTGTGTCCTAGTGATTTCTTAAAGGACGCTTCCAAAGCCTAGAAACTACATCTCCCAGTGTGGTCCATCTCGGCTGTCAACTTGAACTCGAATCCCTCTCATACTTGCAAAAGCTGCCTGTAGCAAGCACGGCTATTTGCTCTCTTGAATGTATGTGGCAGAAGAGAGACTGGCTTCTCATCTCTCTCAAAGAACTGAGAAGAAATTTGTCCAGCAAGTTTTCCTGGAGTATTATGGACTACAAATGGGTCACATGGCTCTCCACAACGTATCACCGGCAAATCTGACCCATAACCAAGCTTAGACTCATCAGAGTCCCAAATCTAGAACACCCAAAGCTGGGCATGGGATTTTGCCCCGGGTTCCATGAGGCGGGGGGATGGAGAACTAACACAAGGAGTTGTAAGTAGGAAGTACACAAGCCACTGGGCTTTACTTGGGTCAGACTGTTGTAACAAAACAGAAGCTAAATACTCACGAAGTTCAAAATGTTTTATAACCAATAATGTTTTTTTGTTTACTTATCACTTGAGTCCATTACTTGTCTGTTGGCTCTCAGCTCCATTTTCACCCCTCTTTGAGCTCCTCTGTAACACAGTGATAGACGGTAAGCCCAGAAACTACATTTCCCAGACTTCTTGCCCGGCTGGCTAACAGTTAGATTCTGCCAATACGAGGAATCGGGGGAGACCGGAAGCAGGAGGAAGCAGAATCCATTATCCGCCAATTTCTGTCGTTGTCTTCAACAAGAACATTGGTACCTCGGGGTGCGTGCAGGTTCCCAGGTTCAGATCGCACGATGCCAACAGCAGCGGTGACAGGAAGCAACCCGCAGGAACTCAGTGCTCCGAGCATCACGTCAGTCAGCTGGCCTGGCTTTATCCCTCGGTGATCCTCAATAAGCATTAGGGATGAGGAAGATACTACTTTATTTATATTTCCTTTGTTACTCATGTTTAGTAGGATGTAGCTTTTTCACTCTTTCTACTTCTTTGATCCTTCTAATAATTTTGTTTAATTAAGTCCCTGAATTAAAGGATCTCTTGTCAGAAATACCTTGACTGGTTTCTGCCTTCCTGCTGGGGCGTTAACTGGTTCAACTCCAAACTGATCACGACTCAGTGGGCCACAATGAGATCCACAGCCCTGGAAATCAGTTTGCCAATCACAAAGCATGCTTGAGATTTGGGGCCTAAATGTCCTGCTTTCCAGGAGATAACAACCTGTAACTTCTGCCCGTATCACCTCTGTTTTATTTAGGGTTAACTTTTGTTCTTGTGGTTTGGTACAGACATGGACTCAAACCACCTCAAGATACTGAGTTCATGGAATCAGCTGTTCTCCTTCCTCCTCCAGGGCCACGTGACCACTCTTTCATGAGACCTTCATCTTGCGTCCATTTGCTCTATTTTCCTTTTTTTTTTAAATGCAATTCTTTAAACTCTGTTCCTGCATCGTTGCTTCTCCATATGTATTGTTTCTGTTTCCTCACAGTTTAGGTTGCACTTGACCCCGGTGACCCCAACTCTGTTGGATCCCACAGTATTTCTCAATATGAGTTCTGGAGGAAATGAGTCTGAAAGGCCCAGAAACTCTCTCTTCACCAAGCGATGCAAGAAGCCTTTGACTGTCCTGGATATCAGCTGCCCTGAGGTCAGATTCTGCCTTCAGTCCAAGCAGCTATGCCCTGAGATGGGAGGAGGAATGCTTGACCTAACTCAAGCCCCAGGGCTTCTTTCACACCAAGGAAGCAGGAACAATGCTGACAAGCCCCTATAAGCCTCAAAGTAAGTGGAGCATTACTTTTCCTGCTCCACACTCACAACCACACAGAACCAAGTTAAAGGCCATGACTTAAAGGGAAAACAAGGCTGGCATGCTAACATAACCCTTTAAGGCTGGCATGCTAATATACACAAAATCATTATAAAATGATTTGTATAAAGGCATACAGGGATTATTGTCTCTGAACCATTAAACACGTTAGGATGTGTCCTGGACCTTGTATCTCAACAAACGTGACCCTGAATGAAGATAGTAGATATTTATTTAGCAGTGTGGAATAGTAAAAACAACAACAAAACAAACAAAAAACAGCCAGGCAGATCTGGATTAATAGTAATAAAATACTTTTTAAATTATTTCCTTTTATGTTAAACCACTGAAATACACAATAGTTAATTACCCCCATTGATGCTCATATCTGTTTAAAGGAATACACATATGACATAAATAACGTATTTCTTTTTAAGAGTCCCACATTGGATCAGCTTTTAAAAACAAACTGCATCATGCACAGAAGACATACATGATCCCCTTAAAAGAAGCTCTACCAAAAATAGTAACACAGTTAACATTTTTCAGTTTATTTTTTAAAGAATCAAAAGAAATGTAGATCTGTACATTATACCTCATCCATTCAGCTGGACCAACGATACCTCGCCTGTGCAGGTCTTTGCTTCCTGCCACCGTGTTAGTTCTTGAACCTTCCTGCCCGTGATTTTCATCCACGCCTCTGCCTCCTTTGCTGACACCTACTAGCTAACTCCGGTGCCACTCCCTCCTATCTACTCTCGCCTCCTGGGGATGCCTTACACTTTTCCTCCTCTCCATTTCAGTTGTTCTGCACTTTGCCCCACCCAGTGGCTGTGTGATACAGAAGCATCACAGATGCTTGAGATACTGGAGGTTGTACCAACAGATGCGGAGACAGTCAGTCTGACACCAGTCCATGTTTAAAGCACAGCTTCTGGGCCAGGTCAGAGGGGACCTGTTTAAAGACAGACTGACTGACAGTGTGAAATTAAAAGCCAAAATCGCATTCAGGACCTGGACTCCATTTCTTGTGTTGTTGATTTTAGGGGAACTTCGTTTGGTTTCTTTTCTCCATTCTCTCCTTCAGGGTTTCACTTGTACAAATAAATATTTCAAACATCCAAAGCAAAGATCTCTAAGTGATTTTTCAATCCTATCATGCCTCCTTCCCTCCGTGTTTTCTAATTCTGATCTCTTACCCTGCTCAGAAGAATAAATGATCCTTGTGTATTTTCAATATTTTTCTTTGATTTTAATCAATATTTGACTTTTTTCTTCTCACTTGCCTTCATGCCTCTTGCTGAACATTGACATATCTTGTTTATTATCTCCTTTTGTTTTATCTGAAGAGAAAAGGTGGCTGATTTTGCAAGCAATAGAAATCCACCTTCCTGGTCATTCAGTTGAGATCAGTTTCTGCCTGGGAGCCTAAACATGCTGCATCTGTGAGGCGTGCAACATCTGCCAACAGGAATGAGATGAGCGGCCTGTAACAGACCACAGCCAGCACATGGATGGATGCCCCAGACAGAACCATCAGGAAGCCAGCCCTTCCCCATTGCTTCCTGTCTTCCAGCCAGAGGTATAGGGTATTTCCATATTCTGCAGACCCCAGAAATCATTCCCATCATCCAAACATAAAAACCAATTAAGAACTAAAACACAATGGCCCCACCCAAAAAAGGACTTCCACAGGAATGACTTTGTGTCTTGCCAAGACACTCTGAGCTATGTCATTCCCAGGGGTCACAGAGTGAGGCCACCTGGTGTGAGGACAAGATCTGGGTGCAGACCTTCTTTGTGGACAGCAGAAAGCCTGGGCAGTATCACTGGAAGAGTCTAGCTGGGTGCGCAGGCAGACCGTCCTGGTATACACCCCCTCAGGAACCTCTTTCTTGGAGCTCTTGGATGAGTCACTGAAATAGGAACCAAAGATCAAGCACTTAGAAACATGCATTTGTGAGCAAAGACCTCACATTCATGTATCTTTTCATTCAGTCAGATATTGTTTATTGAGCACCTACCATGTGGCAGACACTGTCCTAGACATGAGACAAAACATGAACAAAATAATGATAATCCTTGCCCTCATGGCAATTACAGTCCAGCAGAGCAGACAGACAAAGGACAAGCAAATTGGTGGGCGTGGCCGCCTGAGAGGTGAGTCGTTGTCAGGAAAATTCTCCGTGCGCTTGAGTACTGAACAGAAAGAAGGTGGAGGGAACCCTGCATCTGTCCAAGGACAGAGCATTTCTTAAGTAAAAGGACGAAGAGCGTAAGGGAGAAATACGCTTGTTGTGTCGGAGCTGCAAGAATTAAATGCAGATGGGCATGAGGAAGACTGACCACAAAATGGTCAAGGAGCTAGGAAGGCAATGAGGCAGGGCCCTCACAGGCCCTGGCGGAGAGTCTGGACTTTATTCTGGTGGCATTGAGAAATCAATCACAAGATGTCAGCAGGAGGTGCTGTGATGACAACGATGGTGGTGGTGATCACCGCGGTGGTACGAGGGCTGTCCGGAAAGCATGCAGCCACGTACTATGAAAGACGGAGGTGTTTGTGGCTGGATGTTTTATGGACAGGGCTCGTATGTATGTGCCGTTCAGTAAGTGCCAGACCTGACTCCATTTCTATAAAAACGGGACCGTACACCAGTCCTACCCCTGGGACTTTCATGATGATTAAATGATACTGCATGCAAAGCACTTGAAATAGTGCTCAGTAGGAGTTATTACAGTTATTATTATAACCATCGGGGACCAGGTTATTCGGCCTCAACCCCATTTAGGCCCCCAAGTACATTTAAAATATAAATATTTTAATCTAAATTATGCTAACATCAATAAACTTCTGTGGAGGAAGTGTGTTTCCAGTGAACTCCATTAAGCCAATTCAATTCCTTGGTCACCGTTCCATACTGCACAATTTAATTATTGGTAATTTTTTCCCATTTTCATTAGCATTCTTTCTTTTTCCATTTTAATTTTACAGCAAGAATGAAATATCCCTGAAGTCCGAAAGATGGAGTCAAATGGCAGTTTCAATTTGTTATGGTTACAGTATCTTGCTACTTCAGAGTCCGGAAGCTCCAGAGTAAACTGATTTTCCTGAAGACGTGCAGCCAGTAATCGACAGAGGTGAAAGCCGAGCCGAGTCCATTTCATTGTGACACCATGATCTTGCACAGTGATACTTTTCTAGAAGAGAGAGAGGGAAGAAAGAAGAGGAGACGACCTGCCCGCCAGGGTTACTGTGAGGCTTAACTGACACACTCTATGAGAAAGCACTTTTGTCAACTGTGAAGCCTATGTTATTGCTAGTAGTAACAATAAAAGTGACACCCATTTCTGGGTCTAGAAGCTCAAGTGAATGCATGTGGTCACATCTCCACGGGCATATCTGTGCCCCCACTATAACTGTTGCCTCGGTAGCTATCCAGGTGCTCCCCCATACAACCTGTAGTCGATGAAGCGACCCCACAGCCCCAGGCCTCCAGGTAGAATGAGAAGTACCTGAACAACAGAAGAGAAAGGACAGCATTCAATACACACACAGTGCATCCCTTGATGGGAAGAACTGTCTTGATCACTAGGGAGGTCACATAATTCACCCACTTATCCAGAAGAACACAGAGTCGAAGGTTTGGAGCTGGGGTGGAAAGGGCAAAGAGTGCAAGACGGAAGACTGGGCCAACTGTGGATAGTCCCCGGCACTGGCGCTTTTTCCTATTGGCTGTGATCGCTTCTGGCTGAGGAATTAAAAGCCATTATTTCACTTCTCATGCAGGGTTTTCAAACTCTTCACAGCTATCTGCTCCCTTTGCCCAAGGAAAGGAATGCTTGAAGTAACCAGATGGCAGGGACTGCTATGTCCCCTCAAGGCCTGGACAGTAGCAATACCAGGGCTGTCCGCAAAGCCTAACCGAATCTGGTTTCCATGATGTGGATTTATCAGCAACTCTATCACAGTGGACAACGTGTGTGATCAGGTGACTTCAAAGTTGTGAACACCGTCTCTTGCTCTGAATGTCTTGGGTCTTTCTCATAAAGGAAACTCAACCTAAAATTAGAAACCTTTATGAACTGAATATGCCATAAATTAAAGATTTCTTTTATTTCCAGGCATTCAGAAATTAATTCTCATATGTGTAAGTATTTCCGTGTTTATGATACATTATACAATAAAAACCTATTTTTACTTACTTATTTGGCTTATTAGTGCTGATTTTCTATTAATGAACACTAGGCTGCCTGCTCCTTGGGGGCAAGGACTGCACTGAATTCTCTTCATCCTGAGGGACCCACGCATAGCAGATGCTCATTAAATTCCCAGGGCATGAAAGGAAGAATGGTATCATTTTTTTTTTCTTTTATTTTTACATGTACTATATTTCAAAGTGGTCAAATGGTAATCCTTATGAAATGTCACTCGTCAGACTTTCCGTGAAGTTGTCTTCTGTTCTAAGCTGTACTCCAACAATTCGGCATTTCCAAACAACAAGCTTTCATAGAATTTACATGCTTCAAATTTTAGCAACTAGATTCACTTTTGGTTCCATGGTTTCCTTCGTGCTCTAAATGATTTGATGAATAAAGTCATGAGGATCCCCCAACTGACTCCACAGTTAGCATTTAACAGGTGAGACGAGTATCTTTGGGGTGTTTCCTCCTGGGAAACACCACCCGGTGGCCCACAAGCCCAGCCCTACTCTGCAACAAAGGGTTAAGGCGACATTCTCCTCAGAGCAGTTTCTTTTCCCCAAGACCTCCATCGCTGCTATAAATTTTTCAGTGTGGCTTTTATGTAAATGTAGCGAGAAAGGCAAGACAGAAAAATTTATTTGTAGGCTGTAGGGGGAATAAAATAAGGAATTTGAAACTGTTTATTGAAAACAAATGAATATGGAATATAGAATAAAGGCCAAAAAGGAAATGAATGCTTTGTCTTAAATACCACAAGAGCAAACCCCTGGAGTAGCAGAAAGTGGCCGATGGAGACTGTTTCAGGGACAATGGGGTATGTCTGTGTCCCCCACCTTCCACACATCTCACTCACTCTTAAGAAGCCCAGGGTTCCCCTGAAAACCACGCCCTGGGCAGGTGGTCCAAGGAACTTGAACTTGAGTCTGTCTTTGCTCCACCATGCCGTGTGTCCTCACACAGGTCACCAAATACCTCTATCTCTACATCTCCCTCTGCCGTGGAAAAATGTCCACGACCCACCTCGACTTCACATGGGCTGCTATTTTGCATACTCTTAATTAGGTTCCTTGAGAGAAGGAACTGGGTATTATTCATACTCGTGCACGCAGGGGCTTCACACTCAGCAAGCCATGACGTGATGCTGCAGAGAAGAACTCATCAAGATCCTTCCCGCTGCAAGGCGCTTTGCCCAGCACATTCTGTTTTAACATACAGCTTCCACTGTTATTCAGGTATGGTGACGCCAGCAGGTCAGGGGGTGGCGGCCATTAAAAAGACAGTTCGTTCCTCACAGACCCCTAGGCAGGTAGAGGGGAACACGCCACCCATGGAGGCCACAGCAGAAGAACCAAGCTGAGGCAGCGGAGGAAGGGGGGCACGTGGGCGAGAGCCTCTGGTGTGGTCACAGGGAAGAAGGGATAGCCAAGTTCAAGACTGACTAAGTTGAATACTTCCAGCAGGTTCTGCGACTTGGGGACTATCCCTACTTGTCTGGATCCTGGTCCTACATTGATTAGGACTGGGGATTATTGGCCCGGAAGGTAAGAGTCCCATAAGAGAGGCACTTGGGGTCAGGGTATAGGGTCTGGGGTCCAGGGTCTGGATTGGTTGGTTTGTACATGAAAGGTGCCTGGAATTAGCGAACCCGGGGAAGTGAGGGCCCAAGATGCCAAAGCATCAGAAGAAAGGAGGCATGGCTAATGTGTTCATTCTGCATACATTCTTCTAAGGTAAATACTAAACACACTGGACTACACATTTATTTGCATACGAAGAACGCGTGCCCCAAATGATCATGAAGATGAGCCGTGGTCACACAGCAAACAGAGGGCTCAGGATTCACAACTAGGCCTGCTTGGATCCCAAGGGAGGGTTTTTCTAACTCTGACACGCTGCACTCAACGCCTCCTGCTATCGGCTTGGATTGCTATCTACCCTCCTGGCTACAAGCACAGTTAAACGTGCGCGCATGCACACACACAGTCACATGCCAGCCTAGAATTTCTAGACCAGCAAAATAGTTAGGATAATAATCTTTAGACATGAATGGTAGGGTGAAGAAATGCAAGGGGGTGAGGACATTTCGTTTTTAATTCTGTCACCAGGAAGTTGTGGGACCTTAAAAACATCACTCAGTCTGGAGAAGCTGAGCAATCCCTACACACAGTAGATGGTCAATAAAATATTTTCAAAATTGATTTCGGTCTCCATTTCCTTTCCTGTAACAGGAAGGAGTTAAAGCAGGTAAATTTGAAGGTAATTTGAATTATTAAAAATAATGATCCTCTGATGTGCTGCCATCCCAGAAAAACCTAGTTATTTACCTGAAAGAAGGTCTGACCAAAACCCCCATGATCCCTGCTAAATATTCCCTCCTCTGTGCTCATAGATGAACACACTTTGGTCAGCGTGGGATCAGCTGGCCAGAGCTCACGACTACGAATGTGTCAGGCAACAGGGGCTGTGTTAGAAGTGAGCCCTTGGACAGGTGGCAGCCTGAGGTGCAATGTCACCATGTGCTCCAAACCCTGCTTGGGCAAGAAACACTGTCACAGAGGCAGTTATAGGAAGTCATTTGGCACGGAGCTGTCCTATTGAGTCATCGCTCTTGTTATACAAGACTGGATTTTTTTCCTCACTTTTAATTAAAAAGAGAAACATACTGGCATTCCATAAATAACATCATCAGTGATGCAAAAACAGGAAAGACACAAAGGAAGGAGAAGCTGCAAAACCTAAATCTAAGGACACAGCCTGTCCTTAAACAGCCTCCCCTGTCCTCTGCTCAGCACCACCCCCATAAACTGCTGGGGGGGCAGCCTCCTCTGAGTGGGCCTAGCCCTGATGGGATGGAGAGATGCGGGGAGAGACACCTTCTGTCCCATGGAGGACAGGAGAGATGGGTTTCGTTCCCACCACGTGCTAACACAAGCAGCAGACGGACAAGGCCACTGATTGCGTGGGGACTTGGGTTGTCTCTGAGTTAACTGTTAGGATGGTTCTGGAGCCAGAACAAGGGGTAGAAGGCGAGAGGTTGAGTTTGGACATTCTTAATGCTGTTTAGGAGTCAACATGTGATGTAATCCAGTCCGCGACTGTCCTTGTAACTTTGCCTTCATCTTTACTGTGTGATCTTGGGCCAACACTGACGATTCTGAGCTTTGTTTTTCCTGTCCCTGACATGGAAGGCCAACGCTGATTCTTTCCTTTATTCATTCAACAGACCTCCTCTGAACATCTACTGTGTGCAAGGCACCATGGGGCCAAACGCTTCCTTTGCGGAACTCACGGCCCATCGGGGACAGGGTCTACTCGATGGGATCTTGTACATTTTCGGAACATCCTGAGCCATAAACCAAAGCTGTTCCCGGAAGCCGGCCGACTCTGAGCTCCTTCCAGACCTCATGGTCTGTCATGTGTTGGTGGAGGTGATTTTGCTCCTAGAAATGTTATAAAATAGCAAGTCCTTCGAATATGAAATCTTTTCAAAGAAATTAAACCTTCCTGGTGACAGAATCATAAATACAATTCCAATACATAGAACCATCAAAAGTAAAGCTGTTTGTTTGGAATTGAGACACAAGGCCTGCAACTTCCTGTTGGGCTGAGCCTCCTCTCCCCTGCAGCAGCTTCCTTGGTCCTTGGGGACACCAGGACAGTTTGAAAACAACTCCTCTATTACCTTTCAAAGACACTTGTAAGTTGAACCAAGTCTCCAAACACAAACAGGGCCTAGACCCGCGAAGGAGAATGAGTTGGAGCTGAGTACACTGTGTTTGGTCCGTGTCCCTGCCTTGTGTTTCTTAGAACGCTGGTGGCAGCCCCAGTCATGTGCAGACGGTGGTTCCCAGGACCTCACAATGAGCCACAGGCCCAAGAACCAAATGGTAGATCTCCAGGGGATGGCTCCCCATTCTTCCAACTTAACACCTGATTCCCACACAGAAGAGCAAGGCAACCAAATGAAATCTCTGCCATCGTTTTATTGAGAAAGTGGCCAGGGAGACACTCACTGGAAAATAAACCATTTCCTACACTCTGACAGCTCTGAAGATCGAAGTCAACGCCAATGTGGGACTGCCCACATCTCCCAAAACTGGTACCTGTGGCACATGGGACTTACTTAATATTACTAATGGAATAAATGAGTGAATGAGTTAATTGATAAGACATGTACTACGTGTTTCAAAAATATTATGGATCACCATCAAACACAGATGGCACCCACCCACAAGCTTACAAGAAAAAGCACTGTAAAATTATATCATTGGGTCCACAACATATTTATATTTAAATGCCAACATATTGCCTTGTGTCTACCACACAGTAGGCTAGGCTGGTGTGGTGCCCTTTATTGATACTCTGATTTTTTTGGGGGGGTGGGGGGGTTATTTCCAGGCACACGGTAGGGTTACACTTCCTGACCTTGACTGGGGCCATATGACCAAGTATGACCAACGAGTTGTGAGTGGGAGTGATGTGTGTGACTCTCTGTAATGGCTGATAAAAGACTCTCCAGGACTCATTTCCCTCTGTCAGGGGGACTAGCAATGATCCCGACAGTGGTTGCTCCATTAGGCTTGACCCCAGAAACAGGTGACAAAGTGACAATAACATGGGATAAGATCCTTCTGACAACACAATAGTCATGCAGAGTGAGTAAGAAATAAACATTTGTGGTTTAAACCACCAAGTTGTTTTTGTTTTTTTTTTCTTTAACCACATTATAGCTTAGCTTATTTTATTTTAGTTAGGCTACAATAATAAATACATCCAAACATTTAATGGCTTAATACAAGTTTAATTTTTGTTCACTGACTGCCCAATCAGTGGGTTGGGAGTGGAGGACACATTGGCCAACAGTTACTCACAACCCAGGAATGATGGCCACATTGTCTTAAACACATCGTTTTCAAGGTCACTGAGGGGCCCTCTCCAAATCCCATTAGAGCAAGCTTGTCCAAGGGCCCACGGGCCATATGTGACCCAGGACGGCTCTGAATGCGGCCCAACACAAGTCTGTAAACTTTCTTAAAACATTATGAGATTTTTGCAAAAATTTTTTTAGGTCATCAGCTATTATTAGTGTACTTCATGTGTGGCCCAGGGAAGCCCAAAGGTTGAACATTCCTGTATTATAGGGTAGTCACATGGTCACTAATTGCAAAGAAGGTGGAGAAACTTGGTAAAACAGAATTAAGACATGCAATTATTTCTACTTCTAAAAGACTTTGACTAAATTATACACTAAATCACTCTTTTCTAAAAAATCACAGAATTGAAGAGATCTTTTTTCTTCATAATTAAAGAACTAGCACAGATCCAGGAATAAAAGGACCAAAATAAATGAGCAGTCTATGATGAAATGTTAATAGTAGTATCACCAAAATATTAGTTTCTTGATTACTCTTATTTAAAAGGTTAGCTAACAGTATAAATTGTTCCTCAAAAAAGAATAGAATTACCATATGACCCAGCACTCCCTCTTCTGGGTATTTACCCCCAAAATTTGAAATCCTTAGTCTGAAAAGATGTATGTACCCCGAGGTTCATGGCAGCACTGTTCACGGTGGCCAACTCATGAAAACACTGCAAGTGTCCTTTGACAGATGACTGGATAAAGAAGTTGTGGTACATCTACACCATGAACTATTACTCGGCCAATCATAAAAGATGAAATACGGCCATTTACAGTAACATGGATAGAACTTGAGATCATCATGTTAAGTGAAACAAGTCAGACAGAAAAAAAATAAGAACTGTATGACTTCACTTACATGTGGAATATAAAACTGAAAGTAACAAAGAAACAAAAACTCATGGACACTGTCAATAGTTTACACTGGTTACCTGAGGGCAAGGGGGGAGGGGCTGGTGGAGGAGGGAGGGGGCGTCAGATATACGATATATGTTGACTGAAGTAGAGCTGCCTCTGGGCATAAGCACTCAAGGCAACACACAGATGATATAATGAAGAGTTGTACACCTGGAACCTATGTCACCCCAATAAATTTAACAATTAAAAAATATATAAGTAAAATAAAAGGTCAGCTAATGAAACATAAGATGGACTATCTAGTGAAATCTCCCAAGTTTTCAGATAATACAGAATTTTTTCATATGGGGAAAACTCTTGTGATGTACTTCTGAAAAGCATCAGGAGAAACCAAGTGGAGATCAAGAGGCAGGGATACATTTGCATATAAACAAGAATAAGGCAATGACTTCACCAAAGAAGTCCCTCTATATGGAAAGGACCCTGGGAGCTGAGCGATCAAGACAACTAGATCAGGGGCTTCTGGAGACGATGTAACCATTCCCTGAAGAGAGTCTTTGGCCTTGAGGGACAAGAAGATACTGTAATAAGACAGAAAACATTGCTGCACCCTTGTACAAACCATAAAGGCTTCATTGTTGTGATCCTGGATTCAGCTCAGGCTGCCTAACCTGTCCTCATTTTATAAAAGATGCAATAGCAGTGCAAAGCTCCAGAGAAAACAAGCAAAATTATCAACAGGATACAATATATGCAAATGAATCAGAAAGATTAGAACCATCTGGAAAGAATAATGTTAAGAGGAAATGTGTTTTGAATTCTTTAAAAGACTATAGAGTGTGAAAAAAAAGTCACATGAAGTGTCCACTGACTATACTGTGTGAAGTAGGAACTAACTTTTAAATCTCAAAAAAATAAAGTTGAAACCAATAAAAGACTCAGTGTTTGTTAATAATTGGTTCTTCGATGTTTCTATTTTTTCCCCTAAAGATTTATTGAGCACCTACTATGTGTCAAGTACTCAACCAGACTCCCAAAATACCCAGATAAACAGAATGTGTGTCTGCCCTTGATGGCAAATTTAGAGAGCACTATAAAAAACAGGCATGCTTCAATTATTATAAATATGCAGTAATAAGAGAAAGGGGTCACTGGATTTCACAGCTGAGGAGACCTTTGATCTGAGCTTTGAAGAATGAATACGATGATATCATCAGTCAAGGTGACGAAGAACACTTCCGACACAGAAAGAGAGCCCAAGGAAACACCGCAACGTGAAAACAGGCCATCTGTCACAGGAAGGGCGAGCAACTGATGGTGAAGCTGGTGGGCAGAGCCTTTGGAAGCAAACCCAAGCGGGGGGCATGGGGGCGGAGCCACTGGAGTTTCTGAACAGCTCAGCATTTGTTAACCTACGAGTGTAATGCAGCCTAGAAAAGACGTAGGTTCAAGAAGTTCTGACGAATTAATAACAGAAAATTAGAAGAATTCATGGCATGTCACAAATTTCCTGAGGTCGACAACACCAGAACGAGAGAACAGAGGTAACCAATGGCATGGCTTTCTCGTTGCCAAGCACCAGCCCGAGCAGTACTGAGTGTGTACACTGGTCTACACCTTGGTCACCTTCAGCAAAGCCGGCTTGAGCTGGGTGTGTCCGTGAGTGTGACAGGAAACTAGACACCCTCCTTAGGCACTGGATTTTGGGGAACCTGAGTGCCATAGCCCAGCCTGACAATATCACCTATGAGATTTCACCTGGATACGCGGCTGCTGCTCAAACCTGTCACAGCTGCAGCAAACACAAGGACCATAGAGTCACGGTCCCTGAAAAAGTATGTTATACTACATGACAATGAGGCTGGCACCAGGGTACCCGGCAAAACCATCTGCTGCTAACTCAGGACCCTTTATAAAAACGTGGAACACTTCCTGTACCGAGGACGGAATGCAATGGCTCCGGGCTCTGCTTTCACTAACATCTGCAGGAAGGGGTAGTACGTGGATTTGGGTAAAATGTAAACTGGACAGAACCGACAGATTGTCACCCACCGAAAAAGAGTCAGGTTTCAGGGTTGTCCTCAGACAAGGGGCTGAGGGGAGGTTGGAGACGTGAGCGTCTACGAGGAAAGTTTAGAATGAGAGCCTGAGCCAAGGTGCGTGATGGGTCACGGGGCAACTGAGTGAGATCCAGGTGAAGCCAGTAGGAAACATTTCCCAAAGATACAATATTCGTTTGCGACTAACCTCTCTTGTACCTAGGATCTTTTTTCTACGGCCGCCTACAGAACGCTTTCCATAGTTTATTTCATCCTCGCGAACTTCTTTTATTGTAATTCCCCGTTCACAGGCAGGGAAGCCTGAAACTCCATGAGGTCAGTGGCTTGGCCCGGTGTAGTCAGTGGACCCTCTGACTCCCGACCTTGCACTCTTTCCCCTGCATGCCCCACACTGTGCACACGGTGGCACGAGACACCTCCGAGCCCTCCGGTCGCTGGGCACTCACACAGACAGGCCTCATCGTGTGTCCCTGTGAAACGTCTCAGGATAGTAACAGAAGGGACTGCCTGTTCCCTGGGCTGAGAGCTGATGGCGGGCCTTTGCAGGTTCTCAAAGGAAGACAGCGAGAACCAAAAGCTTCAAAGCACCCTGAAATTCCTGAAAAATAAAACTATTCTTCCTTTGTCCTGGAACTGGTAGACTTAGACCAAGAGACAGTTGCCTCACTTTGACAAAGTAGACTACGAATCCCAGAGCTCATCAGTCAGTCACCCTCCTACCATCCCTGAGAGACAGGGAAAGGAGACTTCATCAGTGGGGAAACCACAGTAAACAGGTGAAGCAGGTGATCCAGCATCACCCAGGACAGGGGTGGCCCACCTTTCGGCTTCCCTGGGCCACACATAAAATACATGCACACTAATGATAGCGGATGAAATAAAAATAAAAAGGTCCAAGCATCATTTCGTCATGTTTTAAGAACGTTTATCAATTTGTGTTGGGCCGCATTCAAAGCCGTCCTGGCCCACGGGTTGGACAAGCTTGCCCTAGAAGATCCTTGGCAGAGACAAGAAAGCATCACTTATTATCCGATATCACCTAGATCCTTGTCCATAGCTTCTTATCTATGTCACTTCTCATGCCATGTGGTGCTCTGAAACACCATGCCTATCACCAATTCCACGTAGCGGGACGCCAGTGGCCACAGGAATCAGGTAACTGCCCCTTTAGAAGATGAGGGGCTAACCCTGCAATAATGGCCAATGTACATAAAAATCCATTTTTATCAGTATGTGAGTTTTAACAAGCCTACAAAATAATACTGTTTTAAGCAAAAGCAGCATGAATTTCCCTTTATTGTACTATAACAGACTTGATGATTCCCACTACCTACCAAGAGGCCTTCCTGACTGCAGAGCAGTTCCCTGTACTGAGAAAGGGGGCATTTAGAAGCCACTTTGATCAGGCACTGCTCTTTTTATACAGTCATACTTGGAGCATTTGGTGCATTTAAATTGCTCTTTGCAGCAGTCGAAGGGATCAATAGCTCTTAGACTCTTTAAGGGACGAATAATATACAAGATGGACATTTTAAGCTCTTTAGAAAATATATTCATGAGGTCATCCAGTTTCCCCTGATACCCAACTTTGCTGGTGACATTTATTAATGTTTTTGCAGCAAACAGGAGGTGGAGTTCTCCAAAGGCTCTCATCTCTGTTCTTCCAGAAAATATTGATTTTTATTTTTTATGAGATTCAGGGAGAAGGCAAGGGGTAAAAAAAAAAAAAAAAAAAAAAAAAAAAAAAAAAAAAAAAAAAAAAAAAAAAAAAAAAAAAAAAAAAAAAAAAAAAAAAAAAAAAAAAAAAAAAAAAAAAACTGCTCAAAGCAAAAAAAAAAAAAAAAAAGAAATCTCACAAAAGAACAACTTAGCTCAAAGCTGGCTTGACAAAATAATTCTATCTAAATAGCTTTGTGCCACTTGATAGAGACAATTTTTCCTGATTTTCCCTTTGAAAAATTTCATACTGTTCATGAGAGAGGCATGCTTTGAGAATATTATGTTCTTAATAGTAATGCAAGACTTTCTGCTGAATTTTCCTACAAGTGCAAGAGAACAGCTTTACGTTACTGTGGATTTGGAAAGCAATTTAAAATTTAATTAATTAGGGCTAATTAAGTAGATGTTTGGTAAAAATGCTTTGAGACGCCAGACTGGGGGAAAAAAATTACTTCGTGATGGCTGCTTCAAATAAAAGGTTGGGACGCATTAGAAAGCTTCGTCTGACTCAGAGAGGCCTGGAAGTGTTTGGGTCTGTGATTGAGTTTGAGAGAAATCAGCCACTAAAATTTCTTCCTCCAAAAAAGAAAATTAAATTTAAAGACACAGACTCTCTTCTGTTAAGCTGATTTTACATAATCCTTCAGACAACAGAAGGCTATGTTTGGATGAACCAAGCATGATGGTGGTTAGAGGACAGCGTACTCAGGTACCCACTCACCTATGCACATTAGAGACAAACAGGTACCAGGCACCGTGCAAGGCTGCGGAGATAATGGCGAACAACACCAGCCCTGTTCTCCCACTTCCTGCTACTTTCAGTCCTGAGCTAGATTGGAACAGGTGACTCACACAGTCTTCAAAGGGGCATTTAAGTGTCCACCAAGTGTTTTCTTTCATTACTCATCAACACTGGGAAATGAGCAGATTTCACATGAAACTCCAGATTATTTTGCTCATCTTGAATAAATGATTCCATATGACAATACTCAGCAGCATCCAAGTCTTCTAGAGCTCAGCCATGACGCACCCTTCAAATGGGTCAGACACTCACCAGTTCCCCCGCCCCTAACTCATACATGACCCATGGCCCCTTCCTGCGGACACGGACTTTGTCCTAGTTACTATGACACACACAGAGGATGGGAAAATACCTGTGTCCAATGCACAATGTGACGACTGGGGGAGACTTGTGTCTGAACACCTGCAAGTCCTTGGCTACGCTGTTGTGGCTGGTCCATGCATTCCCACATTTCACGTGGTCTCGTTGGCTGACTTGCTTCAGTGCTATTAGAGACTCCCTTCTCCCCAAGAATCTCCTACACCTCAAAACCTCTCAAATCACCACTTACGAGTGATCTTAACACTCCAGCTAGGGTTCTCCTGGGCTCTAACCCTGGAAGCCCCCACTAGAATACACGATGATGCTCCCTCACCCACGTACACACACCTGTGTTAACCAATGTGAGGGGTGGTGGTGCCCAGATTCTCACTGACTCCACTGCTCTCTGCCTACCTGCCTACCCTCCTGTAAGCTTCAGCTGAAATAGCAGCTTTCAAGAGAATTCATCCATGACCATCCTGCTCAAGGAAGCCCTTTCCCAGCTGTCCCTCCTACATAGCCTTGCTTACTGGTTTAACAGCATCTGACACAAGACAGAATTGTTTCTTTCATTATTTTTTAAGACTTCCAGGCCTGACACTGCCACACTCCTCATTGCACGTTATGTTCCACGCGTGATGAAAACACCAGCTCACTGGTTTCACACGATCCTCCCCAGCCTGCTGTCAGTATTTGTCACTGGGTGTCAGCTTTTGACTCACTATATAAATCATGCAGAAGGGAACTTCTAAATAATCAGAGATTTCTCTTAGACTCAGCTTGTGAAAGACAACCACATGGTACTTTCTTACTGCTGTACCAGGAAAATGGTGACAAGTTGGGCTGCTGCTCCGTGGTTAATAGATCACAGAAATAAACGAGCTTCCCACAGCCCAACACATAGTTGTACTATACTTTCCTTTATGGCTGGGGGGGAGGGATAATAAAATTCCCTAGTATTTCATTCCCTTGATTGCCAGACACTGTACCTCTCTGCCCTCGTCCCCAAACAATTCAAGAACCTAAGTAGGGATCAACTACATTTTTTTCCAATTAAATGAGTATTTTGGATTTTTTTTTTCCTGCTGCTGGGCACCAGTAAGTTTACTTATGAAATTACATGCACTGTTAGTGTCCAAAAGATAAAAAACACATGCTAAACCACGTGGGTGGGGAGCAGCAGAGCTGGCTTTCCGGTGTGAGTCCTGTGAGCTACAGGGAGCAAGAACACGAGAAGACGTGGGGCATCAGAAACCTGCTCTCCCCCAAGCACTTGGCGTTTCCTGAGCACGCACAGAAGGTGGGCAAAGTCAGGAGGGAGGCTGGCTTCAGGCTGTGGGAGAGAAAAGTTCATGACTGCTGCTCAGAACTGAGGATTCCCCAAAAGGTCTCAGATGCACCAGGAAGACCCCGAGATAGGAGGGGAAGATTCCGAGACCCAGTCATCAAAGCACCCAATGAAGCAGCCAGCCCTCCCAAGGGGCCGAAAAGGAGCCCCACTTGGGTCCCACAATCTCCTTCCTCTCTGATGCTATTCCATCGCCCCAAGGGCAACCTGGGGGGAAAAAAAGGCTCGTTTTAAGAAAGAACCATTTTTTAGAATCAGGATCTCCCCTGTTCTTTACTGATTTCCTCCTGAATAACCTGGTATTTTTGTTTCTTGGGCATCGTCGGAACCCTTCCTCAAAAACAAAGGAGTCCTTACCTTTGAAATTGCCACCAAAATCCGATACACTTAGACCCTTCCTCGCCTGGTAGACTCACGTGGCAGAAGAACGATTCCTTGAGATGATTCTTGTCCTGGAGGTGAGTCAGCCAACCGCGTGCGACTGACTGGTAGCTACGACACACTGTTACCCACTGGTGGGAAGTCAGAGACTGTTCAACATCTCTCTGCTGGTGAGCGGCTTACAGTGTGCTTACAGCCACACACACACACACACGGTGTGTGGTACACGTAGCACACCAAATAGGTGCTAATCGACTGTTTTGTTCCTGTGAAGGCTTCTGGCCAGCAATAGGCTCTTCATAGTCAAGTTCTGGGGGAGTCTAAGTTAAATGTGGATTTTTGACTGCACGGGGGTGGGTCAGTGACCCTAACCCCCATGTCATTCACGAGTCAGCTGTACTATGGACATAAACTTAAGTGCTATGGGCCTTTGAAAGCGAGATCAGGTTTGGAGGGGCAGGAGAGGCGACATCAAAATGAAGAGAGCTGAGCTGGTCATTAGACTGTAGGAAGGATTGAAGTAAACTTAAAGCATAAGAAAATACAGCCAAGGAATGACATTTCGTGGGTGAGGGGGAGCGAGAGGGGGCAGTGGGCAGCTAAAGCAAAGAGAAGCAGTAGGGTCATGCCTTTTCTCGAGCGTGTCCCCAGGGGGCCCTGATTCAGCCTGCTTATTACCATCTCCTGAAGTTCTCCATTATTTTATTAGTTCCCCATATAAATTATTTATCGGCGAGACTGCTGATGCTGACCAGCTCTGATAAAGAATGTCGTCTTTGGGAAATGCTGAAAGGACCAGACGCTCTCGTGGCTGTAAAGCACTGAAGATCAACTTTAATTCTGTGCATGTGTGTGCATGTGCATACGTGTATGTGAGTGTGTGCGTGTGTGCGCACGTGTGTGAAGGTCTTGCAGGATGCGGGTTGTTCAGATGATGGCTGCCCTTTCTCGTGGGTCTCCATCAGATCTACAAATTAGATTTCTGGGGGGCAACTCCAGGGAAGTTGCCTGGGGACATCATGCCTGGTGTTGTTTGCTATAAAGCAACTCATAATAACTTGACTGGGAGCAGAACATTAAAAGGTCACCTCATTTTATCTCCAATATGCTCCTTTTGAAAAAAGTCACCTCGCAGCCACATTTGGAGAACAATCTGCTAGTGTACTTACTTTCTCCTTGTCATTCAGGCTGAGATTAGCAGTCAGAAAGATCATCACTCTCCAGACTGTTTCGGAAAGCTCGTGAAAGCTTTGCACAATTACTTTTGCCTCCTTTACCAACAAATGCCTCCATTAACCACTCAACTGCTGGTGTTTTCCTTGGTGTTCCATGAGGCTGCCTTGTCGGTGTCTACAAATAAATGCCAGTAACATCTCCCTTTTAAGGAAAGCTGAGCTGTAATATATTTACAAAGCAGACAGGCAACTTGATAGAGGGAGACTAGAAATTAAATGAAATGGGGAAGGGGTTTTGATTCGCTTTGCAGAATATTCTTCATGTTCCTGTATTCCTCCTTTGTGCATTTTCAAATTTGACTCAGTTTACGAAACTAAATACAAGTAACCCTCTCCCGTATAAAGGTAGAGACAGCACGTACACATCACCAATCTAATGGCAACTTGGCCCCGTAGGAAGAACAGTTAATGGCCATACAGGTGCAGCATTTGGCCCCACTGGAATAAAGTTTTGGTTCATAGTTTTCAATAATCAGATATCCTTGAGCCTTCAGTGCCCCAGTGCATTGCACAGGCACACATGTGCGTGCGTGCGTGTGTGTGTGTGTGTGTGTGTGTGTGTGTGTGTATTTGGCAATGTTTGGAATATTCTAAAGACATGTCTTGATTCAACTCCACCTCACAAAATTTCGTGGAGTGCTTACTGCATACTTAGCATGAAAATACCTACTACTCCTTATGACACTGCCATCTTTCTGGAGTTTTCTCCGAGATGATGGGCAAGGGTTCAGCTTGGGGTTTGAGCCCATAGGTATAAACCTGCACTCTCTCCTGTGTCTCACAGATCACCTCTTCCCGGAGGTAACAGGGGAATTCCACCGTCGACTTGCCTCTCTAGTTCTAGGGAAGACACGATGTGCAGGTCTGGGAGGAGGCAGGCTTTGCACCTTGGTACAGCTGCTGGACTCAGGGTGACCAGATCCAAGGGGAATCCGGGCCACCAGTGTGATTCCACCTATGCGCCCCCCAGAGGAAGTCCTGGTGCACCTGCCATGGTGAGGACTTCTCCTTTTTCTCCACATGCACGCTGATATTAAAAACGAACATTCTATCAGACTTGGCTGCAACAATTACAACAGCCACTAAGGGGTTCACTTTTCTTGTGCAAACAGAAGCCCAGAGGTCGACTTCTGTGGAACAGGGCGGTGGCTCAAAAATGCCAGCAGAGCCCAGGTGTCTGTTTCTGCCTAGCCACCTCAGCGATCACCTGTCATTCTCATGGCCACAAGCCTCCCAGCTGCAATTCCTAGAAGAGACTAGAAGAAAAGGAGCAAGGGGGTGGGGGTGGGGGGCAGGAGAGAGAGCCGGATGGAGCTGTACCCCTCCCGAGAGCTTTCCCAGAAGTTCCATCTGCATCTCACCGGCAGGAACTGTCCCATTCAGCACCCCTGTGCATGGGAAGGGCTGGAAAGTAACTGGGGTCACTGTCCAACCCCCTCCACCACCTCAAACAAAGTCTGAGTTGAACCAGTAAGGAAGAAAGAGGGAAGGAGCATGCAGTAACTGCCACAAAGAGTAAGCCTGTTATTTCTCCAGACCCAAACTACCATGAGAATTAATGTGTACTCCATAGGCTACAAGTGAGAAGCAACCACGTTTCTTACGAGGACAACTAGAAGCTTCCATCCCCTTCTTTTTCCTCTGCCGGCCTTGCAGGTTTCGTACAGCTGGCATTTGCTGCAGCCAAACCTAATTCATTCATTTACGAAGCTCTCTCAGGCATCGGCACAAGTGTTCATCCATTCATCGCTGAAGTGTTTATATTCGAGAAGGTCACAGCATTGCGTGTGTCTCTACCCCAGAGCCCCGACTCTCCATCTGGGCCTCTTGTGGCCTGGGCTTGCTATTTCCCCTTAAATAGCGAAATGAGATGTACACAGCTCAAAACACACACTGAGTTTTCCACAAGCTCCAGAGAACTCCCAGGAAGGGAGGTCTGTCCTCCTCTGACATGTGGTTTTTCCTCCCCTTCTTTCTCCCTGTCCCTTCTGCATCCAGCCCAAGGGAAGGCTCTGGTGGTCAGAGCGGCCTTCCTGCCCTCCGTGACGTTTTCCTCACTATGGAAGTCTCCATCATCTCAACCTCAAAATGCAGAAGGGGGATCGCAGCTCCTCGGTCTTTTATTCTGAAGCCTTGAATGAAAGGGGGGATTAAAGGAGAGCCATGCCAGCCCCTTGAGGGAACACAGACCTGGGAGCCCCCCCTCCCAGACCACACCCTGCTGCTCCTCTGCTCTCTGAAATGATTCTGCATCTGAGATCACTACGGCATCCAGAGCAGTGAGGTGAAGGGGTTATTACATGGACACTAGTTGGGGTTGACACTGCCTATTAAGAGAGCTAACGAAGAACACGGTTTTTAAATCGCATTTTAACCTATCATCACAGTAACTCTGATAAATGTAATTGAACCTATTCTTGCACGAACCGAGTGAAGCTCAGCCAAGTTAAATGACCACCCAAGGCCCCAAAGCCGGGGTCAGCTCTGGTCCTTTCCGCCCGCACCCACCGTCCCTTCAAGCACAGCCTTCCCCAGCAGGCTCAGTGTTGCGTTGTCTGTCCCTCCGGGGTTCCACCGCTGCCCGCTCCTCTCTGGCCACCTGCCCTCGCTCCCCAAGGCCTTCGCGTGCTCGTCTGCTGCCGGAATTCGGGGTGCAGCTCTCCGTCTGTGATGCTGCTGTCACGTGGAGACTTCACAGCGTCCAAGGAGCCAGTGCTCTCCAGGGCACAGACGCACACACTTTGGCTTTTGCTCCCCAACACCATTAACACTAGGCTGACGCTGACAGCTTCATGGGGGGAATGTCACAGCGGTATCTGACATTCCGCCGGGGAAAGTTCTGGAGCCTCCTCCACTGCAATGGCCCTACTCTGTGTCTCCCTCTGTAGAACCCATGGCCCAGCCTCACTCGGTCTAGTTCACTCTCCCTTCTATCCACAAGCAAAGATCCCCCCAGAACTCTGCTCCAGAGGAGATCCATCCCACCACTCTCTCCAATCAGAACACGGCAGAACAATCTCGCTAGCCCCAGGAGAGTGCACTTTACTATGTATTCCTTCTGTGTAGTCCACTTAACTTCGCCATTTTAGATAAGACTCAAAGCTGTGGCTTTTATGACAAAAAAAAAAAAAAATCCATTAAAATGTGTCCAAACAAAAGAAGACATTCTCCTGAGGGGAAGGCTCCCCTAGACTGAAAAGGGACATCTGCGTGGAGCTCCTTACTTAACAGTGAGGTCCCCTTCACTGCTCTGCCTGGCAGTGGTGACTGTAGCCGGGACACCAGCGTGCTGTCACGAGCGGTGCAATGTGGGACCACGTCTCCGACTTCTCTGGCTCTTAATTTCTGTGACAAGAAAGTGGGGACAGAACAAAATGATCTCACTAAGCCTTCTTCCAGTGTGAAAAAGCAAAAATTTCATTCAAAACATGGTCTTAAGTGAGAAACAAACAAACAAAAAAGACAACATTCATGTGTCTCAAAGAACACTCCTGCCCTGGGAATGGGCTAAATTCGCCTGTAATTCCCCTTGGGCAGAAGAGCAGAATTAGAGGGTTTGAACTCCACTGAATGCAAAGTGATTCCAGCAACTGGGGGTTCCCGTCGAGAAGCCCGACAGAGCAAGCTTCTGACGGCCCTCAGTGACCCCGTGGAGAGCTGCCTTTCTTCCCCGGGGTGACCTGGACAGCTGATGCCTTGCAGGCAGAACAAGCAGGAATTCCATTATTATTGGTTTTTCAATTTGTCCACATCTTGCTGTCATTTGCTTTAGTGGCTGTGGAATCTATATGAAGATTTAGATTCTGTTCCCCCAGGCTCCCGTGTTTTATGGAAATCGCTGGTGTTTGTGTCTTTATTGAAGTCGGTGTACAGCCCCTGGCTGCAGTGTTGAGCGTAATCAAATGTCATTTATGAAGTCCTTCGGCCCCTGGGGGGACTGACGGAGAGCTGTGTGGCCTGAGTAGCTGGGAGACAGACAGCCTGGGAAGCACACACCCAGGAGCTGATAAATCCCAAGGCTGAGGATTGATTATTTCCGACCCTGGCTTGCTGGCTGTGACTCCCAGGTCACCTACTTCTGCTCCAATGAGTTTCTTCCAGACAGGACTTATCAGGTGCCCCTGACAACTGATTCTGCTTCCTAAGTCCCCTGCCTGGAATACGCAGAGCATGGGAGGCAGCACAGATGGCAGACAGAACAGCAGACCCAGCTCCTGGACAGGGTTCTCATCCTGGCTCAGCCACTGTGTGACATCAGCAAAGTCATTGCAAGGGCTCAGTTGACTCATCTATGCAGTCAGGGTTTGATTAAACAATCACTGAGGACCCTTTTACTCACAATGTTTTGTATGACTTTGATGTAGCATTTCGCCCAGGCTCCCTTCCTGTGTGCTGGATTCATCCCTTACTTTCTGAATTTCACTTTCTGATAATATGACCGTGAACTCTATAATTCCAGTATTTGCTGTTGAAATGACTTTTACCCACCTAACAGCTTTTCTTCCAACTCCTTTTCTTCTGGTTGCTGACACTACCACATACCTACCCAACTCAACATATTGCGGAGAGCAATAATGGCGTCCATATTGCAAAATCCGATGGACACATTCCGATTCCTTTTCTCATTTGATATCTCATCAGAATCTAAAGCAGTTGGCCACCCATTCTTTCTTGCATACTTCTTTTTGATGATGCCAGATGCTCCTAGCTTTCGGTTCACCTCCCTGGCCACCCCCTGCAACTTCCAAGTGACAAATGTATGCCACCGATTCCCAGATTTTCATCTCCAGTTCCTGTCTCCAGTTGTCTTCTGAGTTCCAGGCCTATCTAGACAACTGTTCATTTAGCATCTCTGTTAGGTGTCCCACAGACTCCTCAAATTCAGTGTGTCCTGAACTAAACTCCTTCTTTTCCTTCCCTAAAAACGGCCCCTAACCAGAGTTCCCGTCACCAGTAAACGGAGTCTGTTTACCTTCTGCCCATGTCAGAAATCCAGGAGTCACCCTTAGCCCCTCGCTTTTCCTCATCCAATTCAAGTCCTTTTGTTTGTATTTCCAAAATATAACCCAAATAAACCCTCTACTTTCTATCAGTCTCCATTATCATACCTGGTGGAAAGCACATTCCTTTTTTGTTAAATAATTGTTTTATTTTTTCAATTACAATTAACATAAAATATTATATTAGTTTCAAGAACACCACACAGTGATTAGACATTTATACTGGGTCTGACAGAAGTAACGTGCTTTTTTTTTTTAGTAGTAAAATTGAATTACTTCTTCTGCTAGACATTGTAAGATTATTAGTATAGTGAAGTCGTGATGCCGTATCCTACCCAGTAGGTGTAAATATTTGACTCAGACAAAAGACATCACGGAGGGAGACAAATCATCTCTGTTCTCGGGGCCGTCATTTGTGCCAGACACTGTATAACTTACGAAGTGACCGCTCCAATAAACCTGGTACCCACCTGACTCCATGCACAGTTACTGCAATGTTACTGACTTTACTCGACGTGCTATCCCCTATATCCTGCGACTATTTTGTAACTAGCCATTTGGACTTCCCATTCTGGAACCTGAGAGAACAAAAGATAAACTGACTGCTAATTCGGTCGTAGAAACAAAGGAGGGGTTTTGCCATTGCTGACTGTTGACCCAACCCAAAAGAAAGAAACGTCGGCAGAACAAAGGATAGCCGAGAAAGTTTTTAAAAATGCTTTTCAAAATACACCACTGGAAAGCATGCTGAGACCTCCGCAGAGAGAACCTGAAGGTGGACCGTGGCCCTCGAAGACTGAGGAGGAATAAAGTTGGGACAGGTTAGAAGTGGACGTGAGAAATGGCTAACGATGCAAAGCCAACACAGAACGTAGGCAGGAGCCTCATGAAGTAAAGAGACGGATGCAACACCCTGTCTCAGCACCCTACCTTACCCGGAGCCCGGGAGGAACTCCTCTGGTCCCCTCAGCTCTCCTCACACCCCGGCCACCCCGACCCCTGCACTCCATACCCCACGTTAGCCCAGGAGGCGCAGATCAAAGGACACCAACCACACATCCTTCCCAAGGCTGGAGTGTCACCTGCAACCTGCCCCTGGCAGAGGGGAGATGGAGCAGAGTGACCTTTTGAGGGAGCTGGACACGTTGGTTACTATTAATATGTAGAGATAAACATGTTTAATCCACAAATTGTATCTGTTTGGAATATTAAGTAAACGCAGGACTTCCTCTTTCTTACAAGGGACCAGAGAAATTGTGAGGTTTACCTTGGTTTTATCCATGGGGAAAGAAAAGGACCTCTACCACAGAGCAGTATAGAAAAAAAAAGTGGAAAAAAAAAATATAAAAGTGCTTTCTGATAGAACTTCTATGAGTCCTGCTTATTCATAGCAACAGCTACATCTACAATGCTAATGAGAAAACAACATTTTGAAGAATCGTGAAAGAGGTATTTCATGCTTATGATAGGCTTACGATATTCCAGGTATACTAGGCTGACTGCAATAGCAAATTACCCTTCAAAAACATAAGCACAAACACAACACGAGTTTATTTCCTGCTAGTTCAGTGAACAGTTGGCAATTATTTTAAAACCCAGGCCAGTGGAGGCTCCACCACTCTCAGGACCCGGGCGGTGCTCTTCAGATGTCGTGTCTTTCTGGCCACCTAGAGAAAGGAACGTGCGAGATGGGCCCATGGGAAGTTCCCACGGGCCCAGCGGGGTGTGGCACAGGTCGCTTCCATGCCACGTCCTACCGGTTGGACCTCTGTCACACAGATGCGCCTCCCAGCAGGAAAGGCTGGCATCCCCTTCCATCTGTCCAAATTTGCAAAGACTTTTATCAACGGTCTGACCACAGATCCTCGATGCCCCCCATGAACCTCTCTGCTCCACCCCACCGCACCGCTGCGAGCAGAGCGCCCCGCCCCGAAGAGCCAGCCAGCTGTGATGAGGCTGCTCTGCCTCAGTCTGCTAGGGCTGCCATAACAAAAGGCCTAAGGCGGTGGCTGAACCAACACACACTGGTTTTCTCACTGCTCTGGAGGCTGGGAAGTCCAAGATGAAGATTCCCGCAGGGCGCACTTCCTGATGAGAGTCCTCTTCCTGGCTTGTGTGTGGCCACCTTCTCACTGAGGTCACATGGCAGAGAGAGAAACAGCGAGTTCTACAATGCCTCCTCCTCTTTTCAAGGACACCAGTTCAAAGGATCAGGGTGCCACTGTCATGACCTCATTTAACTGTAATCACCTCCTCCTTAAAGGCCTAACTCCAACACAGTCACAAGGAGGTCAGAGCTTCCACATGTGAATTTAGGGGAACACATTCAGTCTATAGCAGGTGCTCGCCCCTGGTGCTTCCCAAACCGTGAATCCTAGAAGTGCCTGTACTCCAGATGTCCTCTCCTAATGTCCATCGTCTCCTTTACTACCAGGATTCTATGCAACAACACTCACGCCCAGAATCTCACAAAGTCTCCCCAGGAAAACAGTCGTACAGTTCTATCCATTTCAGCTCCTCACCACAATCTGAAAAACTAGCAAACAAAAACCCACCTGTCCCTCCTCAATGGCGGAACCCCTCTCTTTTATTCCCCAAACAGAGTCTCCATCCCCACCCAACACACCAGTGCATGCAAACAGGCTGGCGGGTGGAGATCGCCAGCTGTCCTCAGTCGCTTCCATGTGGCTGGACTGGTACCCTCCACCACAAGACCTTCTAGGGAACCCCCCTCCCCCATTCGTGTATGCCCAAGTTGACCTGCAGACGTGCATGGAGCTGGGTCCACAGCTTGTCAATCATCCCCATGTTGCAAATAAGCTGAAAGCAGGGTTCATCCCTCTGAGAGGAAATTGGGATTTACAAACGGGGTGACTGAAAACAAAAAGAGACAGGCACTCTCAGACCATCAAATGAAGCTGTCACGACGCAGACAGGCTCCGGGGAAAAGAGTGCGTGTTATCTGGGCCACATGGCCATTATGTATGACAGGCGCACGTCCTGAACTTTCTAGGTCAGTCCAATTTCAAGTCCTCTATCACCTTGTCAGACCACGTATTCCAATTCTGCATCTGGAAAACGTGGCCACCAAATCTTTAAGACACTGTATCGGCCTTTTAGCTGAGGAGGGAGAACCAGCCTTAACAACCAGCCTTAACTGATGACTACATTTCAAAAAAAGAAACCTTTTTCAGGGCAAAATTAGCACTTAATAAACGAAAGCCTGGAGACCTCTAGAAAGAGGAATATAATGTCTAGAGTCGGTATAAAAGATTGGTCTGCCATCATCACAGTCTTGGAGGACATACGCAGGCCACCCCCAAACCCCTAACCTCACCCTGACAGACAGAGAGGATGATCTGAGCAACTAGGCAGGACCACTGGCCCTAGACACAGGTTTTGGGAGGGACACTGAGGACTCCATTGTAACCCCAAGCTGCACTTCCTGAAATCTACCACAGGCCAGAACTCTGAATAGCACAATTTAGTATCCACCCGGGGGGTGGGGGGTAGGGGTGGGGGACAGAAATAAAGAATCTAGTCTGTAAGTACTCTGAAAAATGTAACACCTTTCTCCGGCTAAACAGTGTATAAAATTAGGTTCAGATGTCTGTGTTCTGCAAAACACCTCTATATATCTGTTTGTGGCATCTGGTTTTGCTTTATTTTTCTAATTAGCATCCCATTTTAGAACTCTAAACCTTATTTTCCCCCAAAAAGAGAGGAGATTGCATTTTTCTTCTTTTTGGTCAGCATACAGAGAGCCTGGGTTTCTATAAAAGGAAGTTTGTGGTGTGGCAGTGGGTTTGATAAGCACAGGGGACAGGGGGGAAGGTTGCCACAGAGCTTAGATCAAGGCAGTGCACACGCGTGTGTGTCTTTGCACACATGTTAAGAGGAGGGACTCAGGAGTACATGTGGAAAAGGGTCAAGGGCACTGGGGAAGGACCCTCCCTTGGGCACCCTTGTTATGTCAATCCCCACCCCTGACCTCCTACATACTCCAAGCAATGAATCTCAAAATCCTTTTCCAAAATCAAAAGTTCTTGGGCATATCGATTCCCTTGTCTTTAGGTAAGTGTGACACTAAATGCTTCTGAGGACATGGTCATGTTTTCTCTGTAGAAGGAAAGCCACCAGTGACGTCCACGTCTTTGAAGTAGCAACATGCTTAATAACGTCTATTACCAGCAAGTTCTACTTCAGGCAAAACCCACAACCAGAGCCTCTGGGAGGCGACATGGAGGCTTTGAGCAAATCAGATGAAGGTGCCTCTTCCTCTCAGTACCTTGGGTGGGACATTGAAGGCTGGACGGCAAGGCCACTTCATTCAGTGCCCTTGTGCCCACACCCTTCTGTAGTGGTGAAGATGGTCCGCTAGTCACAACCCCCCCCGAGGCAGGTGTAAGAACATTCACCAAGCCTGGATAATTGAAAGGCAGACTCAGAAAGCCATCTCCCAAAGGTATACGCCGTGCAGGCACTGCACCCTGGACTGTCTGTCCCATACAAAGGTCAGCTGTTTTCTAAGAGCTCCGAGCACTGAGATTTCTGATGCTCCCAGAGTGACTGCAGGCATGTCCTCGAAGATGGTAACATCAAGGTGAATAGGGGAGACGTGTGCCCTCAGGCATCAGAATGGTTTTGTACAGGTGACAGGGCAATAAAAATGCAAAGCTGTGTAAGACTCCAGGTGAGTGAAACTGAGATCCACTGGCAAACTACAGAGAAGGCAGAGAGGTAACACCATAGGCCAGAAAAAGCTCAGAAAGAGTGATGGGTCTGAGACAATGGAGAGAAAACCTGGGCAGTGGAGAGAAGAGAAGGTGCATGACGTGAACAAAACGTAGAGAGGTCTGAAGTGAAGACCTGGGACCATGTCTGTGTCCTTATAGAGAAAACAAAAAAAGTAATGAATATTACACATGCACATTTCAGAAGTTAGTATGTAAAAGATGCCACTTATTTACAAAGTCAGTTTGATGAACCAAAAAGATCAGAGGCTTCATAGTAAGATAAACACAAGTCCAAAGTCTGGCTCCACTCCAGGTCAATTACAAAAATGTGGGTCTGTTACTTCATTTCTCTAAAACTCCATTTTCTGATTTGTGAAAACAGAAAGAAAAATGCTGGGTCTCCAAGATAACTAGAGGGACTGACTTCAATAAAAGATCTAAGTATTTGTCACATAGTAGGTATTCAATGTCTAAATGCTCTCGGGATTATGACACCTTCAAAATCCTCTAAATATGAGTAACAGAAGGTCCAAGAATGCATATTGCCTTGACTTCTAAGAATACTACAAAAATCTCTAGTGTGTCTATGCATCAGCAGTAAACAAGTATGAACTGTACCGGTAACATGACCCTTCTCAGGGCTCTGGGTTATAGACACTGATCCTGGTTGTCCTGGGCAGAAACAGATTTCACTGGAAAAGTGGCTCACTGAGTTGACTGGGAGAAGAGGTTCAGGCAGATACCAAGACAGGCAATGCAACACCACGGTCACACCAAAAACAATTTGCATGGCCAATTTCTACTACTGTCACTATCACTGGACACTTGCTGCTATGCCACTGGACAGTACCTACAGCACCCTCACCACCAGGCCACTCTAGTCTCCAACCAGTCCTACACGGAAAATGTCTCTAGGTGACTACTGCATCACCCTCCTGTGACTGGCAGTTCCTCATGGCAGCATTTCATTCGAACCTCAGTTGTATGTCCATCCTCTTGCTGCCAGAGGAGGGGAAATGACATAGCCCCTCTCTCTTACCTTCTGTAATAAGAGGCAGGTAGGATTCTCCAAAAATAGAAAAGAAGTATGGATGACAAAATACCAACGATCCAATATGCAAAAGCAATAAACATTCATTAAATGCATGTGCACAAACGTAACAAGAAATGTGTAAGACCTATAGAACCAAACTATAAAACTTCCCTCAGAGAAGGGAAAGAAATCTAAACTAAATAATGAGGCACACTCTTTGGGAATGAATATTGTCAGTATCATAGCTATCAATTCTCTCCAGATCTGTACATGCATTGGAATTCTCATCAGAATAATGAGAGTTTTTGTTTGTTTGCTTGTTTAAGAGTTTGACAAGGTGATTCTACAACTTATATATAAAGTAATAAATGTAAAAGGCAAAAAATTTTGAATAAGAAAAACAAGGAGGTATTTGCCATACCAGTCATCAAAATATACTATAAACCTCTAATGTATAATATGGCATTGACCCGGGAATAGATACGTAGCTCTATGGAGCAGAAGAGAACTCAAAAAAAGTCATCGTACAAACATACATAGTATATAAAAGAAGGTATTTCAAATCAGTAGGGAAACAGGGATTTAAAAGAAAAAAAATATGGGAGGTGATAGGTATGTTAACTCATTAGGTGGTAGAAATTCTTCCACAATATATACATATATCAATCATCAAGATGTACACTTTAAATCTTCTACAATTTTATTGTGAATTATACCTCAATAAAGCTGAAAAACTTAAATTTTTAAAAAATCTTGTCCTTTCCATAAAGGACAATATTGAGACTATTACAGCCTTTGCATGACATAAAGTCTCAGCTGTATCTACTCAGCACTCTGTCATTGTGGTTTCAAAGCAGCTATAGACAAAACTAAAGAAATGAGTGTAGTTGTGTTCCAATAAAACTTTATTTACAACAACAGGCACTGGGCATAATTCAACCCTTTATATAAACTATTTAATAATGGTATTGAATCAGTGGCTATTTCTTGGAAAACATAAATCTAGACCCTCACACTATGCACAAAAACAAAATCCATTTAAATCAAACATTTAATGTAATAAATGTCAACATTAAAACTATGAAAGTATCCTAAAAATGTAGAAGACAAAAACATAAAAAAAATTCATAGATGTGTGACTACACCAAACTTTAAAACTTCTATACTCAAAAGGCCCTAAGTAATGGTAAAACACCAGAAAAGACTACAAGAAAATATTTGCAGTGATCGTATGGAACAAAGGATTAATATTCAAAAAGATATAAATCACACTTATAAATTAATAAGCAAAAGATAAATAGGCCAATAAAAATGTAAAGAATATGAATAGGCAATTCACAGAAGAAAGTAAATAGCCAATAAAGATATGAAAGCTTTTCAACATCACCCGTAGTAAGGGAGAGCCCACCAAAAGGTATTTTTTCCTATCAGATTAGCATAAATAAAACACATAATATTAGTGGAGGCAAAGACACACAAAAATAGGCTGTTAATGAGAGAACGAGTTGATTAATTTCTCAAAGACAGTAGTATCTAATACAATTTTAAAGTGCACACCCTTTGATACAGTAATACCACCTGCCAGCATGTTCTAAAGAAATATTTGCACATGTGTACAAAGACTTCTTTTTGTGTGTGTTAACTCAAGTTTGCTTGTATTGGTGAAAAAAATTGGAAACACTAATTACAGATCAAAAGTGGAATAACTAAGAATCAGGTAGACTTGTATACAAGTTGATGAGACATAAATTTAAGAAACATCAACAAAGCATGAACCCAGATTTTTTAAAAACTCTCTCTATATACTGTATTTTGCTATGCATAATGTGCTCCTATGTATAATGCACACCCATAATTTTGGCCCAAACTTTCAGAGAAAAAATCTTTTCATTTCAATTTTTTAATTCAGATTTTTATTTGTTTATATTTAGGTATATGTTTTTTGTATTATAAAGAAATTTTAGCATTGTTTTTAATGTAACTCGTGGAATATAAAAATGAAAGCAACAAAGAAACAAAAACTTACAGACACAGTCAATAGTTTAATGGTTACCTGATGGTCAAGGGGAGGA
>PVJL010002738.1:0-18268 GCA_004026885.1 Lyroderma lyra
TGTGTGTGTGTGTGTGTGTGTGTGTGTGTGTGTGTTATCCTTACCAGGCTTTGGTATTAGTATTATGTTGTCTTCATGGAAGGAGTTGGTAACTGTTGCCTCTTCTTCAAATTTTTGGAAGGGTTTCAGTTCAGAGGATAGGCATTACTTCCTCTTGCTTAGTAAACTCATTGGTGAGACTGTCTGGTACTGGGCTTTTCCCTTTGGGGAGGCTTTGGATGATTGTTTTAATTTCCTTGCTATTAATTGGTCTATTTAGATTGTCTAGTTCTTCTTGGTTAAGTCTAGGTATACTATGATTTTCTAGAAAATTGGCTATTTCTTCAAAATTATTAAATTTGGTGGCATATACTCCTTCATTGAATTTGCAGAATCTTTTGCATTTCTGTGGTATCAGCGGTAATTTCTTCCCTTTCATTTCAAATTTTGGTATTTGTGTGTTTTCTCTTTGCCCCTTGGTGAATCTAGCCAGGGGTTTGTCAATTTTATTAATTATTTTCTGAAGAACCACCTCTTCATTGCATTTTTTTCTATCATTTTCTGTTCTCTGTTTCATTTAGTTCTTCTCTAATTTTAATAATTTTCCTCCTGCTGACTTTGGGCATTTTTGTTCTTTTTAAAATTCTTTAAGATGTGATGTTAGGTTGTTTACTTGTGTTTTTTTTATTTCTTGAGATAGGCCTGTAATGATATAAATTTCTTTCTTATGCTTTGGCTGCATCCCAATAATTTTGATATGTCGTGTTTTCATTGTCATTAGGTTCTATGAATTTATAATTTCTTTATAAATTATTTTTTGATGCAGTCATTTTAAAATAACATGTTGTTTAATGTCCATGTATATATTGTTTTTTTCTGCCTTTAAAACTTTTTTCAGTTGATCTCTTATTTTGAGGCTTTGTGCTCTGAGAATACACTTTGTATGATTGCGATCTTCTTGAATTTGCTGAGGCTAGTTTTATGTTCCAGCACATGGTCTATCCTTGAGAATGTTCCATGGGCACTAGAATAGCATGTATAGTCCTTTGTTGTAAAATAATGTGTCCTGAAAATGTCAATTATGCCTATCTTTTATGTATCATTTAGTGCTAATATTTTGTTATTTATTTTCTGTTTGGATGATCTGTCCATGGCTGTCAAGGGGGTTTTAAATCCTTTACTATAATAGTATTTTTGTCAGTTTTGCTTTTTGGATCTTTAAGTGGTGCTTCCTTGTTGGAAGCATATGTATTGGTAAGTGTTATGTGTTCTTGTTGTAGTGTCCTCTTTATCATTATGAAATGTCCATCTTTGTCTCTTATTACCTTTTTTATCCTGAAGTCTGTTTTATCAGATATAAGTATGGCTACTTCTGCTTTTCCCTCGATGCTATATGCTTGGAGTATTTTTTCCATCCTTTTACTCTGAGTCTGTTTGTCCTTGTGTCTGAGGTATGTCTCTTGGAGATAGCATATAGATGTTTTTGTTTGTTTGTTTTAATTCAGTCAGCTACTCTGTGACATTTTATTGTTGAGTTCAGTTTATTTATACATATATGGTGATGGTTGATATATGAAAATTTCATATAACCATTTTATCTTCTGGCTTTTGGTTGTTCGGTGTCCTGGTTTCTTCTTTGCTGTTCTCTCACTGTCTGTTATTTAATATTGTAATGGTGTTGGATAATATTTCCTTCTCTTTGTGTGTGTGTGTGTGTGTGTGTGTGTGTGTGTGTTTCTTTGTGTGTCTTGGTTCTATTTTTCTTTTTTGAGTAGTTACCATGTTTATGAAAAGGAAAGTTTTATGTATGGAGTGGCTCATTTTCTTAAGCATACTTTTAATTTCTATTCTGTTTCAGCAGTTTACAACTTTACTTCTTCCCTTTTTATGTTTTTGTTGTCCCAACATTTTGACATTTATTTTGGCTTTTTATTTCAGTTCGAATAGCCTCCTTCAGTGTTTCTTGGAGTTCCAGCCTTGTGTTGGAGAATTCCCTCAGCTTCTGTATGTCTGAAAAGGTCTTTATTCCTCCTTCATATCTAAAGGATAACTGTTGGATAGATTCTTTTTGGCTGGTAGTTTGGGTTTTTTTTTTTTAATATTTTGAATTCCACTCTTTCTTAGCTTGAAGAGTTTCTGCTAACAAGTCTGATGAAAGTCTGATGAAATCCTGATGCGATTTTCTTTAAGCGTCATATTCCCACCCACCCCCACTGGCTGTCTTGAGAATTCTTTCTTTGTCTTTGATTTTTGACATCTTCAGGATTATGTGCTTTGGAGAAGGTCTGGTGGGGTTCAGGTAGCTAGGGATCCTGTTTTCTTCTTGAATTTGGAGTTCCAGTTCTTCCCATAGATTTCAAAATTACTCATCTCCTATTTGTTTGATTAAGCTTTTGTGAGAATTTTTTTTTGTTTCTTCTATTATTCTAGTTGTTATTCTTTCTAATGGAATCAGTTCTTGTCGAATTCTTTCTTTATTTATTTGATTGGTTGGTTGGTTCTCAGATTTCTCTCTCTTCCTTTCTGTTCCGTCGTTAGGTTTCTATCTTTAATGTCACTAATTCTTTCCTCCATCCGGTAACCTCTACTTTCTATGCTAGTTAGGTAATGCTTTATTTCTTTTATTGCTTTTTTATTTCCTGAATTTCTATTTAATTTTTTTTATAGTTTAAACTTTTTTGTTAGAGTGTTCTTTTTGTTCAGAGAGTTCCTTCTGAGAGTGTTAGAATTTATCTGGGTCCAAGTACTCTACCACCATTCCTTGAGCTCTCTGGGTATTTTTAGGATAGCAGTCTTGAACTATGTTAATTAGATCATATCTTTCCAAATCTATAAGTTCTTTTTCTGGAGATTATCCATTTACTCTGAGTTGCTTTGTTCCCAAAACAGCTCATTGTAGTTGATGTGTTTCTTTTCCTGGCAGACAAGGAAAAATCTTTCTTTCACTTCCCAATTGGTATCACTGTAGTGTCATATAGTATTTTCTCTTGGTTGTTTGATTTTCTCACTCTCAGAGCTCTCCTGGTGGATGGGCTTCTCCTCTTTCACTCAGTTGCATTGGTTTTGATGGGCCTTCCCTTTGGGAAAATGTGGTGGGCGATGATATTCTTTGCCTCTGAGATTGTTCCAGGAAGAGGCTGCTGTGCCTTTGTTTTACAGTTTCCTTGAGCTCCCTGCTAGATCCTATGGGGGTGAGGTTTGTTGAAAAGAGCTCAAGGCTTGTTTGAGGCACAGTGTAATGGCAGTTTGGGAAAGAATGGGGGAAACCAGCCAGGCTCCGTGTTCATAGATTTTGCCTAACAGTGGGGACAGTATGGTTCATCGCTGCCGTTTGTCATAAGGTTGCTTGCTACCCTGGGTGTTGGCTGAGCTGTAAAAGAGGCCTATCTCCTCATCAGGAGCACTCGGGGTGGAATAGGTGTGCTCTGCAGCATAAGCCCATGCCTCCATCAGGGGAGTGCCGAGCTACCCTGGATTGTGCTTCAATACAAACCTGGCCCTCCATTAAGACCACACCAGAGCTAGGGCAGCTTTGCACCTCAAAACCAGCTTGGCTCTTTTTCAGAAGCACACCAGATCTGTGGCAGATGCACGTCACAAAGCAAGCTTGGCCCTCCATCAGCATTGTGTTTTGTTCTGCTCAGTGATGACCACCCCTGGCTGTCCACAGTTATTCTCAAGCTTGTTGAGGGACAATTGGTGGGTGAGTCTTGCATCTCTCAGCTCCTAGCTTTGGGCCACATTCATCTGGGTCCCTATTTTCACCCTGGACAGTTTAGCAAGCCTTTGTTCAGGCCCTATCACATCCAAAGAGCTCCAGCTGGAACCATAGAACTCTTCAGTTCAGACTTGGGCTTTATCTCATCTCCTCGCGAGGCTTCCACTGCCCCCTCATCCACCCACCAGGGATTGTTTCCACCTGTTTCCTCCAACCTCTTTCTCCATCCTTCTTCTTCAAGTTCTGGGTCACATTTAGTAGCCCCATCTCCACAGTGTTCCCTTTAATTTTCTCAATTTTGCTCCCTATCTCTGACCTTTAGGTGTTTGTTGTTGTTGTTGTTGTTGTTGTTGTTGTTGTTGTTTGAGTGGGTGGATCTTTCAACTCAGGCTGTGTCACTTGGGAATTTTCTTGTGAAATTTTGGCTGTTCAATTTGCAGTTTCCATGAGAAGCTTCAGGGACATCCTATCATGTTGCCACCTTGATTTCCTTCTTGCTTTATTAATCTTTGGAAAGGAACAATAGCTGCTTATTTCCTGAAGTAAACAATTGTATTCAATTCATTATTCTTACAATGAATTCCATTGGGGTTTTGTGAATTCCATAGTAATTTTTACATTAATGTGATTATCCAAAATTAGCATCAAATTTGATATAGCATCTTGAAAATAGGCTTTAAATATGGTATTGACCAACTAGAAATATCATTTTCTTCTGTGGTTTGCAAATAACAATTATTAATATAGCTCTTTATTTCTATCTGTCTTCTACATTATTAGTTCAGTAAAATCTGCATTTTATCTGCAACCATCTCAAGTTGAATATATAACAAAAGGAAACAAACTTTTTTCAGTGCTTATTACTTGAACCACATTTAAACTATGTTAAATATTATACAGAAAATGAGCTAATCATATTAACATAACATATGCTACAAAGAAGTAGATGCTTAAGTGACTTAATTGAAGAAGTGTATACAAGGGTTATTAATTTCTGGGGTTTACACTAAGTATCTCGCTGCTCTGGACAAACACTAACATGACCAAAGTCAGCAGGCTATATTAGGAAGAGACTAATGACAGAATCCTAAAATGTAGGTTCTAGACTCAGCTTTATGACAAAGTGAAAAATAAAACCTAATATCATTAATTTTATAAAACTCACAGGGATGTTGTGGCTACCACATGAAAATAATATGATTGAAAGTTTATAAAACAAGTACCACAAGAAATCTTCTAGTATAAGTTTATGTTGCCAGCTTACTTAAATAATACTATTAATTATTATTACTATTATTAATAATGGTAATTGGAAGTAAAAGGACTAGAAAAAAGATTCAGGTACTTTTAAAAAAAATTACTTCCATAATTACATTTAATAGTTGAAAATTTCATAATGAGGTATGTTTTTCTCATTTTAAAATTGAAAAAACAGAGGTACAGAGGTTAAGCAATTTCAGAATGATTACATTGATAGTGGAGCCAGCATTTAAATACAAAAGGTCCAGTTCTAGAGCTTGCACTCTTTATCTCTTTGCTATGTGAGAGTCAGATTCTCTGATGTCAGATCAAAGGAAGTAGTTGGAATCAGAGTGGGAAACTCAGCCAAAATTTTAGGTTGCAACTTAGAAGACTAGATAGCCTCTAAATCCTACAGAGCACCTGAAAGGTATTTTGCTTTTCTTATTTAATGAAGATAAGAAGCTTCTTGAGAAAGAATGACATAAAGATGCCCAGAAAAGATGAAATTTATACTTGAGTGGAAGAGTTCTAAGATGTCATGAGTGAAAGCAGGTAAATTATAAAAGATATGGTTGTGGTGAAAGATTATCAGGTGTCAGTCTGCAACACAATTTTTCCTCCCTATCATAATTTGCCTTTACTGAACACCACAGATGAAGATTTGAAATGACTTGATGTTCCTGGGTCAATGTGTAATTAGTCTGATGTAGATCTCTGCATCATTCCAGGCCACAAGCAGAAAATTTACTAGATTTCATCAGTTTCCCTACCAACAAATACTTAGTAAGAATAGAACATAAATTGCCCTACAGTTTTTACTTTTGTGATTCCCTTTTCTAATATCTAAATTTCTATATTCATCTACAGAAAAATAATACAATGTATTTACAATTGGCCTGCCATCTCAGAGAGTAAGGTTGGCATAATGTAGTAGGTAGAGCACTGAACTTGGAGTTAGGAAGTCTGAGATTGAGGCAATCTTGTGTTACTTATGAATTAAATTGAATAAAGCAGCTAAGCTCTTTTAATTTTGCACAGTAAAACCTAACTGCCTTTCTCTCTCAGAATGCTAGCAGATGACTCCAATAAAATAATTCATATATATCGCTGTGGCCTGGGTTCAATTCCCAGCCAGGGAGCAACCAAAAAAAATTCATATAAATGCATCACATAAACTGCCAAATATTTCATAGTTATGATTGTTAATTAATAACTTTTGCAACTGTGAATGTATCAATTTAGGTAATCTATTGCTTAGAAAAAATATTCAGAAAGTCACCATTGCTGATCTTTGTGTTTTGTTCTTATTGTTGGGTTTCTGGTTGTTTGTGTTTTTAATGTTTCTTTATTAAACTGCTTTATTAAAGTATAATTTCTATAACATACAATGTACCAATTTAAATGTAAAATTCATAGATTTGAGGTATATTTATAGAATTATGAAACCATCACCAACATCCACTTTTGAAAACATTTCCATCACCCTAAAAATAATCCCTACATACCTTAAGCAGTTATTCTCAATTCAATCTTTCTCCAGGCCCTGGGAATTACTAATATACTTTCTGTTTCTACAGATTTGCCTTGCCCATTCTGAACATTTTCTGCAAATGGAATCATACAATATGCGGTCTTTGTCATTTGACTTTATTTACAATACTTTTATGATAATGTTCTTATTCATTCATGTTGTAGCATGTATCAGTATTTCATGTCTTTTTATTTCTGAACATAATCCTTCTTACATGTTATTGTATTAAATTTGAAAATATTTTTATTAAGGATGTTCTGTCATTTCTTTTCCATCTCTCTTACTAAGATTTATATGATGCATATATTGGTATTCTTTATGTTGCTTCAAATGACCCTGAGGTTCTATTCATTTTCCTTTTATTTTGTTCTTTCTGTTCTTTAGAATGGACAATTTCTATACACCAATCTTCAAGTTACCAGATTGTTTTTTCTACCTTGAGTCTGCTGTTGAGTCGCTCTAGAGTGAATTTTTTATTTCAATTACTGTACTTTCTCATCATAGAATTTCCATTTTATTATTTTTATCATTTCTACTTCCTTATTGAAAACCACTAGTTTGTTCATTTTAGTCATTTTTCCATTCAGTCTTCATTCATGGTTTTCTTTCTTTCTTTGAACGTATTAATAATTGCTGCTTTGAAGACATCTGCCAACTGCAACATGAGGAGACACAGTTTATATTGACAATATTTTTCCTTTCTGAGAATGTGTCATGCTCTCCTATTTGTATATTTTATCATTTTTCTTATTGAAAATTGAACATTTTGTATTATATATTGTAGCAACTCCAAATTCTGATTTTCATCTGAAAATCATTATTGCATTATTTTTTTCTATATTTATTTAGTAAACTGCCTGAACTAAATCTGTGAAATATATTGCCCAATGGTGTGTGGCTACTAATTAGTTTAGTCAAAATTTTTGTTACATTCTTTTCTTAAGCCTTATTTCCTAAGGGTCAACTCTGTGTCCCTATAGTTTTGTGGTCAATCAATAATTTTACAAAGATTGTGCTCAACCACTCTGAGCTGTTAAGGGTTCTATCTTTTGCCAGTGGATCTCTGTGTGGAAAAGGGGATATATTAAAAGTTCATGCCAATTTAAAATCTTACACAACTTTTATTACATCTCTTCTGTGCACTGCCTTAGGGTTGACTAATGCTACGTAAATGGCTTGAACCCTCTCAAGTCTCCATTGTATTGTGCACATGTGCATAGTCTCAGAAAGTAATATGCTTTTCTCAATCTCAGGTTAGCAGAACTGCTGGCCCTACCCACTGGCTTAATTTCACTGAGATGGTCACTGCTACCATCAGTGTCACTGGATATGGGCATCATGCACCTCCTCATGTCAAGTGAACTACCTTCAAACAAAACAATGCAAATACAATTCTTAAAGTCTGCCTCACCATGAGGATTGAATGGTCTGGTTGGGGGGAGGTTTTAAGGGGAGAAGCATAAACAGCTTCAAGCCAAAACACCATAGACTCCCACTTTTATTACTCAAAGTCCAATAGTTTATCCAAGTATAAGTGATGCTTAGATTGTTATAGGCCTTAGGTTCATTTCCACGGTGTTTGAAGGGTTGTTTTTGTCAATTTGTCAAGTGAAATAGTTCATAGTTGTTTTTTTGGAAATGGACTTGTAGATTTTCACTAGGCCACAGCCAGAAACCCTGTCCAAATCACTGATATTTTAATGGGAGAACTTTATAGAAATTCTACACATTAGAAATTTGCAGATTTTGTGCATAGTTTTTCAAAGAAAAAGCGAAAAAATTATTAATTATTAATAATTTTATATTGATATGATCGTTTGAATATACTGGGTTAACTAAAATATATTATTAGAATTAATTTTACCTGTTCAATTTTTTTATTTTTTAATGTGACTCCCAGAACATTAAAAAAATATCTGTGTTTCCCGCATTGTATTTCTAGGAAGAAATATTAGTCTAGATCAAGCATCTAGTTTACAGAAAATACTAAGAAAAATAAAAATATCAAATAATGCAACAGAAATGCAAATAGCTAAGTAAAAGTTTGAGAAACTTTATAGAAAGAAATGATCCAGTTTAATCAAAAAATAAATTGCAATTGAAAAGAAAAATGGGAAGGAAAATAAATATAGGAATTAAAAGAGATGTAAGAGACATGTTTATAAATTATAATGTGTACATCTTATTTGAATTCTCTTTTGAACAAAAAAATGAAAATATCTACACATCCTTTTATTAGATTGTCTGGGGAATTTGGAAATGTATAGCATTATCTAATGATATTACAAATTTATTGTTTATTTTTAAGGTCCAATATGGTTTTTATACATAGGTTAAAGAAGAGTCTTCATATCTTATAGAAATATACCAAAATGTTATGAATGAAATTATATGATATCTTAGATTTATTTTTAAAAAAATCTATGGAGGAAAGAGAAGAAATTGAATGAGGGATGAATGAAGCAAAATTGCCCATAAATTGAAAATTATTGAAGTTACATGATATCTAAGTATTGAGTTTATTCAATCATACTATCCATTTTTATATGTTTAAAATTGTAGATAATAAAAAGTTAAAACAAAATACATTTGGAGAATTTTTAATGATTTCAGAAAACACTAGAATACAATATTAAATGAAAATAATAAGATACACAATGAAAATTAATAATAAAATATTGTTTAGACTAGTTTTATGGGAAGAATGAGTGATTACAAAAGAACTTTAAATTTGTATTAAATTTTTAATAATTAACTACTATTAATTAAATCAGAACAACAGTACCCTAAATACATAGAGGTTTATTACCAATTATTTAAACAAAATTTAAAAACTGCAAGAAAATACATGAAAATATGAACGGCAATTATTTGTGTGCTGTGTAATTATGATATGTATCTTGCATGTGTGATTTTTACTTTCCTTATATTTTCCCTATTTTTTACATTGAGGATGCATTACTTTTTCATTAGAAAAATGCAAATAACTTTTGTGTGAAAAACTTACAAATTTACTTTGCTTTCTGCTCTTTCTTTTCATGTTCATGTACATGAGTGTCTATTTGGCCATTCTTTAGAAGGTATGTACAGCACACTCTCAGTTAACTGGCACACATGAGTATTGATTGATGCTAGGTAAATGTAAGTACAATATACATTAACCAGAACTGAAACAAGTGGCACTCTCAAGCAACCAACAAAAAAATTGCTTTAGAGTGCCAGGTGCATAAATTCCAGTTAACAAAGAGTCAAGAGTATTGGGACATCATCAAAATAACAGTGTGAGAGGAGCTTTTAGAATTCTTCCCTGGAAGTTACAACAAATTGAAAAACTATGAATCCACAAATGATTTTTAATGCAATACACAAACACAGCTGAGAGACTGACTCATTACAGCAAAATATGAGGGTTGGTTAAAAATTCTTGGAATAAGGGGTTATCAGAGAAGTGGGAATACTAGTGCACACAGTTTGTGTGACTTATTATTAGTATATGTGTCAAATTTCACCCTACTTGTATATGTATTCTTTCAGATATTCCTGAAGAAGCATATCAAACGTGAAAAAACCCCCAAATACTCATATGAATAAAATTGAATTTTGTGTAGTCATTAAGTTCCTCACAAAACAAGGGAAAACACCTCAAACTATTATGGAAAAGATGTTAATGGTTTATGGGGACCATTGCCCTGGGAAATCCATAGTTTAAAAGTGGCATAGACTTTTTAAGCAAGGCAGAGAGTTGACCAAATATGACCTTCATCTAGGACACACTGTTGAGGCCACTTCTTTAGATATTTTCAACAATTTAAAAACTTCTAGTGAAAAGTGTCAGATTGAATTAAACACATCTTGGAGAGATGGTTGAAGTATTACCTACAACAAATTTGAATACACCATTTTTTAAAAATTTTGTATGTTCCTTGTTTTTTTATTTTATTTTTTATTTTTAAATTTCATTTAACATACAATATTATATTGTTTCAGATGTACAGCATAATAGTGAGCCATTTATATAACTTACAAAATCTTCATTCTGATACATCTGGTTCTACTCTGATACTATATATATAGTTATTACAATGTTATTGATTGTATGCCCTATTGTATGTACTTTACATTTCTGTGACTATTTTGTAACCATGAATTTGTACTTCTTGATTTGTTCCCCTTTTTCACCCACCCCTCCAGCCCTCCTCCCATCACCCCAACAAATCTAGTACCCATCTGATGCCACACATGGTTATTGCAATGTTATTGATTATTTTCCTATATTGTACCCATAACTATTACTTTGTAATCACCAAACTGAACTTTCCAATCTATCTCCACTATTTTACTCCCTCCCCCAATCTGCCTCCCATCTGGCAACAAATAAAATGTTTTCTATATCTATGAAACTGTTCCTGTTCCACTTGTTTATTTTCTTTTTTGAATTTCACCTATAAGTGAAGTTACCTTGCCTTTGTCTCCTTCTGTTTAACACTCCACTCATAACTGTTGATAGATATGTAGTTATCACCATTTTATTATTCATAATATTTGCTTTTTGTTTCTTTCCCATTTTAAAGAAGTCCCTCTAACATATTTTGTATTGCTGGTTTGGTGGTGATAAACTCCTTTAGTTTTTGCTTGTCTGGGAAGCTCTTTATCTGTCCTTTAATTTTGAATGATAGCCTTGCTGGATACATTAATCTTGTTTCATCACGTGAAATATGTTCTGCCAGTCCCATCTGGATTGCAAATTTTCTGTTAAGAAATCTCCTGACAGTCATATTGGCATTCCCTTATAAGTTACTACTTGCCTTTCTCTTGCTGCTTTTAATATTATCACTTTGTCATTAATTTTTGCCATTTTATTTATGATGTGTCTCAGCGTGGGACCCTTTGGATTCATCTTGTTTGAGACTCTTAGTGCTTTCTAAGCTTGTATATCTATTTCCTTTGCCAGGTTAGAAACATTTTCAGTCATTATTTCTTCAAATAAGTTTTAGATCCCTTGCTGTTTCTCTTCCCCTTCTGGTACTCCTATGATACAAATTTTGTTACACTTGGTGTTGTCCCAGAAGAAACTTAAAGTGTCTTCATTGTTTTGGATTCTTTCTTCTTTTTGTTGCTCTGATTGGATCTCTGATATATTTACCTCCAAATCACTGATTTGCACCTCTGCTTAATCTAGTGTGATGACTCCTTTTATTTCATTCTTCATTTCAGTTATTGTAATCTTTATCTCTGCCTGATCTTTTTTTATGGTCCCCATGTTGTTCTTTTTCCTTGCTATCTCTCTGCTGAAATTATAACTAGTTTCTCTGATTAGTCTTATAACCATTGCTTTGAGCTTTGTCTCTGAGAGATTGTTTGCCTTCATCTTATTTACTGTGATTTTATGCTGTTTGAATTTATTTTGAGTTGTATAAGGACTGACAATTAAGTTCACAAAGTTTCCTCTGTGTGCTTACATTGGCCGCACTGCAAAAACAACTCAGCAAGGTTTCAGAACCTTGATATATTTGTGTGTCACAGTTGTGTTTGTGTCAATGTGTTCCAGTGTCCTGATGAGTGGCATTCACTATTGTGTGTTTTTGTGTGTCGTTATGACATGTCAGAGCTAGAAGTAGAGCAATGAACAAACATTACATTTCTTGTTAAATGTGGCAAGAGTGGAAGTGAAATCAGAGGCATGTTAGTCTAAGTTTGTGAAGATAATACTATGAAGAAAATGGCAGTGTACAAATGGATTAAACATTTTTCTGAAAGGAGAGAAAGCGTCACTAATGAAAAGAGGTTAGGGTGGCCAGTAACAAGCAGAACGGATGAAAACATTGCAAAAATTTGTTGAATTGTGCATCAAAACCATTAGCTGACTATGAGAAGCATAACAGACCATGTAAATGCTAATAGAGAAACAGTTAGGAAAATCTTAACTGAAAATCTCACCATGAGAAAAGTGTATGCAAAAATGGTCCCAAAGGAGCTCACCTACGAACAAAAGCACAAAAGAGTCTAAGTTTGTCAAGACATTTTGGAGAGGCAAGACAATGTTTTGGGCCATGTTATCACTAGTGAGGAAACATGGGTGTACCAATATGGCCCAGAAACAAAGGGTATAGTGCACAATGGAAGTCAGCCAATTGTCTATGTCCAAAAAAGTTTTGTCAGTCCAAATAAAAAGTCAAAATAATGTTACTAACCTATTTCGATATCAGAAGAATTGTTCATTATGAATTTTTACCAACTGGACAAGCACTCAACTAAATGTACTATTTGAAAGTGCTGAATAGGCTGTGTAAAAAAAATTAGACAAAAATTACCTGAACTTTTTACCCACAACTCATGGCTCTTGTATCATAACAATGTACCAACTTGCAAGGCACTGTCTGTCAGGGAGTTTTTAGCCAGTACACAAATAACCATAGTTGAACACCCTTCCTACTCACCTTATCTGGCCCCACATAGTTTTTTTTCTATACCTGAAGATAAAGGAAATAGTGTAAAAAAGAAATTTTGATGACATTCAGGACATCAACAGTCATACAGTGACAGCTCTGATGGCCATTCCAGAGAAAGGGTTCCAAAATTACTTTGAAGGGTGAACTAGATGCTGGCATCAGTGCCTAGCTTCCCAAGGGGAGTACTTTAAGGTGATCATAGTGATATTAAACAATGAGGTATGCATCACATTTTCTAAAATGAGTTCTCAAACTGAATTATCAGGTCTTGTAATTTTTTGTTTCCTCATTCTGGCAGCCTCTCTGTTTGTAGATATTTTGCTCCTTAACTCCACACTCACTGCTATTTTTTTGAGGTTCACTGCTAATACTGATAGGAGGTGGGGGAGCAGAGATATAGAAGGGTGGATGGGAGGCAATCAAGATTTGTGCTTTTGTTTTCTTCTTGGAGCATCTAGGCAATGCAGGCAGTGTGGGCTTATACCTTTTTGTTCTTGGTTTTCCATTAGTTTTCTGCCCTGAGCCTTGGGATCAGCTGTCCTGTGTGTTGATCCCTCAGAAGAGGATGGTTGTAAGCTGAGAAGTGAGCTTTCAACCCCCTCTCTTCTTCTTCCCAAGCTGGAGTGAAGTCAGGCCATGGCTCCTCATCACCCCCAAAACTTACTCTCCTCTTAGAATTAGAGTGAAGTTGAGCTGTGGTGTCTCAAGCACTAATGCCTACACCATCTGGAGTCAAAGCAAGGTGTCATAGCCCCAACCACTCAGTCTTTTTTTCTTTGCCCTACAGACTGAGTGAGGTCTGCAATGCTCACCCACCACCTTCTTCCTCCTCCTTCTCATAGCCAGAGTTCCAAGCAGAGACCCACATGCAGCACGCATCTTCACTCCCCTTTTCTTCCATCTCAGTTTACCCTACTGCCCACATGCAGGTACTTCAATGTGATGTGTGGGTCTGTTAGCCGTGTTTGTGTGGCATAGGGAATCTTTCCTTGAATTACAGTTATTCCAATTGTAGCCTCCAGGATGGTTTTCCAGGAGTGCCACTCACACTACCATTTCTCCCTCTATTTCTTTTTAAATATTCTTAATCAGCATCTAAGAATGTCAAAAGTCAATGCAAGATGGGTACTGAGAATGCTCATGCCACTTCAAAAACAACGGCTTATTTAGTGTTCATTACAATTTTTGGACTTCTGCAGAAAACAAAGATGAAGTTGTAAACTGGATTGTCACTGGAGATAAAACTTTGGTTCATCATTATGAACTTGAGTCAAAGCTAGAGGTCATGCAGTGGTATGAAAAAGGAATGCCACTCCCTAAGAAGTTCAAGGTGTTGCAATCAGCTGGCAAAATCATGGCTACTGTTTAATGGGATATGAAGGGATATTACAAGGATAAGAGTGTCAAAACAACCAAAGAGTATTATTCCAGTCTGCCAAAATATTTGAAAGAATCTGTGAAGAAGAAAAGAACAGGAAAATGGACGAAGGGGTGCTGCTTTTGCACAACAATGTGCCTGTACACAAGAGCAGTGTTCCACTGGATACTCTTTACAACTGTGGTTTCCAAATGTTAAATCACCTTTCCTACAGTCCAGACCTGGCTCCATCTGATTATTATTCATTCCCAAATATAAATAAACAGCTTTGAGGGAAGAAATTTACAGATTACAAAGAGGTCAAAGTTGCAATTTGAGGGTAAAAAAAAACCTTTTTGAGGGTATATAAAAACTTATTGAAATATTTGAAAAGTGTATTCAGGTTAAGGGTGAATATATTAAAAAGGTAAAAATAGTATATAGGTTTGTTTGTACCATTCTTCCCCTTTATTCCACAAATTTCTTGACCATTCCTCATACTTAAATGTGGTTAAATAGGGGCAAATTAGGGAAGAGAAAAGAAGGAATTAAGAATATAGGGGCTGCAGGATCTAACCTGGGGCTTACTGTGGTCCACAAGACAGAAAGAGTGAAAGAGCTGCAGGTACCCCTTCTCTGGCCATAAAAATTTCTTCCTGAGGGATCAGCACAAAATAAGGATGAACCAGCACTCAAGGCAGTGACTTCGAGGCAAAGACTGAATACAGAAGAGAGTAAGCCCACATTGCCCTCACTGCGAGGGAGAAAACAAAGACAAGAAGCTCAACAGCCCTCCCTATCATCACAGAGTTCACCTTCCCCACACCCTCCCAGTGTTTGTACCAGCCTCATTGGAAACTGTAGCAGTGAATTGGGTTTAAGAGTAGAATATCTACAGCCCTGGGATCTGAGGAGATAGTTCTTGAGTGGAGAAAAGTAAGGAACAGTAGGAGCAAGATAGTTGCAGGCTGGCAGCAGCCATCATCTTGAAAAACAAACAAAATCACCACCTCTCCCAACAAATCCCACACCCATCTTTTCTGGCTAAAACCAGCAGAGGCACAAAATGCAACTGGGACAACAAGCACTATAGCTTCTTGCTGCAAGAGGAGCACGGGGGTTCCAGAGGCTTAGAGCTCTATAGTTCACCATATCCTCCCATGAGGGTGGTACACTGAGACCAAGGTGACTGGGTCAAAAACGGAGAATTCTACCTCACAAGAATCCACCCACCACAAGAAAAAGGAATAACACAAGAGATAATAAAACACTCCAGCAATAACTACTGCAAAACTAAAGAAAGACCTTTTCATGTACACTTGCTTCAGAATCCACTTCTGTAGATGCCCAGAAATAGAAATAATCCAAAAACTAATATGAATAACCAAGCTAACAAGGATACTTAAAAGAAAAATAAAAATTATTCAGTAAATTAAAGACATAGAATATGTAACTTAAATAAAGAATTCAAGATTGCAGTTCTGAAAAAGCTAAAAAAATGCAAAAAAAACCCACCTCAGATAGAAAGTTTAATAAATTCAGAAATAAAATCAATGAATTAAATAAATATTTCACAAAAGACATTGAAATTTAAAAAAAAAAACAAATAAAATTATGAAGATAAAGAATACAATAAAAGAGATAAATAATGAAATAGCTAGCTTAGGGAACAGATCTGACCAGATGGATACAAAATTATAGATATTGAAGGTAGAAATATAAGAATGACATAGATAGAAGAAAAAAAGAAACTTGAAAATTAAAAAAAGGAAAGAGCTCTACAAGAACTATCTGATTCCTTCAAAAAGAGCAACATAAGAATCACTGCTACAGTAGAAGGAGAAGAGAGAAAAAAGGGCACTGAGAGTGTATTCAAACAAATAGTCAATGAAAACTTCCCAAACATATGAAAATAACTAGGTCCTCAAATCCAAAAAGCAAACAGAAAACCTAACTACCTGAATCCTAACATACCTTCTTCAAGACTCACTATATTGAAGCTGTCAAAATCAACTACAGAGAAAGAATTCTTAAGGCAGCCAAGTATAAGAAGACTATATTGTATAAAGGAAAGCCCATTAGATTGCATCAGACTTTTCAGCAGAAATTGTACAAGCCAGAATGAAGTAGAATCAAATATTCAAATTGTTGAAAGAAAAAAATTATAAGCCCAAAGAATTTTTTTCAGCAAAGTTATTCTTTAGATATGAAAAATAAAATAAAGACCTTTTTCAGACATACAGACACTAAGAAAATTATCAAGCACAAGGCCAGTATTACAGCATATAATAAAGGAAGTTATTTGACATGAAACTAGAAATAGAAATAAATAGGTATAACATGTGATAACAGAAACATAAAGAAGAGGAGGAAAAGGTCTAAATTTCAAAAAAAAAAAAGAAGATAAGAAGTATGCTTAAGAAAAGGTACTACTGCATATGTAAAACATTCTTTTAAATAAACTTAATGGCAACCACTCAAAAAAAAAATCCAAAACTGAGACATATAACACACAAAAGAAGAGAAAATAATCATACAATACAACCAAACTAAAATAACAGACAGAAACAAAAAAGTAAAGAGACAACTAAAACACCAAGCTACAAGGAAAAAAATGGTTATAGAAAATCTTCATATATCAATAATTACCCTAAATGTAAGTGGACTAAACTCAACAATAAAAAGACACAGAGTAGTAGATTGGATCAAAAACTAAAACCCAACTATATGCTGCCTCCAAGAGATACATCTCAGCTACAAGGATAAATACAAACTCAAAGTAAAAGGGTGGAAAACAATATTCCAAGTAAATGGCATCCAGAGAAAAGTGAGTGAAACCATACTTATATCTGATGAAACAAACTTAAAGATAAATGGGGTAACAGGAGACCAAAATAGATATTTCATAATGATAAAGGGGATGATAAAAAAGAAGACATGACATACATTAAAATAATATACAGGATCTGGTAGAAATAATGCCCTAAAATATCATATAATGTACTTGAATGTGATATTGTTATGTTACAGAATTACACACTTATAATTTTGGTATAAAAGATTTGGTATAGACTACCCAGTCATAAAGAAGGGGCATTAGTTGTGCTGGACCCTGTATATGCCTCCAGTCAGGAAGCATCAAAATTTACAGTCTGATGAAATAGTTAAAATTTTTTTGTGAAGGAAACACGAAGGGAAAAATGACCAAAGGAGTGCCAGTATTGCACGACAATGTGCCCATGCATAAAAGCAATGCTGCACTGGCTACTTTTCATGACTGTGGCTTCCAAATGTTAAACCCCCATCCCTACAGTCAAGACCTGGCTCCATCTAATAATTATTTGTTCCCATATATAAAAAAATAGCTTGAAGGAGAGAAATTTACAGATGATGAACAGGTTTAAGCTGCATTTTGAGGGCAAAAGATAACATTTTTCCCCAAGGGTATAAATAAACTTATTAAAATCTGAAAAATTGTATTAGGGATAAGGGTGAATATATTGAAAATAAAAAATAATAAATGGCTGTTTTTACACATCTTCCCATTCATTCTATGCATTTCTCGATCACCCCTCTTAGGCCATATGTTGAAACACAAAACTAGCCTCAGGAAATACAAGATTGAAATCATACCAAGTGTATTCTCTGACCACGACACTTTGAAGTTAAAAATCAACTGCATAATGTAAATAGGAAAAACCACACACTTACTTATTTGGATTAAAAAACATGCTATTAAAAAAATGAATGGGTTAAGAAAGAAAAATAAGATAATAAAATACATAGAAAAAATAAGAATGAAAACACATTGTGTCAAAATTATTGGAATGAAGTGAAAGCAGTATTAAGGGGAAAATTTATATAACTACAGGTCTATCTCAAGAAACAAGAAAAATCTCAAAGAATCAAATACTACATCTTAAAGAACGAGAAAAAGTAGAAGCAATAAAACCAAAGTCAGCAGAAAGAAGGAAGTAATAAAAATGAGAGCA
>PVJL010002738.1:18368-55761 GCA_004026885.1 Lyroderma lyra
AAAAAAAAAAAAAAAAAAAAAAAAAAAAAAAAAAAAAAAAAAAAAAAAAAAAAAAAAAAAAAAAAAAAAAAAAAAAAAAAAAAAAAAAAAAAAAAAAAAAAAAAAAAAAAAAAAAAAAAAAAAAAAAAAAAAAAAAAAAAAAAAAAAAAAAAAAAAAAATATATATATATATATATATATATATATATATATATATATACACAAAAAATTAATGCAAGAAAGGGCTGGTTCTTTGAAAAGATCAAGTTTACAAACTCCTGGCTGAACTCACTAATATAAAAAAGAAAAAATACCAATAATCAAAATAAAAAATGAAAGAGGAGAAATTATGATGGATACCACATAAATACAAAGGATCATATGAGAATACTATGAAGTACTATATGCCACCAAATTCAATAACCTAAATAAATGCACAAAGGTTTAGAATCATATAGCCTATCTAGACTGAACCAAGAAGAAACAGAAAATTTAAATACATGCATTAACAGTAAGAAAATGGAACCAATTATCTAAACCCTCTCAAAAAGCGGAAGTCCGGGATTAGGTGGTTTCACCAGTGAATTCTACCAAACATTTAAAGAGGATGTATTACCTGTCCTCCTTATACACTTTATAAAATTGAAGAAGAGGCAATACTTCCTAACTTATTTTATGAGGTCAACCTTACCCTGATATAAATCACACACACACACACACACACACACACACACACACACACACACCACCACCACCAACAACAACAACAGTAAGAACAACTATAAACCAATATTTCTGATGAATACAGATGCAAAAAAATTGAATAAAAAATCTTAACAAATCAAATAGAACAATACCTTAGAAAGATAATACATCATGATCAAGTCGTATTCATTTCAGGGGCACAAGGATGGTTCAACATATGCAAATTGATCAATGTGATTCCACATAAACAAAATAAAATATAAAAACTATATTATGTCAATTGATACAGAAAGAACAATTGACAAGATACAACATCCACTTATGATTAAAATACTCAATAAAATAGGTACAGAAGGAAAATACCTCATCATAATAAAGGCTATATATGAAAAACCCTCAGCTAATACCATACAGAATGGTGAAAAATCAAAACCTTTGCTTTTAGAAACAGAAACATGACAATGATGCCCACTATCACCATTTTTATTCAACACTGTACTAGAAGCTCTAGCCAGAGCAAACAGGCAAAAGAAAGAAGTAAAAAAATCTAAATTGAGAGTGAAGAAGTTAAACTGTCACTTTTTGCAGATGACATGATTCTTTATATAGAAAATACTAAAGACTTTACCAATATACTATATAAGATATAACAAATGCAGTAAAGTTGCAGAATCTAAAATCAATGTACAAAATCCATTTCATTTTTATATACTAACAATAAAACTTCAAAAAATGAGAAAAATAGAAACTGAAATTTAGGTTTCTCCACTCGAACACAGATTGCCATATAGACTTCATCTCATGACCAGGATATTAGGGTAAGATGGTGACCAGAGAGGGGATCCCTGAAATCTCTCCTGGAAAATACAATTGAGTGACTGGGACAGATCCAACACAGAAAATCCTAAGTGGCACATTGACAGCTGAGATATCTATGCATCACAAGGAAACACCTGAGGGTTAGAGAAATGGGGGTGAGCAGGAGAGAAGGAAGGGAGCTAAGACAGATTGTGACCTGATCTGACCTTGTCTAACTGAAAAAACCAGGAAGGAATCAGGGAACACTTGTAGAGGACCAGGAAAAATACGAGGTTGGGGGTGGGGAGGCTGAGTGGCAACAGGAGTAGAGGCCAGAGTGGCTGAAACCCTGCAGACCATGGGTAAGTTGGACCAAGCAGCAGCATATTAGGGACACAGTGTGGGGGATGTGCCAGGGGAGCCCAGAGGCTGCAAAAAAGCATCTGAGCTGCCCTAGAGAGGAATAAAACCCCAGATGTAGCAACGATCCACTGTCTGCTCTGAGCAAGTTGAATCTGAGATTGACTGCTGTACAAATGCTGAAACGCTGAAACACAGTCCTGGCTGAAAGGTGGGCCCAGGAGAAAGGAGTAAGGCTGAGCTCTTGTGAGCACTAGACACCCAAGTTCTCAGCTTACCTTGCATAGGCCTCCTGCCACCCTCGACACCAGGCTTCCCTGACCAACTTACTGTTGTTCCAGCAGAGTAAGAGACCAGGGGAGCTGCCACAGGAAGCAGAGCAGCCAGGGAGCACTGTACTCCCAAGTTCAGCCCTTTCTTCCAAAGCTTGCCCCCCAGCACCACCTAGTGTCTGTTCTACAGCAAGACACTACAGTAGTCACAGAAAAGGTCCTCATGTCTAGAAAAAGAAGCACTACGAGTACCTTAGGCTTCTAAGCCACTCAGAAAGAAGATGGAATATCTCCAGAAAGGGAATTTATAGATCTAGAAATTTATGAACTAAGTGACATAGAATACAAGAGTGTAGTTCTAAAGGCTCTCAGAGAAAGGAAAACATAATGGCAGAACACCATAGCTGAGATGAACGGTCTCAGAAAGTAAATTTGTGAACAAAAGAAACATTTTAACAAAGAAATTGAAATTATAAGAATTAGATAGAAATTCAAGAGATAAATAATACAATAAAAGAAGTGAGAAATGAAATAACTGCCATAGGAAACAGGGCCAACCAGATGGAGGAAAGAATTAGGGATTGAAGTTCAGAACATGGAAACAACACAAAGAGAAAAAGTTAGGGACTAAAGGGTCAAAGGGATTGAAAGAATACTATAAGAACTATTTGACTCCATCAGAACAAACAATATTAAAATAATAGGTTTGAAAGAAGGAGCAGAAAAAAAACTCTACAGAAAGCATAATCAAACAAATAGTAGAGGAGAAATTTCCTAACTTGTGGAAAGATTTGTGACCCCAAATTCAAGAAGAAAAGAGGTCCAAGAACTGCATGATTTCACTCATATGCGGAATATAAAACTGAAAGCAAAGAAAAAAAGAAATGAACAAACAAATAACCCATGGACACAATCGATAGTTTAATGTTTATTTGGGGATGAGTGGGTTAGGGAGGGGAGAAAGGGGAGGGGGTGGGAGAGGAGGGAGGGAAGCTAAATATAAGGTGATGGAAAGAGAAGTCACATTAGGTGGTGAACTTATTATACATTAAGTTGACAATGCACTGTAGAATTGTATGCCTGAAACCTATGTAATCCTTGCTAACAGATGTCACCCCAATAAGTCTAACAATAAAAATGAATTAAAAAAAAAGAGGTCCACTAGCTACCTGGACCTTAGCAGATCATCTCCAAGACACATTATACTGAAGATGTAAAAAACCAAAGACAAAGAGACATTTCACAAGGCAGCTAGGAAAACAAACAAACAAACAAACAAACAAACAAATTGTAACCTTTAAAGGAAAGTCCATCAGGTTATCATCAGACTTGTCAGTAGAAACTCTACAAGTTAGGAGGGAGTGGAATCAAAATATTAAAAGAGAGAAACTTCCAGCCAAGCATAAATTATCCAGCAAAATTATCCTTCAGACATGAAGGAGAAACAAAGACCTTCTCAGACATAGAGAAGTTGAGGGAATTCTCCAGCACGAGGACAGCATTTCATGAAATACTGAAGAAAGGTCTTCAACCTGAAACAAAACATTAGAATGAATGAAATAGAGATGGGACAACAAAACAGAAATAAAAAGTAAGTAAGAAAGAAAGAATGCCCACAGAAAATCCTCATCTATCAATCATCACTCTAAATGTAAATGGACTGAATTCACTAATAAAGAGACAGAAAGTAGCAGACCAGATTGAAAAATAAAACCCATCCATATGCTGTCTCCAAGAGACACACCTCAGCCTTAAAGATAAATACAGACTAAGAGTGAAAGGGTGAAATACAATACTCCAAGCAAATGTTATCCAGAGAAAAACAGGAGTTGCCATACTGACATCTGATGAAACACCCTTTGGGTTAAAAAACAGAACAAGAGACAGAGATGGACATTTCATAGAGATAAAAGGGGCAATAAAACAACAAGAACACTTGACACTAATTAATAATATAAATGCCCACGATCAGGAAGCACCAAAATGTACAAAGCAACTACTAATAGATCTAAAATTAGAAACTAACAAAAACACAATCACATTAGAAGATCTAAACACCTCTTTAATAGCCATGGACATATCATCCAAACAATACATAAATAAATAAATAAGAAAATATCAGCTTTAAATGACACATTAGAGCAATTGGAAATAATTAACATTTACAAGACACTTCATCCAACTAGGAAAGAGTATACCTTCTTTTCTAGTGCACTTGGAGCATTCTCATGGATCAACCATATGCTGGGACACAAAAGTAGCCTCAGCAAATTCAAGAGGTTTGAAATCATACCAAATGTATTCTCATAAAGCTTTGAAATTGGAATAAAAAAAGCTTTGAAATTGGAGATCACCTGCAAGAAGAAAGCAGGAAAAAATCACATATTCATGGAGATTAAACAACATCTTATTAAAAATCACTGGATCAAAGAACAAATAAAAATAAATAAAAATATATACAAAATAATGACAATGAAAATACAAAATACAAAATAATGACAATGTATCAAAATTACTGGGAAACAGTGAAAGTAGTAATCAGTAAAATTTTTATCATTACAAGCATATCTTAAAAAAATGAAAATTCACAAGTAAACATCCTAACATCCTATCTTAAAGAACTAGAAAAGAATAGAAAAATATACATAAGCAGCATAAGGAAAGAAATGATAAAATTAGAGAAGAGATAAACAAAATCAAGAACAGAAAGATAATAGGAACACTTAATGCAACAAAAAGCTGGTTCTTAGAAATAATCAGAAAAAAAAATTCACAAACCCCTGGCTAGACTAACCAAAGGATGAAAGGAAAGAACACAAAAAAACCAAAATTTGAAATGAAAGGGGAGAAAGTACCACTGATACCATAGAAATACCAAGGATCATAAGAAAATATTATGAAGTGCTTTCTGCCACTAAATTTAACAACCTAGAGGAAATAGACAAGTTCTTAGAAACATATAGTCTACATAAACTGAACCAAGAAGAACTGGATAATCTAAATACAATAATCAATGGTAAAGAAATTGATTCCCAGCCAGGGAGCTACCCACATACCAAAAAGCAAAAAAAAAAAAAAAAAAAAAAAAGAAATTGAAACAATCATCTAAAACCTCCCCAAATGCAAATGCTCCAGACAAGACAGTCTTACCAAGGAATTTTACCAAGCATTCAAAGAAGAATTAATGCCTATCCTTCTCTGATTCTTCCAAAAAAATGAAGATGATGCAATACTTCCAACTCATTCTAAGAGGCCAACATTACCCTAATACCAAAGTCTGGTGAAGACAACACAACAAAAGAAAACTTAAGACCAATATGTCCGATGAACACAGATGCAAAAATCCTAAACAAAATGTTAGTAAATAGAATACAACAATGCATCAAGAACATTACACACCACAATAAAGTGGCATTCATCCCAGGAGCACAAGGATGGTTCAATATACAGATATCAATCAATGTGATACACCACATGAACAAAATAAAAGATAAAAACCATATATATGATCATATCAATTGATGCAGGAAAAGCCTTTGACAAGATACAACATCCATTTATTATAAAAACACTGAATAACATGGGAACAGAATGAAAAGTACCTCAATATAATAAAAGCTATATATGACAAATCCTCAGCTAATATCATACCAAATGGGGAAAAGCTGAATCCCATTATCCTAAAATCAGAAAGAAGACAGGGATGTTCCCTGTCATAACTGTTATTCAGTATAGTACTGGAAGTTCTAGCCAGAAAAATCAGGCAAGAGAAAAGAATAAAATGTATCTAAATTTGGAGAGAAGAAGTCAAACCATCACTATTTACAGATGGCATGATTCTTTATATAGAAAATTCCAAAGATTCCACTAGAAAACTATTAGAAACAATAAACAAATAAAGTAAAAATGCAGGATATAAAAGCAACATGCAACAATCAACAACAAATCTTCAGAAAAAGAAATAAGAGAATCCATACCTTTTGAATTGGCAAAAAAAAAAAAGACAGAAAGGAAAGAAAAAGAATAAAATACCTGCATATCAACTTAACAAAGAATGTGACAGACTTATACATGGAAAACTATAAGACATTTTTTAAAGAAATTGAAGAAGACACAAAGAAATAGAATGATATTCCGTGTTCATTAGTATAAGACTCAATGTTGTTAAAATGGTCATATTACTCAAAGCAATATACAGATTTAATGCTATTCCCATCAACATCCCACAAACATACGTTCACAAAATAGATTTAAAAATTTTCAGATTTGTATGAAGTCACAAAAGACCTTGAATCATGAAAGCACTACCACATTAAAAGTATAAGGCTGGTGATATCAAAGGAACAGAAACTCATGGTCACAGACAATAATTTAGTGATTACCAGAGGGTATGGGGATAGAGGATAGTGAGGGGGGAGTTCAAATATAGGTGATGGAAGGAAAACTTACTCAGGGTGGTCAGCACTCAATGCAACACATAGATGATGAATTATAAAATTTTACACTTGAAAACTGTAATTTTACTGACCAATGTCATGAATTTAATGCAAAGGTATACTCATATTAGTAATAGCTCACATTTTGCAAAACACTTATAGATATTTTCAAATGTTTAAATTTCATATACAGTATGGCAGTTTACATGTTTACACCCCTTTGACATAGCTCATCAGGAGGATATTATTACTCTCACTTTCAGATGAGAAAACAATCTCAAATATTTTTTAAAACCATAGCAAAGAAGTAGGAAATCTTGGATGAGAACGCAGGTTTCATTACTCTTAAACTAGTGTTCTTTTCACGATAATATGTTGCTTCCCATATGCAATATCAAATTTAGAATACAATTTATTTAGTGGTAATTAAATAAATAATGCAAGCCCAATTGAATTGAGGTTATTTACATCAATTGACTGGACTATTCATTTTGCCTAACTGCCACCAAGAACCATGTGCACAAAAGAGGCATTTAGATGAAAAACTAGGAAGGAAGCAGTAGAATTCTGTGACATATGGCATGCTTGCTGATGAAATCAAAGGTTATGTTTCATGCCAGCGTTTTGACTGCAAAGTGTCATTCATTTTACTAAGAGGTATACCACATGCCAGAAAATGCACAACCTCCTAGCCCTTTCTTTTGAAATCTAATCCCATGAGAGCACGGACTTGGTATGACTTGATGGAAGATTGAATGCATTATATTTGACCCATCTGAGTACAAACTATCCAGATTATTCACTGTGAAGAAGGCCTCCAGTTTGTCATCTGGATTTCCCATCAGCTCAGGAAAAGTGGGGATAAAACTGAGATTGTATATCTCACTCCAAAATAAGGATTTATTTCATAGAATGAAAATAACCTCCAGGGGATAAAAGGAATTTAAACCAGGAATCCATAAAAATAAAAGTATGAGGCCAAAATAGCTAAGTGCTCCTATATGAATAATATTGTTGCCTTTTTCCCCCAGGGGATTGTAAAACTCCCTAATAAACCTTCGTTTTGTACAAAACACAATAATTTCAAGTGACTCTAGCTCTTCTGCAGCAAGAATGAAATGCTGGAAAGCAGAGGCTCATGGGGTATTTAAAAAAGACATCTCTGTAGATTTATAACAACAAAACAATTTTTGCTCTGCTACAAGAACTTTTACTACCAATTTAGTAGAAAGTCTCAGGAAAAAAAATCTTATGTTTAAGTGGAAGGATTTACTGAGTGAGACAGGGCTCTTTTTGAAAATATCATTGTCATTTTGGATGACTTTATCCTCAAGTTGGTGGTCAATCTTTTCCATTTGGTAAGCCTTATCTTAATGAAAATGACTCCTTACTAGGAAGTTGGTTTGTATAGTGGAAGAAATAAAATATTTTGGAGTTAATTCTAAGTGCAAACATATAGTTGGCTAAAAGGAGGAGTATTCAACTTTGAATACCTTTATTACATAAGAGAGAGAAGCAGCATATTGGACATAGCACGAGCCAGACAGACTTGGTTTTCACTACTAGCTCTTTCATTCACTTAACTTCATATTTCCTCATCTACAAAATCATAATAAAATGTCTACCTTGCAGTATTAATGTGAGAATTAAAAATAAATATATGCTGGATGTATTTTGTAACACAAAGTGTAAAGTATATACAACACCAAGTTATCAACACTGGTTAGATGGTAAAATTCTTAACTTGATTATTAGATGATGGCACTAAAGGCAAATTGTTATTGTCTTCTTTTTATGATCTTATTTTTCACAATAAGCATATCCTAATATTATAATGAGGAAAAGAATATCACATATCATTTAAAAATAATATATGTGTTGTTCCTATTCCAGTGTGGGCCCACAATAAGAACCCACTTCCTCATTGTTAACTACCATCATTGTTGTCATTAACATCATCATCATTGTACTATCCTAAAGAGGTTTAGTACCTTACTTAAGTCTTTATATCTCAGAAGCAAGTATAATATCTAACATACTGTTTGAAATATATACATATTTAGATACATCTCATTTCATGAATCATGAATAAGTAGATTTGGTTAAGAAAGTCACCAACTCAAACTTGAGCAATACACAATGATCTCTCACTAAATCATATTGCTTGAAATCAAGTTTTTTGCAAGGGGATATTGTATGCAAGAAGTGATATGAAGATTTAACAGAGAGACATAAAATCACATCATAAAGAGGAAGGGGTTTTTAATAATAAAAATGAAAGAATAACAATGCCCTTTAGTAAGAGTTTATCAATGTATATAGTTTATAATCAGTAGATAGCTTTTCTCTTAAATTGCCAACTTCTGTCTTTCTCTCACAAACACACACACACACACACACACACACACACACACAGAGGAAATTTCTTCCCCTCACTTCTTCAGAATTTCAGTGTTTTTTTGCTTCTTCCAGGCTGAATTAAAAGATCCTATTTCCTTTTATCTTTACTTCAAGTCTATCCCTTTTCCCTTTTCTTCATAAAAAATTATCTGATTCATCTATAGATGCCTTTCAATCATGTCTTTCCAGATGTACCTGTCAATAACTTATTTGAAGTGACTAATGACAAGTTATTCCTTTCAGGAGAAATTAATTTTTACAAAAGATATTTGGAAATTCAGCATCTTTGATTAAAGGTATTAATTTCTAATTTTGAAACTTAGGCCCCACCGGAGACCAGTAAGGAAGATATCTTGTGTGGAGTAGGCTTTCCTTTGGGCCTACGAAGCCAAAGTTTTCCAGCAATCCCTGGATTTACAGGGCTGAGTTCTAGCTAGACTTGATTCTTTGAGCATCAGGACAGAAAAAAGACTGGCCTAAATCCTCACAGAATATGTTCTGTGAATTTAATGTTAAGTAAAGAGAATTGAGCTCATCCCTAGGTAGAAACTAACAGTGATGAATGTTTTTTTTTCTCTACAACCTCAAAGAAAATTTCTTGAACACATAAATTTACACTGCTGCAAAAAGTGAGAATCTGGTATTTCCTGTAAATTATAGTATTCATGTGCTTCCTCTGGTAGGAATCAGTGGTACAAATCTTAGGCTCTTTTCCCCTCTGCCAATGTTGTAGTCATCCTCAGATATTATTAGCTTCAAGTTACTGAAAAGGGATTGGTGTTTCTAGAACATTTTCTTCATTGTCTCATTTGGGACTTATTTCAACTATCTAGAATAAAAATGGCCACAGTAACTGACTTTGATCCTTTCATCTCCAACAAACCATGTGAAGTACAATCAACACTCTGGGTTCTGGCATTCTATCAACAAGAAATGTGTATTGATTGGGGCTTCAGTCAGTACTATAATAGGCATCTTTTATGATGACTCTGAAAAAAAGCAGAAACTGGAAGTACCTTCTGAATATTCAAAGAAAAACTATACATCATTCATTATATGTTTACATCAAAATATAGTTTATTAAATTCTCGTTTCCCAGAAGTGGTACAAAGCTTATTTGATTAAGCAGGACAGTTAATTCTTTAATCTTGCTGAATTTATAATAACACTACTATCAAGGCATGGACCTCTGAATCACCCCCTATACCCATTATAACTTTCTTTGATACAGTGTCATCTTAAATCATTTACTCATGAGCAAGTGTGACTAACACATGGGTGACATCCACTATGTTTAGAGATAAGTAGTCATTTATATCTCTAAGGTCCCTTAAGTTCAGAATACACATAGGTTGACAAATGTGGCATGTGTGGTAATCATTTACAAAGTACTTGTAACAGAAAATGAAATGGGTGTGGGTTATCTTTTGGCCATGCTCTCATTGTTTCATGTAATACATAGCCTGGACCTCCAACTGCGTTAAATTAAGAGAACACTAGAAACACTAATTAGTTACATTTAATTTTTAAAGAATCTTAAAATTCATAGTTTAAAGGGGTAAAACTAAAAACAATAAACATGATCTCTGTGCAATGTAAATTTTTGGTAAGCAGTCACTGGAGCATAACATAATGAGGCTGATAAGTCAGTAACCCTGATATTTCTATACACTCAAATATCATTTTCAAAAGCATTGAAAAATTAAATATGGTACATCAAGTGTATTGAGCTGCAGTGCCAGTTGGGGGATCTGATGGCTAAAATTTTGTAGTCTCTAACCCACAATCAGGACACAATCTAGAAAGAATGGTGTACAAGTTGACACAAAGGAGAAACATAATGAGAGGTGATCACTACTATTTCTTTAAAGAATAATGCAACAATAGTTCAACTCAAAATTAGGTATGTGCTAAATAAGAAGTTATTTTATGTTTATTTCTTATATTCCCTTTTCCTTGATCCTAAGACTTTCCAATGACACATTAATGAGTGCATTTCTTTGGAAAAGGCTAGCCCAATGGTATCATAGCACATACTTTTGAATATTTTCATGAATCTTTCTGAGTATGATGGTCAAGGTAACCTTTCTCCTCTTAATTAAAAATGAAATGGGGGTGTTCCCTGGTGGTGTAGTGGCTAGGCTTTGGCACTTTCAATGCCATGGCCTGGGTTCTATTCCCAGCCAGGGAACTACTCTCCCTCCAAAAAAAATAAATGAAATATAATTGTCACTGACATATAATATCTAAGCCTTATGCTGAAGAAATAATTTAAAAGTCTGCTGACTGTTTAAAGCATGGAAGCTACTGTCCTATGGTTTACCTGACCATATTACACTCTCTCTGTGGCATTCTCTTATTAAATACTTAAATGCATCCCTCTGAATACAAGAGAATAGATTGCCCAACAAATTTAGAAGCAATCATATTGTTTACAGCTCTGAATCCTTACAGAGAATATTTAAATGACTTTTTCATGAAACAATGACCTTCCCAGTGGATGTGTCTCATCTCTCTCAGCAGTGAAATTTCTTCAGTGACTACATGTCCTCTCACTTTTCAATGGAAGTAACTGCACACCCTGCCCCATGATTCCTTCACCACATACTTCCCCTATACCTCAGTTCCTTAAAAATATATGGTTTTGAATGGCTTAAAATTTTTCTACGTTTTTGCTACACTATGTCTTACTTTTCACTCAAGAATATTTTAGTATGCTAAATTGAGATCCCATGATAATAATACTAGCCACCAAACTCAATATATAAAAATTTCCAATAGAAAGTTCACAATTACATAATCTCTGTAGTTAACCAAATTAAAAAATAAATCTTGTGACTTTCTTATATAACATCTTATAAGAATCTCACTTCTATGAGCTTATCCAAATTTAAAAATGCAAAATACTGAGAAAAGTTATATATGTAAAGATGCTCATCTCAGGATTGTTTGGAACCAGGGTGTCTAAACTTTGGGTTTCCCTTGGTCTTATTGGAATAATTATCTTGGGCTACACATAAACGACACCAACACTAATGACAGCTAATGAGTTAAAAAATATCTGTGCATAATTTTTGTAATATTTTAAGACAGTTTATAAATTTGTGTTGGGCCACATTTAAAGCTGTCCTGGGTCGCTTGTGGCCTGTAGGCCACAGGTTAGATAAGCTTGGTTTAGAGAATTGAAATACTAGAGAAAAAATTCAACAGGTAAAAATAGGTAAATTGTTATATTTTGTTATAGACACTTGATTACTATTATGCCATCATTAAAAGTAAAGGTGATGGAAAGAGAAGTCACATTAGGTGGTGAACTCATTATACATCAAGCTGACAATGCACTGTAGAATTGTAGGCCTGAAACCTATGTAATCCTTGCTAACAGATGTCACCCCAATAAGTCTAACAATAAAAATGAATTAAAAAAAAAGAAAACTAAAAAAAGAAAAAAAGTAAAGATGAAAACTATATAGAATAGAGAAAATATATTTATAACATAATGTTAAGTGAAGGGAAATAAATATACCCTATTAATTATAACTAAGTCAAGACAAACCTGTGCATAAAAAGGACAAAATGGAAACACCTGAAAAGTACCAAAGAAAAATGCATAAAATGACAACAATTAAAATACAGAAAAGATGGAAGATTAAGTGGAAACTATGCATGCAGCCTCATTGGATCACATCAAGGTTGCAAACATATTGTGAAATAGTCAACTTTGGGAAAGATTAGAGGACTAATTAAACAGAGCCCCTGTGAATAAAGGTAAAGAGAAAAAACCAAATCAAGACTGCGAGCACAGGCCCCCTGGAGATTTTCCCTGCCCAACTAGAGGCACTCTATGTGGCTGAATGATTGATCCTGCCCAACTAGGAGGAGAAAGTGTTTTTGTGAACCTCAGTAGGAGCAGAAGTCTTTAGTTGCTCAGAGAGCATTCACTGTTGCTCCTCTGTTCCCCCTGGGCAGTTAATAAGTGCTGCTAGCAGCACACTGCTAAACTACAACAAAAGAACACACACAAAACACTCAAGGGGTACTCCTAGATTACATGCACAGAAGATCAGAAAGATGGCACCATTGGACTACACAGGACACATACTACATAAGGCCACCAAGCAATCACTAACAGACATAAAAGATTTACCTACTACATAGAAGCAAACACAGAGAGGAATCTAAAATGAGCAACCAGAGGAACACACCCCAAATAAAAGAACAAGAGAAAGCTCCAGAAATAAAGCTAAATAAATTGAAGGCAATCAACCTGGCAGAGAAAGAGTTCAAAATACATGTTATAAGAATGCTTAAGGAACTTAGGGAAAACTTCAACAAACAGATAGCAAACATAAAGAATAACAAAGAAACCATAAAAAACAACCAGTCAGAAATAATGAGTACAATAACTAAAAGGAAGACTACACTGGAAGGAATCAATAACAGGTTAGACTAAGAAGAAAATGGAACAAGTGATTTGGGAGAAAAGGTAGCAGAAAATTCCCAACTGGAAGAGAAAAAAAAGAATTAATATAAAAATGAGGATAGCCTGAGAGACCTCTGGGACAACATTAAGCATAACAGCATGTGTATGAGTATAATAGGGGTATCAGAAGGAGAAGAGAGGGAACAAGAAATTAAGAAAGTATTTGAAGAAATAATGACCAAAAATTTTCCTAACCTGGTGAAGGAAATAGACACACAAGCCCAGGAAGCATAGAGAGTATCAATCAAGATGTATCCAAACAGGCCCACACCAAGACACATGATAATTAAAATGGCAAAGGTTGAAGACAAAGAATCCTAAAAGCAGCAAGAGGAAGAAAACTACTTGCTTACAAGGGAACTCTCACAAGACTATCAGCAATTTTCTCAATAGAAACTTTGCAGGTCAGAAGAAAATTAGGGAAAATATTCAAAGTAATGAAAAATAAGGGCCTACAACCAATACTCCTCTACCCACCAAGGCTATCATTTAAAATTGAAGTGGAGATAAAAAGCTCTCAAGAAAATAAAAAGCTAAAGGAATTCACTACATAATGATAAAAGCACCTTTTTAAGCAGAAAAAAAGAAGAAAAGAAACACGCAAAAAAAAGATAAAAAACATGAATAATAACATGGTCATGACTATGTACCTGTCAATAACCACTTTAAATGTAAATAGACTAAATGTTCCAATCAAAAGACATAAGGTACCTGAATGGATAAGAAAACAAGACCCAGGCATACTCTGTCCATAATACAAAAATTTCACCTCAGGAGGAAAGTCATACGTACACTGAGAGTAAATTGATAGAAAATGATATTTCATGTGAATGGAAACAAGAGTAAAGCTGAGGTTGCAATACTTATATCAGATAAAATAAACTTTAAAACAAAGACTTTAACAAGAGATAAAGAAGGGCATTACATAATTATAAAAGGATCAATCTAATAAGAGGACGTAACTCTTTAAAGCTTTGCTTATCCAACATTGGAGCACCTAAATCATAAAACAAATATTGACTTGCATAAAGGTAGACATCAACTGTACCTCAACCATTGTAGGGGATTTTAATACCCTACTGACATCAATGGACAGATATTCGAAATGGAAAAGAAACACAGATATGATGGCCTTAAATGACATACAAGACCAGATGGATTCAATTGATATTTTTAGAGCATTTCATCCCAAAGCAGCAGAATATGTATACATTTTTTTAAGTGCACATGGAACATTTTCCAAGATAGACCATATGTTAGGCCACAAAACAAGACTTAATAAATTAAAAAAAAAATGAAATCATAATAATTGCCTTCTCTGACCACAACTGTATGAAACTAGAAATCATTATGAGATTTTTTTTGCAAACTTTTTTTTTAGCTCATCAGCTAGCATTAGTGTTAGTGTATTTTATGTATGGCCCCTGAATATTATTCTTCCAATGTGGCCCAGGGAAGGCAAATATTTGGGTACCACTGATATATACAGTCATGGGATATAGAGTATAGCACAGAAAATATAGTCAATGGCATTGTAAAGCTATGTAAGTTATCAAATAAGAAATAGACCTGTTGGCATTATCACTATATAAGGGTTTTAAATGTCTAAGAATTATGTTATCTTGTGCCCATGAAACTAATAAAAGAATAAATTATTTAAAAAGATAGCAATTAAGATACTAAAACTCTGGATGACATATTGTCCACAGGCTCTGTATTATATGCATAGTTCTTTCAAATTTAAAAGATGGTATGAGAATATCTTCAAATCACTTATTAAATTTTTAGTTATGATTTTATACTTCTAAACTACTTTTAATTCACTACACAAGATTATACAACACCTCTAGAACTGTGAACTCTAGTTGATTATTTCAAGCATTTACAGTAACACCAGATTTTTTATCGTCCTTTACACAATCTGAAAACTACTGTAGCTCAAAGTTCAAAGGTGGCAGCTATTTTTGTAGCTAGGTTTTATTGGCTCAAGATAATCAATTGTTTTTTATTGATTAAAAATTCCCTGGACTAAAACAGCAGACATTTCATTCAATAATTAATAAAATATACAGTTCCATAAGATTATAATAGAGTGAATTGGTCCAAGATGGCAGAGGAAGTAAACACTATGCCTGCTTCATTTCATGAGCTCATTAAAATTTCAATTAATTTGTTGGACAACCAACCTAGAGAACCATCTGCAGTCTAGCTAAACAAAAGCTTTATAACTAAAAATATAAAGAACAGATAACCAAGCTGAGACTGGTAAGAGGGGAGCAGACAGGAAAGAAGCCAAACCGCCAATGGTGGTAGAGACTCAGGAGAAGTATGTCAGCCACAGAAATTCCCTCCAGAAGAGCAAGGGAACCCAACCCTATACAAAGCTCCCAAGCCCAAAGCACTGGTATTGGGAAGAGGAGACCCACAACATCTGACTGTGAAAAGCAGTGGAGACTCTGACCATCTGGTTGAAGTGAAAAGCTATAGGAAATCTAAACACCCTCTTAGATTGCCTGCACATATTTAATCACTCATGGGTACTCACCCTGGGTTCCAGCAGAGGGATGGTGACTCAGGGGGGCATTGGAGGCATATGGGGGGCAGACTGAGGACTGTGGCTTTGGGGCAAGGGCTAAAAGACAGTTGCCATTTTTCTTGGGTGAGTCCTTTTCCCAAGCAGTCAGTTGGTGGACAACACCTTTCCTGTTGTGCCTGCCCCAACACAACCAAATATGGACCTGACTGCTCTGGTGAGCTCTGCTCACGTTACCGGACTGACTCACTTCAATACCAACCCAACCAACTTTGCCAACACCAGAGGCACTTTCTTGGGTGAGCAGCCAGCCCCTCCCTCAAGACAATCTTTCTGGAAAAACTATTTAAGCACTAGGGACCTAGGTGGGAGGTGACTGGCACTGGTGTGCTCTGAGTCTTTTGTTGAGTAGCTCTAGGCACAGCATTGACACCAAACCAAAATCTACAGGAGCACCCAGCACAGGAGACCAGAGAGATGATGCCAGGGCCCCACAGGGCACCTACTACATAAGACTATCCAGCAATATGAGGAGATGTAGCAGATCTACCTAATACATAGAAACAAACACAGACCAGTATTCACAATGAGGAAACAAAGAAATATGTCTCAAATGAAAGAATAGCAGAAAAATTCCAGAAGAAGAACTAAACAAGATGGAGGCAAACAACCTATCAGACACAGAGCTCAAAACAATTATTTTAAGGATTTCAAGGAACTTAGTGAAAAGTTCAACAGAGAGATAGAAAGAATTGAGAGGAACATGGAAATCACAAAAAATAGTCAGAAATGAAGAATACAATAACTGAAATTCAGAATTTGATAGAAGTAATCACTAGCAGACTAGATGGGGCAGAGGATCGAATCAGTGAATTGGAAGAACAGATAATAGAAAACATCCAGTCAAAATAGCAAAAAGAATAAAGAATCCAAAAATATGACAATAGTTTAAGGGGCCTCTGGGACAATATCAAGTGTAACAACATTTGTACCATAGGAGTACCAGAAGGAGAAAAAATAAAAAGTTGATAAGTTATTTGAATAAATAATGACTGAAAACTCTTCTAACCTTGCAAATGAAATAGACATACAAGCCCAGGAAGCATAGAGAGTCCCAAACAAGATAAACCCAAACAGTCCCACACCAAGACACATTGTAATTAAAATGGCAAAGGTTAAAGACAAAGAAATAATCCTAAGAGCAGCAAGAGAAAAGCAACTAGTAACGTATAAGGGAGGTCCCATGAGACTGTAAGCTGATTTCTCAACAGAAACTTTGTAGGCCAGAAAGAAGTGGTCAAAATTATTCAATGTGATGAAAAGTAAAGACCTACAACCTAGATTACCCTACCCAGCAAAGTTATCATTCAATATCAAAGGACAAATAAAGAGCTTCCCACACACAAAAAAATGTTAAAGGAGTTAATGCTCACCAAACCAGTACTACAAGGAATGTTAGTAGGAATACTTTAAGATGAAGGAAAAAAAAAGCAAAGTTATGAATAATAAAATGGAATTACCTACAGATCAACAATTATGTTCAATTTAAATTACTTGAAAGCTCCAAACAAAAGACTTGGAAGGTATTGCACTGAGTAGTTTCAGACAGAGGAAGACAGATGCAGGTTGACTTTGCTCATAGGTCAAATCCAAAGAAGAAATAAACGAGCAGAACAGGAACAGATTTATAGAATTAATAGCATTGGGCATGTTGCCAGATGTGAGTAGGGTTAGCAGAAATGGTTAAATAAGGGGAGGGATTGGGAAATTCAGTTTAGTGGTTATAAAGTAATAATTATGAAGTTATAAGTCTAATAAAAGAATATAGTCAATAATGTTTTAATAACTATGAGTGGCATCAGATGGATACTAGTCTTGTTAGGGTGATGGGAGTAGGTTGGGAGGGATAGGTGAAAAAGGGAAAGAAATCAAGAAGTACAAATTCATAATCACAAAATAGCCACAGGGATGAAAATTGCAGCATACGGCTCATAGTCAATAACATTGCAATAACTATATATGGTGTCAGATGGAAATTAGGTGTATCAGAATAAGGATTTTGTAAGTTATATAATGCTTCATCACTATGCTCTCAACCTGAAACCAATATAATATTGTATGTCAAATGTAATAAAAAAATAAAAATAAATGAAGAAAAAAAATAGAAAAATGATTATAATAAAGCGAAAATATTTCTATTCCCAAGTGACATCATAGCACAAGATATTATTCATTTGTTAATGATGATGTTTGTGTAGAGTGCTTATAAAGTCTACAGTAGTGTACAGTAATATCCAAGGCTTTGACATTCACTTTTTGCTCACTCACAGACTCGCTCAAAGCAACTTCCAATCTTGAAAGCTCCATTCATGGTAAATGCCCTATACAGAAGTACTATTTTTTCTTTTATATACCATATTTTTTCTGTACCATTTTTACTTAAATATGTCGAGATACACAAATATTATTGTGCTACAATTGCCTACCATATTTATTACAATAACATGCTTAACAGGTTTGTAGCCTCTGAGCAATAGACTATACCATACTTGTAGCCTAGGTTTGTAGTAGGATATACCACCTAGGTTTGTGTAAATACATTTTATGATGTTCACACAATGATGAAATCTAAGGATGCAGGTTTCAAAATGTATCCCTGTCATTAAAATATGCATAAGTGTATATAAAATTGCTTTTCTGAGTAATTGTAGTTTTTTAAAACGGATGGAGTTATACATTATTGAAGCAGTGCCTGGAAATTAAGAATCACTGGCTATGGAATCTAAAAGGAGGCACATTCATAATTACATGTTATTAAAGACTGACCTATTTCTAACTACCACCCAATAATGTGGAAAAAATATCAGGAATAAAGGTGGGGACATCACTACAGATCCTGTAGACATTAAAAATAAAAAAAAAGAGAATTTTAAAAACAATTTGATAGCAATAAATTCAACATTATAGATGAAATGGGCAAATGACATTTTTAATTTGCAAAACTTACACAAGAACCAATAGAAAAATCTAATTACCCCCATATTTATTAAAGAAATCAAACTTGTAGTTTTTAAACCAATTGCAAAGAGAATTTTTCACCCAGATGATATAATAATCTTATAAAACATTTAAAAATAAATAATAACAATCTTAAACAAACTATTTCAGAAAATAGAAGAGAAAATATTCCTCTTTAATTTTATTAGGCTAATGTAATACTGAAACCCAAAGTTTGCAAGGTCTTTACACAAATTTAGACATCAATATCTGTCATAGATACAAAATCGTTAACGCAACATTATTTAATGTAAGAAGCAATATACAAAAAAAAGGATAATAAATCACAACCACATAGGGTTTATAGCTGTTATGCAATTCTGATACAACATTGAAAAATCAAGCAACATTATCACACTATTGAAAGGATAAATAACAAAATTCATATTATCATTTCAATACATGCAAAAAAGTTAACAAAATGGAGCACCCACTTTTAAATAGAAACTTTTATAATCTATGAATAAATGGAAAAAAAAAAACTACCTCAAACCTGTAATGGTATCTGTAAAAAAAAATCTTACAGTTAACATAATACTTAATAGTGAAAGACTGAAAGGAACAAGAAAATGATGTTGGCTTTCACCACTTCTATTCAATATTGTCCTAGAGTACCTAGACCACACAACAAGGTAAGGAAAAGAAGTAAAAGAAATACATATTTTAAAGAAGAAAATAAAACAGTTTTTATTTACAAATAATGTGACTATACATAAAGAATTCTAAGGTGCTGAAAAATTAACTACTAGAAACTAATAAGAAAACTTAGGGAGGCCACAGGATTCATGATCAATATATGAAAACTATGTGTATTTCCACATACTAGTAACAAAAAAATTGTAAAATTAAATTTAAAATGTCAATTACTATAGCATAAGGAAACATAAAATATTTAATAATAAATTAACAAAATAAGCAATACCTCTATGTTTAAAAATATGTAACATTACTGAAAGAAATTAAAAAAGATCTAGATAAGTGTAGACACATATCATATTTGTGGATATATATCATTAGGATGTTGATTCTCCCCAAATTGCATTCCCAATCAAAATAACAGAAGGATATTTTGTAGAAATCAACAAGCTGATTCTAGAATTAGGGTAGAACAACAAAGGTCTCAGAAGAGCTAAAATAATTTTGAAAAAAAAAACCCCAAATGTTTAAGGAATTATGCTACTTGCTACAAAGTGATGGTAATCAAGAATGTACAGTATTAATGTAAATAATGATTAATAGATCAATGGAACCAAATAGAAGCAATTTCTTAAAGTTGTCTTCTACATGAAAAAAGTCTGAAACCTATATATCAGATCTGGCTTTAGGATATATGAAATGTAGTTATTTCTTAATATCTACATTCCCATTGTGCTTTTCACATTTTCTTGTATATAGTTTGTGCTCATCAAACATTTGTTGAAAAAATGATCACCTTCAGCATTCATGCTAGTGCAATGAGCCATTTGCAGAGATTTAATTAATTTAGTGGTAAATGAAATTATCTTGTTAGTTGAAAATAATATAACTCCATCAACTACAAATAAATCATTTATGTGTAAAAGTTGACTATGTGCATACATCTTAGAAAGTTGAAATTATTAAATCTTTTTCTTTTATTCAAAAGGTTGCTTTTATTTTCTTTGCAATATTTTCAAAAACAGCTTTACAATTTTCTATATGTTTTATTTAATTTTTTTGTGAAATTTATTGGGGAAACATTGGTTAGAAAAAATTACATAGCTTCCAGATGTACAATTCTACAGTGAATTGTCTAAGTATTGCATTATGTGTTCACACCCAGAGTCATTTCCCTTTCTATTACCATATATTTTACTCTCACTTCCTTTCCTCTTACCCACAGGTAAACACTAAACTATTGACTGTGTCCATGAGGCTTTGTTTCTTTGTTGCTTTCAGTCTTATATTCCACATATGATTGAAGTCAAATGGTTCTTGATGTTTTCTGTCTGGCTTATTTTGCTTAGCATGATGATCTTACAAATGGCAGTATTTCATGTTTTCTTATAGCTGAGTAATATTCCATTGTACATATGTACCACAGCTTCTTCATCCAGTTATCTATCAAAAGGAACTTTGGTTGTTTCCATGACTTGTACACTGTGAACAGCGCTGCAATAAACACTGAAGTACATAAGTCTTTGTGGCCTAAGATTTTTCAAATATTTTTGGTTAGCTACTCAGAATGGGGAATGTCTGGTCATATGGTAACTCCATTCTCAATTTTCTGAAGAATCTGCATACTGTCTTCCATAGTGGTTGTATCAGTTTGCATTCCCATCAGCAGTATGTGAAAGTTCCTTTTTCTCCACACCCTCTCTAGCAATTGTTATTCCTTGTCTTGTTGATAATAGCCATTATAGCAGGTGTGAAGTGGTATCTCATTGTGGTTTGATTTGCATTTCCCTAATGGCTAATGAAGTTGGAGAATTTTTCTGTTGGCCATTTGTAGGTCTTCAGGGGTGAAGTGTTTTTTCAGATCTTCTGCCCACTTTTTAATTGAACCGTTTGTTTTATGTTGTTGAGTCATACTATTTCTTTATATATTTTAGATATTAGTTCCTTATCAGATGTATTGTTAGCAAATATTTTCTCCCATTTGGTCTCTTTGCTTTTGATGGTTTCTTTTGTTGTGCAGAAGCTTTTTATTTTGATATAGTTCCATTTATTTATTTTTGCTTTTACTTACCTTGCCTTTGAGATCAGGTTCATGAAGTCCTCCCTGATTCCAAGGTCTGTAAATTTAGCACCAATGTTTTCTTGTATACAGTTTATTGTTTTGCATCTTGTGTGGGGAGGTATTTAATTCATTTTGAATTAATTTTAGTACATGATGACAGTCCACAGCTAAGATTATTGTTTTGCATATGATTTTCATATTTTCCCAGCACTATCTACTGAAGAACCTTTTTTTCCCCATTGTATATTTTTGCTTCTTTTTCAAAAACAGTTTTGCATATATTTGTAAATTTATTTCTGTTTTCAATTCTATTTCATTGGTCTGCGTGTCTGTTTTTTGTCAATACCAAGCTGTTTTGATTATTTATGCTTTGTAGTATATATTGAAATTGGGGAGCATGATACCTCTAGCCTTATTCTTTTTATGGAGGATTGCTTTGTCTATTTGAGGTCTTTTGTGGTTTCATACAAATCTGATAATTTTTAAACTTATTTTGTTAAAGAATGTTTGTGGGATTTTGATGAGAATTGAATTAAATTTGTATATTGCTTTGCATATAATGGCCATTTTTCACAATGTTAAGTCTTCTAATCTATGCATATGGAATCTTTTTATTTCTTTGTTTCCTCCTCAATTTCTTTTAATAGCGTCTTATAGTTTTCAGTGTATTCAGTGTATAAGTTCATTGTTATTTGTTAAGTTCATTCCCAGATATTATATTCTTTCTGTTGCAATTGCAAAAGGTATTGATTCTCTCATATCTTTTTTTTGAATGGTTGTATGTATGTATTTATTTTTTTTCTAATATCTTTTTTGAAGTTTTGTTTTTTGTATATAGAAATAAAATAGATTTTTATACATTTACTTTGTATCCATCAACTTTGCATCCTACTTTGTATGTTTTTATTGTTTTTAATAGTTTTCTGGGTGAGATTTTAGGGATTTTTTTAATATAAAGGACAAAGTGATCTGCAAATAGGGACAGTTTGAGTTCTCTCCCAATTTGGGTACATTTTATTTCTCTCTCTTGCCTAATTGCTTTGGATAGATTTTCCAATACTATATTGATTTGCAGTGGTGACAGGGGGCATCCTTGACTTGTTCCTGATTTAAGGGAATGGCCTTCAGCTTTTCCCCATTCAGTTACATATTAACTGTGGGTTTTTCATATATGGCCTTATTATGTTGAGGTACTTTTTTTCTATACACATTTTATTCATAATTTGAAAATAAATAGTTGTTTTATCTTGTCAGATGCTTTTTCTGGTTCAATTGATATGATCTATATATGATTTTTATCTTTTATTTTGTTTATGTGGTGTATCACGTTCATTGATTTGCATATGTTGAACCACTCTTGTGCTCCTGAGATGAATCCCACTTGATCGTGATGTATAATCTTTTTGATGCATTGTTGTATTCTATTTGCTAAAAAATTTTAAGGATTTTTGCATCTATGTTCATTAGAGATATTGGTGTATAATTTTCTTATTTTGTGTTATCCTTACCAAGTTTTGGTATTAGGGTAATGTCAGCTTCATAGAAAGAGTTTGGCAGTATTGTCTCATCTTCAATTTCTTGGAAGAGCCTGAGGAAGATAGGTGTTAATTCTTCTTTGAATGCTTGGTGAAGCTCAGAGGTGAGACCATCTTGTCTGGGGCTTTTACCTTTAAAGAAATTTTGGATGGTTTTTTCAATTTCTTTGCTATTGATTTGTTTACCTAGATTATCCAGTTCTTGGTTTAGTCTAGGTAGAAAATATGTTTCTAGAAACTTGTCTATTTCCTCTAGGTTGTTAAATTTGGTGGTATAAAGCACTTCATAATATTTTCTGATGATCCTTTGTATTTCTGTCACATCATTCATAATTTTTCCCCTTTCAATTCTAATTTTGGTTACTTGTGTCCATTCTTTTTTCCCCTTGATTAGTCTAGCCAAGGGTTTGTCAATTTTATTGATTTTTTTCAGAGAACCAGCTTTTTGTTAAATTAACTTTTTCTTATTGTTTTTCTGTTCTCAATTTCATTTTTCTCTGCTCTAATTATTATTCTTCTTATTATTATTATTATCATTTTATTATTCTTATATTTTGCTGTCTTTTTTGTTCTTTTTTAATATAGTTCTTTAAGATGGGATGTTAAAATGTTCACTTGTGATATTTCTTGTTTCTTAAAATAGCCTTTATTGATATAATTTTCTCTCTTATTACTGCTTTTATTGTGTCCCCCAAATTTTGATATATTTTATTTTCACTGTCCTTAGTTTTTATGTATTTTTATTCTCCTCTTTTATTTCTTCTTGACCCAGTAATTTGTTAATAAGATGTTGTTTAATCTCTAGGTATGCTTAATTTTTTCTGCTTTCTTTTGGCAGTTGATCTCCAATTTTAAAGCTTAGTGGTCAGAGAATACATTTGGTATAATTTCAATCTTCTTGAATTTGCTGAGACTAGTTTTGTGTCCCAGCATATAGTCTATCCTTGAGAGTATTCCATGTGCACTAGAAAAGAATGTATGTTCTTTTTCTGTCAGATAAAGTGTCCTGTAAGTGTCAATTATGTCTAATTGCTGCAATGTATCATTTAAAGCTTGGATGATCTGTCCATGGCTGTCAAGAGGGTGTTCAGGTCCCCTACTATAATTGTGTTTTTGTCAGTTCTCCTTTTAGATCTATTAGTAGTTGCTTTGTAAATTTTAGTGCTTCCTGATTGGGGCATATATATTAATGTGTGTCATGTCCTCTTGTATTTGTATTGTCCTTTTTATCACTATGAAATGTCTATCTTTGTCTCTTGTTATCTTTTTTATCCTAAAGTCTACTTCATCAGTTATCAGAATGGCAACTCCTGCTTTTCTCTGGATGTCATTTGCTTGTAGTATTATTTTCCACCATTTCATTCTGAGTCTGTGATTGTCCTTGTGGCTGAGGTGTGTCTCGTGGAGACAGCATACGGGTGGGTTTCGTTTTTTAATCCCACCTGCTACTCTGTGCCTTTTTATTGGTGAATGCAGTCCATTTACACTAAGGTTGATGATTGATATGTGAGGATTTCCTACAGCCAGTACTTTCATTCCCTTTCTATTTTTATTCCCCAAGTATTCCTCATTTATTTTTACTTTTGTTTCAGGTAAATAGCCTCCTTTACTATTCCATGAAATCTTGTTCTCATGATGGAGAATTTTCTCAGCTTTACTATGTCTGGAAAGGTCTGTATTCCTCCTTCATAGCTAAATAATATTTTTGATGGATAGTTTATTTTTGGCTGAAAGTTTCTTTCTTTTAATATTTCAAATATTTTATTTTACTCTCTTCTGATTTGCAGAGTTACTATTTTGGAATCTGATGATAGTCTGATGGGCTTTCTTTTGAAGGTTCCATTTTTTTCCTTGGTTGCCTTCAGAATTCTCTTTGTTTTAGGTTTTTTACATCTTCAGTATAATGTGCTTTGAAGAAAATCTGTTGGAATTCAGGTAGCTAAGGGATATATTTACTTCTTTAAATTGGGATTTCAGATCTTTGCATATGTTTGCAAAGGTTTTGTCTACTATTTGTTTTAGTAAGCTCTGTGTAGAGTTCTGTTCTGCACTTTCTGTTATGCCTATTATTCTAATGTTCTTTCTAATGGAGTCAGATAGTTTTTGTAGAAACTTTTAGTACTTTTGACTCTGAAATCCCAATATTCTTCTTTATTTTACAGTCTTTGATATCAATATTTCTTTCCTCCATCTGGTTGACCTTGTTTCTTATGGTAGTTCATTTCTTAGTTCTTATATACTATTATTTATCTCTCAAATTTCTATTTGATTCCTTTTTATAATTTCAATTTCTTTGTTAAAATGTTTCTTTTGTTCACAGATTTCCTTAATGAGATCATTTATATGGGTTTGGGAACTCTGCCAACATTCATTCAGCTCTCTCAGTATCTTGAGTCTTGTATTCTGTGTCACTTATATCATATATTCCTAGATCTGTAAGTCCTTTTTCTGGAGATTTTTCACTTTATTTCTGAGTGGCTTTGAGTCCTAAGGTACTCATTGTATTTGATGTGTTTGTTTTGTTGTTGTGGGAATGAGGTTTTGTTTCTTTGTTTTTGTTTGTTTGTTTTTTGGTGTGTGTGTGTGTGTGTGTGTGTGTGAGATATAGAAAATCTTTCTTTACTTTTCTTCCCTTTCTTTCTTTCTCTCTTTCTTTCTTCCCTCATTCTTTCCTTTCTTTTTTCTTTCCTCCCTTCCTTCTTTCTTTTCCCCTTCCTTTCTTCCTTTCTTTCTTCCTTCCTTCCTTTCCTCCCCTTTTTTCTATTCCCAGTTGGTATTACTATAGCATCCTTCAATATTTTTCTCTTGGTTATTCAAACTCCTATCTCTGGAAGCTTTTCTGCAAGGTGAGCAAGCTTCCCTTCTTTTGATCTAGTTGCTTTAGTCTTGATGTTCCTCTCTTTTTTGGAAAATGTGGTGGGTGATAGCGTGCTGTATCTGTGAGATCAGTGCTGGGAAAAGCTGCTGTGCCAGTGTTTTAGAATTTTCCTAGGCTCCCCTGCTGGTTTCCATAGGTGTGGGGTTTATGTGAAAGGGCAAAGGTATTTTGCCTTTTTCCCCCCAGCTGACTGTAGAGCAGATACTAGGTGGAGTTGTGGGCATGAGCTTTGAGAGAGAGTTAGGGGAAGCAGCCAGGCTAAGTGTCTCTGGTTTCTGCCAATATTTTAGGGTGGTTTGGTCTGTGAATGCTTTGTTTCTTGTGGTAGCTCACCTGGTTGCTGACTCTGTTTCCAAACTAGTCAGGAATGCATAAGTGGGCTGGCGCAGGACAGTCCAGGAGTGGACTGTGATTATGTCCGTCACGGGCCAAGTGTGCACAGCCAGCTTAGCCTATCTCCTTTCTTCTCAGCTCTCTTTTCACCCAGGACCCTGTTTTATTCTTGTCAGCATTTCCATGGCAGCTGGCTCTCAGTTTCAAACTGGTCCTAGCACCATGCTGTGACTGGGGGACCTATTCTTACCCAGGGAAGTTCATATACTTACTTTAGCCTCTAACCTGCCCCAGGACATGGTGCTATGACTGGGGCTCTAGCACACTGCTGCTTGTTAGGGTTTCAACTTGCCCACAGTCTCACAAGGTTTCACCTGCTCTCACTTCCACTCTTGTTGCCACTTGGCCTCCAACCTATCTGGGATCATGTTGCTCCTCTGCCAGTGTCCCCTGGTTCCCTCTTCATTTCTTGAGTAAATCCCTTTCAGGTTGTGTTCCACAGCCAAATCTCTGCTCTGCTACCTCCCTCTTTTCCTGTTCACCCCCTTTTCTCTGACCTTCAGGTGTTTTCTGGTGATGTGCAGATCTCTTGGCTGAGACTGTGCCATTCAGGATTTCTATGTTGGATCCTGGTTGTACAATTTTATTTTCCAGGAGAGGTTTCAAGAATCTCCTTTTTCACCACCATCTTAGATCCCTAACACTTTCTAAAATTCCTATTAATACTCATATACTACTTACAGACCCCTTAAAAATTTAATTGACCAAAATGAAATATACTGTGATTAATTAAACTGAAGCCTTCTGGGTTAGAAATAGGTGTAATATTTTTTCTCATTTTCTGAGATATCGCACTACATGCTACCCTTTACACTAACAAGAAAATTGCATTCAATGTGGAAGAGTATACACACTACATAGAAACATTCAAAAAATTAATTTTGGACAAATTTTATCTTGAAAATAACTTCAAGTCCTAGTTAATTTATATAATTTCATAGCACCATGCATCTTATTAGGCTTAGCCATTAGTCTTAGCCCAAAAGTGCTGAGGTTTTACTCTAGAGAATTAACAGTGCTAATATAAAACTAAGGCCAGACAACAATAAATCATAGTCCTGCCTTTTAAAGTTATTATTCAAAGCTAGTACAACATATAGGTAAAGTAGAGAGCAGTCTGTATGGCATCAGTTCTGAGATGTGTATGTACGTCACCATCTTCCTTTCCACCCCAATAACTGCAGCATGACATTGATACAGGCTTTCTCATACTAAAGACTCATTCTTTTGCCTTAAGGTATTATCTCCAGAATTTCTCCATTAAAATGCAAATAGGTTATCTAAGAGGGGTGACACATTAACATACTCACAGAAATCATGTGCTGCTATTATCCAGCAACTGTCCAACAGAAATAAAAAGCCCTGAGGGTATCAAATGTAGAAAAAATACAATTTAATGTAGGTGAATCTAGGGATGAGTTCAGGTGTTCAATTCTAGGTAGCACACCATGATTGGGGGCCTTGAGCATTAAGGGAACAGCATTCATTCATTCAATCAATCATTAATCTTCCATTGAGTGCCTCTAACATGACATCCACTGTGCCAGTCACTAAGATTAGAGATGAGAAAAAATTCATTTTTAACCTTACTTACAAACATGGAGAAGAATTCGGTACTTGGAGAGAGAGAAAATGTTCCTCTCTTATAGAACTGTGGCAAGGACTAAATGTGATAATGCATATTAAGTGCTTCATATAGTGTCTGGCACAAAGTATGAGCTCAAAAAAAATGGTTGCTGTTATGAGTATTATTAAATTGGTTCTGCTACCAATTCTAATGTGTGTGTGTGTAGGGGGGAATTATTACCCACAACAACAAGAAAACTTGGGACACCAGGAAATGTGCTATAATTTAATTCAATTATGACTATTTATCAGGAGATATCATCAGATTCCACAGGTTAAGGATACAGTCCTACAGGACTCCTGGCTTTTCCTAAATGCTAGTCACAAGTCCAGGTTGTTTCCTGTGCTTCTTACAGACAGGCAACCTTCCAAGGAGCCCATACTCAGGTTCAATTAATTTGCTAGTGTGGCTCACAGAACTCAGAGAAACATTTTACTTACTAGATCACCAGTTTATTGTAACAGGATATAACTCAAGAATAGCAAGATGGAAGAGGTGCAGAGGAAAAGGTATGGTGAAGGGCTCAGAGCTTTTATGCCTTCTCCAGGCTCATCACTCTCCAAGTATTCACCAAATGTGAGACTCTCTGAACCCTGTTCTTTTGGGTCTTTATGGAGGCTTCTTCATTACATAGGCAAGATTGATTAAATCATGGATCAGTGGTGATTTAATTCAATACCCAGCTTTTCTCCCTTCCCAAGAAGCCAGGGAAATGAGACTGAATATTTCAACCCTCTACTCACATGGCTGGTTCTCTTGGCAACTAGCCCACATCTTTAGGTGAGATCCAAAAAGTCACTTCATTACTATAACAAGAGACACCTTTATTGCTCTCATTACTTAGTAAATGCCAAAAACTTTGGGAGATATGTACAGGAAAATGAGAAGAAAGACCAAATATATACTATTGCAAATCACAAGATCACAAATAACTATTATAATTTAGTGATAGTTAATTAATAAATAATTTCTAGCAGTGAAAGAGAATGTTGAAATAGATACAAAGCAGATAATAAGAGATTCCATAAAAATAGGGATTTTAAGACAATCATAAAACTAGTCAGAGATATTATATATTAAAAATCTATGTGTCAGGCATTGTGCTATGCACTTTTTATGCATTTCCTCATTAAATTCTCACACACCTCTTCCCATGAGGAATAAACAATTACTCCCATTTTATACAAGAGGTAACTAGGGTTTAGAGGAAGTGAAATAACTGGCTCACAGCCACTCAGGAAGTAGAAAAATTGTGATGTAGGCAAGTAGAACACAAGTAGTTTTAAAGAGGCAAAGATCAAAGCCTTCAGAGAGGTTCTAGGCAGAGGGAACAGTATGAGCAATTGCAGAGTGGTAAAAATATGCTGATGTTATTCTCAGAATATTGAGTAGGTCTGTTTGTCTTAAGTGTAGGCTGACCATATGTACAGTTTTAGATAAGACAGTACAGGTTTTATCATATTTCCCAACTGCCTCATTGTTTTAATATAAATATCAATATTGTCTTGCTTTAAATTTTTTTGTAAAAAACTGAAAGCAGGTTGTTTATTTATCATAAGGCTCTGTGCTATTCAATGCATGCAGTAAAACTACTACTGTGATGAAAGAGAAAGTTTCACTTACTGTATTCAGTTAGGGTCAGGTTTCTTGATCTACTGATGTTCAGGCACTGTTCCCTCGCTTGTCTGCAGTAATGAGTAATTCAAGAGGCAGTCTCTAAGTCCCACTCAGCATGTGTGAACCAAGAGGGTCTCAACACACATGAACTACTGAACAGGCTCACCTAGCTCTTTGCTTCCATCAGGTTAGGGTTGTGGGATGCAGTGATTGTGAGTCTTACTGTTATTTCTACCATCATTCACCCATAGAGATTCTTTCTGCCCTACATTCAGTTTGATTCAGATTTTTCAGACTCATATTTCAGTTCAACAGGCTGTTAGTTATTTTCTTATTACAGTGGAACTCTCTGGTGAGACAAAACCATATACTGCTTGTGATAGCAGTTGAGGTGTTCATCCTTTTTTTTTCTTTCTGATGTATGTTTATAATTTTTTGCAATCTGGTCATTGCTCATATGATATTGTATAAGTATCTTACTGGTATATGTATTATTTATGTGTTGTTTTTTGTATTTTATATGCAATAAATTAGTGTTATTCATTTGTGCCCCTTTCCATGTTTTATTTTCAATGAATTTAGGTTGTTTTTTATGTCTCTGATAGCCTGAGAAAACACAAAGGGAGCCGCAGTTGTTTTGTTGTAATGTAGGATTTTTTTGTTTGTTTATTTCAGCTGTGGATTGCTTCATTTCTAAAATTTTTTACCTTAGCACAGTTTCCTTTTTATATTGTAGGGTCAGCTTTTTTTCCCAAAGAGAGAATATCCCTGGTAAGAGACTAAGCAAATGTTGTCTCACTGATTACTATGACCAGAGTCCCACATTTTACTCATATCATTGTTTCCTTAGCATTGGCAGCTGGCAAACTGATCCCACACCACTGAACCTATTAAAAATCCATTGTGCTTCTGACTCAATATAGCAAATGCACTGTAGTGGGGTGTGGGGATGCATATGTCAGTGACAGTGAGCTCACTCAGATGCAGCAGTGTCTCTTCTGCTGTATCATTACGTTAGGCTATGTTTTGCCTGTATGCTAACAGGTGGTTTTTTTTATTCATTGTCCATGATTTAAACAAGTATTATATCTTTAAATCCTATTTTTTAAAGTTTAAAGTGTACCCTTGCAATGCCAAAGACAAAGAGGTGAAACTGCAGTTTTAATGATGATCTCCAAAAGGAATTCAAATTTATTAAACCAGATGAACTATAGTGATGGAATATAATGGTATGATAATATTTTATTGTTCATTTCTTTCCAATTCTCATGAAGGTAGAAGTGACATCAACAAACATCTACATAGCCATTAACATAAGGATACTAAAAAGGCTCTGGCTTCAGTTAAAAATATCAGTTTGCTTATGAGGCATTATGGTGACAGTGAAAGTGATAAAATTGTTACAAGTGAAGATCTTTTTGCTTATCATGACTAAAGATCTCACACAAATGATTGATTTTCAACATTGATAAATAAAATTTATAAACCAAAATTTTCTTCAGCATGCACCAAATCAGAAACAATAATTACCAACACTTCATCACCATACATATTGGGCAAAATAGTAGAGAATTTGAATAAAACAAAAAGAATTGCAGTCGGTTTATATGCATCAAACAAAAGAGACATCAAACCTTTTTCAATCAGTGTGTGGTACTTTTTGCCAATTTGTGGTGTTCAAGACAAAATTATAGACATTTTCTTCTTACCTAGTGAAACATCCTATCTATAGTGCACTATGTTAAACGAAGTAATTGGCAAATTAACTTTACAAAACAAAATTGTTGCTTTGTGTGCAGGTAACATGAATACCAATTTTAGTGGTTGCAAAAGACTCAGCAAAAATAATGTGTGGCAAAAACTTGAAATTGAACTGAAGAGGCTGAATATCGTACATTGGTTGTGGGGCACACATTACAAACAATTGTATCCAGTGTTTTGTCAGTTGTTTACTAATTGATATTACATGTTTTGCAGTGAAAGCATATAAATATTTCCATATATACACAGATAGAGTTGAAGAACTGAAAACTTTTGTGACTTTGCAGAAAACAATTACACTCCATTGTGAGAGCATGGAAATAAAAGATTTTTGTCTTAGAGTTTATCAACTGACAGAATTTTAAGAATGTTTTATGGGCTTAGTTTTTATTTTCTTTCTAAAAAATAATAACCTGTTATGTTGTGAAATGGTTTGAAAATTTTTGTTTGAAATTGTGGTTGTCATTTGTAAGAGATCAAGTGTCTACATTCCAAATTTGCATTAGTTTAATTGAAAAAATTAAAATTCAGCTACAGAAGTAGCCATAAACACTGAAAATCATGTAAATGATGAATAGTCCAGAAAAAGTGAAAGGTTTGTAACTACTGATGTCAAAAGACAACTAAAAATATTAGTATATTCAGGAGTAATTAATAAGGCTAAGTTTTTTTAAGCAGTTGAGAAGTCTATGAAACCAGCTTAGAATATATCAACAAGTGGAATTGCTGTGTAGGAAACAGTGAGAAGTTCAAGTGGGTGCTACTAAGGAAGACGCCTGAATGAAAAAATAATTCAGGACAGCCTGAATGAGGAACTCATCATGCACAGAGAAACTCAAGAAGCTCATGTATTCAATCAGTAGATTCTCATAAAATCTACAGTTTTGATGCAGTTAAATACATGGAATAAAGAAAGCATTTTTGTATTTGATAGATAGGTAAAGGTTTTTTTTTTGAAATGAGCAAAAAACATAAAGACTTTCAATTTTTTTTGTAATATTTTAGGGTCTATTATGTGTCTTCTAGGAAGTACAGCATCTGTCACAATAATATTTTTTGCTATGAACAGTATGTGGTCAAAGGAGAAATATAGATTAAGTGCTGAAACAATGAAGGCTAAGTTACTTGGAAAACAAAATTGTGTCATGGAGTGTATAAAGTTTTATGCAAAGGTGTTTAAAGATCAAAATTTGCTGTTTAAGATTACTTCATTGGAGAAATATTCATAATATGATCATGGTGGTATATAATCCCCCTTTATGACTACATAATTTTTTGTATGAGATTTGTCACTGAAGAATAATTGTTAGCTCAGTATGTTCATGTAATAAAACTTTGGTTATTGTCTTACTTTTTCATGAATATAAAATATTACATAATCTGGTCCCATTTTTGTCATTCCAATTTCCTTTTTTTGTCTTAAAGGAATATGGTCACCCTAATTAAGTGGAAAGGCAGTAAAGGAGAACAGTGAATGATAAGATTAGAAAGGTAGATTGAAGCTGTATGATTGAGAATTTTGTTGTTGGGAAGAGGTATTTGAACACAATTTGGCAGACTTGTCAAACTTGAGAGAAAGGGAGTGAAAGATGAATTAGGAGAAAGGTAAAGATTGATTTCATCCCTACTTAGGAATTTTGTTCAGGACTAGATCTGGACAAAGGGGTACTTCCTACCACTTCTGTATCATCCCTGAAATTTCTAGAATATATTTCTCTCAAAGCAACTATGCAGCAACCATCTCTTCTTTTTCCTAAAGAAGTGGCCAGTAGAGGGATTTCAGGTCACTTATACTGAAAGACGATGAGAATTGGAGGCCAGGACATATCACCAAACAGAAAGTTAGTTACACTCAAGGCTAGCTTAACTCTTTTCTTCTATATCTACATATTTGTGAAAGTGTGAGAGGTGTGTGTGTGTGTGTGTGTGTGAGTGTGTGTGTGTGAGTGTGTGTGTGTGTGTGTGTGTGTGAGAGAGAGAGAGAGAGAGAGAGAGAGAGAGATGATAATTCAAATTCATGTAGCAAAGTGGTTGTCATGACTATTTCTATCATAATTTTTAGATTTTCAGTCAAATGATTAATAGAAAAAAAGGGAATTTGTCCCACTTACCATCTTGTACTCACCCTCACTCCCATTCCTGAATCTGGGACCAATCATAAACCAGATAAATGGAATAATATCAAAAGCTCTAAAGACTCAAATGTCTGGCATCAAATTGGCTTTGCTGCAGGACTTGCTTTAATCCTTAGTATTTCAGTATTGCTCCTTAACAATTTAACCCATCCTTGATCCTAGTTTCAGCAACCTAGTTTCTGTCTTGCCTGCTTGTAACTCTTTTACCTAAAACTACAGTTTCCCCAGAGTGTGATTAGTGCCTTCACTCCAAGCCCTTTGGGGAATGGGAACCTGACTCCAAATCTCACACTCCATTATCTCCTGATACAGCTACATGTGGCATTTAGTGGCTACCAGAATACCTTAGTATCTTCCATTGGCCATAATTGATGCATGTTAAACTTAACTATTAGATTTTGTATTTATTGCTTGGCTTCCTAGGGGACAATTACCTTTATGTCCAAACTTCCTTGTATTTATTCCCTTCTTCCAAGACCTTTCTGGATCTTTGTAATGCCCTGTATAGTCCCTCCTACCTTCCTTGCTTACGATTGTGGCATTTTAGTTTGGGCTACCTTACTCCAGCCATGATAGGCAGAGATAGTGGCTTTGACTTAATGCTACAGAAAAACATTTGCTCATAATTGGTGTAAACTAAGACTTGACAAATGTCTTTCTTGTACCCCTACAACCATCGGAGTATATATATATATATATATATATATATATATATATATATATATGGTGTACTACTGTAAAGAAAGTTCAAAGTTGGTGAAGTAGGCAAACACTGTGCCTACTTTGCTCTATGAACACATTAAAATTACAACTAAATTATAAATCAGCCAACCTGGAGAACCATTTGAAGCCTAGCTGAACAGAAGTTTTATAACTAAGAATACAGAAAAAAAAATAAAAATAATTAAAGAGGTCATGCTGCAACTGGTACAAGGGCCACAGACACAAAAGAATCCATACATCCAGTGGCAGCAGAGAATCAGGAGAAATATCTCAGCTACAGAGTTTACCCCCTGAGGAGCAAGGGACCCCAGTCACACCCAAGGCTTTGCAGCCTAAAACACTGGTACTGGGAAGAGGGGTCCCATGGCATATAACTCTGAAAAAAGTGTCTAGTTGAGATGGAAAATTGCAGGAAACCTAGACATCTTCTTAAAGTACTTGTGCAGAATCAGTCATTTGCGGGTACTCTCCCTGGACTCCAGCAGAAAGACAGTGACTCAAGGGGAATTGGAAGCACATGGGAGGTGGTCTGAGGTGTGTGGCTTTGGGACAAGGGTTGGAGGACAGTTGTCATTTTTCCTGGGTGAGTCCTCCTCCCATGCGCCTGGCTGGTGGGTGCCAACTTTCTGGTGTTGCGCCTGCCACCCCCCCACCCCCCCACAGCTAAATCTGAACCTGATTGGTCTGGAAAGCTCCACTCACTCCACCCTACTTATTCACTGGGACTATGTCACACCCAAATCTGCCAATGGCAGATGTACTTTCTCTAGTGAGCAGTCAGCCCCATATGCATTGCAATCTTTCTTGAAAACTACTGAAATCTGCAGGCTCCAGGTGGTGGGTGATTCATATTGGTGTGCTCTGAGACTGTTGCTGAGTAGTGCCAGGCCACATTGGCACCAAACCAAAATCTACAGAAGCACCCAATGCTGGTGTTTAGGGAGATGATGCCAGGGCCCCACAGGGCACCTACTACATAAGCCTATACTGCAATACTGGGAGACAGAGCAAATGTACCTAACACATAGAAACAAACACAGAGAGGTATCCAAAATGAGGAAACAAAGAAATATATCATCAATAAGAGAATAGCAGAAAATTCCAGAAGAAGAAGAACTAAACAGAATAGAGGCAAGCAACCTATCAGATACAGAGCAGAAAACAATTGGTTATAAGGACGCTCAAGGAACTTATGGAAAACTTCAACAGAGACATAGCAAGCATAAAGAAGGACATAGACAGCATAAATATGAACCAGTCATAAATGAAGAATACATTAACTGAAATTCAGAGTACAATAGAAGCAATCACAGACTAAATAGAGTGAAGGGTTGAATCAGTGATTTGGAAGAAAAGGTAGCAGAAAACATCCAATCAGAACAACAAAAACAAAAAAAAATGAAGATAGTTTAAGGGACTTCTGGGACAACATCAAGCATAACAACATTTGCATCATAGGAAAACCAGAAGAACAGAGAAAGTGGGTAATTGAGAACTTATTTGGAGAAATAATGACTAAAATCTTCCCTAACCTGTCAGAGGAAATAGCAATAGAAGCCCAGGAAGCACAGAGAGTCTCAAGTAAGATATACCTAAACAGGCCCACACCAAGCCACACTATAAGTAAAATGGCAAAGGTTAAAGACAAAGTGAGAATCCTAAAAGCAACAAGAGAAAAGCAACTAATAACTCATAAGGGAGCTCCCATAAGACTGTCAGCTGATTTCTCAACAGAAACTTTGTAGGACAGGGGGTGTTGAGGAAATTTTCAAAGTAATGAAAAGCAGAGACCTATAACCAAGATTACTCTATCCAGCATCATTCACAATCAAAGGGCAAATAAAGAGCTTCCCAGACAGAAAAAAAAAAAAGCTAAAGGAGTTCATCACCACCAAACCAATATTATAAGGAATGTTAAAAGGACTAATTTAAGATGGAAAGAATTTTAAAAAAGCAAAATTATGAATAATAAAATGACAATAGCCTTATATCTATCAACAAGTACATTCAATTTAAATGGATTAAAAGCTCCAATCAAAAGATATAAAAGGTATGGTGCTAAGTGGAGTGTCAGATAGGAAAAAACAGGTGCAATTTGATTTCACTTACATGTAGAATATAAAGAATAAAATAAGCAAACAAAACAGAAACAAATTAGGATACAGAAAACATTTGAATGATTGCCATATAGAAGGAGGGTTGGGAATGTGGGTGACAAAATGGTAAGGGGTTAAGAAATACAAATTGGTTGTTACAAAGTAGTTAAGGGATGTAGGTTATAACAGAAGGAATATAGTTAATAATATTCTAATAACTATAGTTTCATGGGTACTAGAATTGTTGAGGTGATAGTTGGGAGAGGGTTTGGGGCAGGGTAGAAAGATGAAGAGACTAAGAAGTACAAATTGGTAGTTACAAAACAGTCATGGGGATGTAGTCAAGTAAAGGGAATATAGTCAATAATATGGTAATAACTATGTATAGTGCCAGGTGGATATTAGACTAGTCAGAGTAATCTCTTCTCAAATTATATAAATGTCTAACCACTATTCTGTACACCTAAAATTAATATAAAATGGTATTGAATATAAAAAATGAGGTAGTAAATATATATATATATATATATATATATATATATATATATATATGTTGGAATATTACTCAGGCATAAAAAAGAATAAAATCTTTCCATCTGTAACAACCTGATTGGACCAAGAGGGTACAAGCTGAGTGTAGTAACCCAGACAGAAAAACACAAATGTCACTTATTTGTGAAATCTAAAGAACAAAATAAACAACAAAACTGAAACAGATTTATAGATACAGAGAACATTTTTGTGGTTATTCAGATGGGAGGGGCTGTTGAAGGGCTGGGTAAAAAGAAAGGAAGAGATTAAGAAGTACAAATTCATAGTCACAGGAATGTAAAGTATTACATGGGGCATACAGTCAATAAAACTCATATTGTAGTAACTATATATTATGTCATGTAAGTACCAGGTT
>PVJL010002738.1:55861-79835 GCA_004026885.1 Lyroderma lyra
TAGGGAGGGGAGAAAGGGGAGGGGGTGGGAGAGGAGGGGGGAAGCTAAATATAAGGTGATGGAAAGAGAAGTCACATTAGGTGGTGAACTGATTATACATCAAGTTGACAATGCACTGTAGAATTGTATGCCTGAAACCTATGTAATCCTTGCTAACAGATGTCACCCCAATAAGTCTAACAATAAAAATGAATTAAAAGAAAAAAAAGTACCAGGTTTATCAACTGATGACTTTATTAGTTATATAAATGACCCATCACTATGCTTTACATCTGAAACTCATATTTTATGTCAAATGTAATTGAAAAAAGAAAAAAAACAAACAATTATAGGACATAAAAGAAAAACAATAATGTAGAATGGGAAAGAAAGTATATCATCAAATGAATCATGGAAATGTCAACCTACCTGTCTCAAATGGAAAAAAATTAATGAAAAATATCTTTGGCTTAGCTTTCTTATACTCATTAATCACAAACTGTAAGAATGGAAATAAATTCATTTCATAAGAATGAATGAATTATGCATATGATTCAATTAAAATGTTTTCTTTTCTCTGAGATAGTCAATTATTCACCCAATTGCCGTAGGCCATATAGTCAGAAACCTAATTTTGTATATGTACTATATAGGTCATGTTTAAACATGGTTAACCCTTGATTATTCTTGTTAATGGTGAGGAACAGAATAATATTTTATTGACAGTTACATGTTATTCTAAACTTAGATTCCCTAAGCTTTTGGAGTACATAATTTGATGTCTTCTTTCCCACTCTCACACAAGCATTTATTGAGAATTCGGCTATACACAAAATGTATACCAACTGAGGATGGGCGAGAAGTATTTTTGAAAAATTTGAGGAGTAGGGACAAAGTCAAATGGAAATTAAATACAAAGAATCCAAAGTTAAGATTTATGTAACATAACACACAGATGATTTTTACACATTTGTACACTTGAAACCTATATAATCTTGCTGACTGATATCGCCCCAACAAATTTAGTAAATAAAATTTTTAATTAGCATACTTATAAAAATAAGTTAATAAAATTAACAAATTTCCATAACATTAATTAAGCAAAAAATAAGATTACAATAATAATTCATTACATAGTTTTATTTTTCCTAAATGTAAATGCATGCACACACACACACACACAACACACACACACATGCCACAACATCTCTGTTGCTACGCTGTCCAATCATCACACCTGAGGCTCCAAGATAGAGGCAATAGCAACACACATGACAACAGGAAGTAACATTATCAAAAACAGTAGCTTCTACTCAGAGAGTAAGTGCCTTGTATAGTACTCATTTCCTGATGATTGTTCTAATTTACTATGTTTAGGTTTTATATTGGTGGATAATCCATACCCTCCTAATTAACATTCCTTATGTTGGTGGCAGGATTTGTTATATTCATAATTCATATAGATATATTCAATTTTACTGCATCAACAAATTTTTCTGATCTTACTCTAACTCATTACACAATTAATTTCTTCATTGAAATTCACTGATTATTTCCTGAAATTGATAAATTCAGTTGGCAGGCTTATGTTTTCGTATCAGATTGTTATATCTGATAACTGAGATACAATGCTTTAATCCAGCTACAACAGCTGAATGGAGTAGTTGCCACAGAAACCACATGTTCTACAAAGGCAAAAATACTGTCTGGTTCTATAAAATAAAAATTGCTGACTTCTACTCTAGAGGAAACCTTAGTGATTCATGGTCCTTATCTTACAGATTAGGAAATTGAAGCCAAAACAGTTTAAATGAATCAAAGTCAATATATCTGATAAAAAATATGCATGGTCTTTGTTATAAGAAAAGCTCATTAAATGCACAGAACAGGGGTTGTTATCAAAGAGGTGGGAGTACTAGTGCACACAGTTGGATTGTGTGACTTACTAGCAATGTATGTGCCAAATTCCAGCCTATTCATGTTTGTGTTCTTTCAGATATTGCCGAAAAAGCATATCAAATGTGAAAAACACCCAAGTACAGATATAATTGAGTTTTTTGCCATCATTAAGTTCCTCACAAAACAAGGGGGAAAAAACTTCAAACCATTTTGGAAAAGTTGTTAGTGGTTTTGGGGGACTGTTGCCCCAGAAAATCCATGATTTAAAAGTGACATAGCCTTTTCAAGCAAGGCAGAGAGTCGACTGAAGACAACCTCAATCTGAGATGACCTGTTGAGGCCACTTCCTCAGACATTGTAAAAAAAAAGTTGAAAAACTTGTAGAGGAAGATGCCAGATTGAATAAAAAGCAGTTTGTGGAACTGGTTGAAGCATTACCTATAACCATTTTGAATATTGTCCATCAAGCATCTAAGGTGTCAAAACTCAGAGCAAGATGGCTACCAAGAATGCCCACACAACTTCAAAAACAATGGTGTGTCGAGTGGTCACACAGTTTTGGACCTCTGCAGAGACAACAAAGATGAAGTTTTAAATTGAATTGTCACTGATGATGAAACTTGGGTTCATCATTATGAACCTGAGTCAAAAAAGGAGTCCATGCAGTGACATGAAAGGAACATGTCACCCCCTAAGTAATTCAAGTTGTCACAATCAGCTGGAAAAATCATCGCTACTGTTTTTTAAGATAAGGAGGGTATCCTGCTGATTAATTACAAGGATAAGGGTGTCAGAATAACTGGAGAGTATTAATAGTATTCTAGTCTGTTAAAAACAGTTAAAAGAAACTGTGAAGAAGAAAAGGAAAATGAACCAAAGGGGTGTTGCTTTTGCAGGACAAAAGACCTGTGCACAGGACCAATGTTGGGTTGGCTACTCATCACGACTATGGCTTCCAAATGTTAAGCCACCTTCCTTACAATCCTGGCTGTCTCATTAGTATTTGTTCCCAAGTATAAAATAATCTTTAAGGGAAGAAATTTATAGATGATGAAGAAGTTAAAGTTGCAATTTGAGGGCAAAAGTAAAACATTTTTTTCTGAGGGTATAAATAAATGTATTGAAAGATCTAAAAGGTGTATTAGGGTAAGGGTGAATATATTGAAAAAAGTAACAAATAGTTTTTTTTAATCCTTCTTCCCCTTCACTTTGTGAATTTCTAGACCATCCCTCATAGTGCACAAAGTTTGACTGTGTGACTTATTAGTAGTATATGTGCCAAATTTCAGCCTACTTATGTCCACATTCTTTCAATATTGCCAAAGAAGTATATCAAATGTGAAGAAAACTCCAAATATGCATAAAATTGAATTTCATACCATCATTAACTTCCTCACAAAACAAGGGAAAACACCTGAAACCATTTTGTAAGAGATGTTAGTGGTTTACAGGAACTATTTCCCTGGGAAATCCATAATTTATAAGTGGCATAGCCTTTTCAAGCAAAGCAGAGAGTGGAATAAAGATGACCTCCATCTGGGATACTATCTTGAGGCCACTTCCTCAAACATGGGGAAAAAAGTTAAAAAAAAATAAATAAAAACTTGCAGTGCAAGTTGCCAGATTGGATAAAAAGCAGTTTACAGAAATAGTTGGAGTATCACCTACAACTATTTGAATATTCATCACATCTAAGGATGGCAAAAGTCGGTGCAAGATGAGTACCGAGAATGCTCATGCCGCTTCAAAAACAACAGGGCATCAATTGGTCATGACAGTCTTTTTTTATCTCTGCAGAGACAACAAAGATGAAGTTTTCAACTGGTTGGCCACTGTAGATGAAACTTGGGTTCATCATAATGAGCCTGAGTTAAAGCAGGAGTTCCGGTAGTGGCATGAAAAGGGCACACCACCTCCTAAGAAGTTCAAGGTGTTGCAATTAGCTGGAAAAGTCATGGCTTTTGGGATGCAAAGGATATCCTGCTGATAAATTACAAGGATGAGGGTGTTAAAATAACTAGAGAGTACTATTCCAGTCTGTTGAAACTGAAAAGAATCTGTGAAGGAGAAAAGAAGAAGAAAATAGACCAAAGGGGTGCTGTTTTTGCACAACAACATGACTGTGCACAAAAGCAATGTGTTGGCTACTCTTTATAGTTGGCTTCCAGATCTGGCTCTATCTCATTATTATTTGTTCAAAACTATGAATAAAAGCTTCCAGGGAAGAAATTTATAGATGTCAAAGAAGTTAAAGCTGTAATTTGAGGACAAAAACAAAACATTTTATTGCAAGGGTATAAATCAACTTATTTTAAGATCTGAAAATTTTATAAGGGTTAAGGGTGAATACATTGAAAAGAAAAAATAATAAATCATTATATTTTACCCTTCCTCACTTCCTTATTTTCCAAAATTCTTGACCTCCCCTCATACCCTTCTGGCACACCTTAAACAATCACAGTTCTACAGTGTTCTTCAATTCAAGGAATGACTCCATCTACCTACTTATACAAACCTGAATTTTAGGAGTCATCCCTGACAGCCACTTCTTCAAAATCACAGCTTAGATACAGTTTAAGCTCTTCCAATTTTACATACTCCCTATTGAATCTTGACACTTCCCTTCACTGTTACCATCTTCATCTAAGCTTCCATCACCTTTCTCCTGTACCACTCCCTGCAACAGTCTTCTAAATGGCCTCCTTGCTTCTCCTCTGGCTACCTTCTAATTTGCAATTTATGATGTAGTCAGAGTGATCTTTTTAAAATGCAAATCTGATTGCAACCTATCTTTGCCTAAAACTCTTCAATGGCCTCATTGTTTTTGGATACACTACAAACTCTCTAATGACACCCCAAAGCCCTATACTGCTCTAACCCCTGCTGACGTATGTATTCTCAACTTGTCCCACCTGCATTTTTATTCTCTTTGCTGTAAGCACTCTAATTTGCTTTCAGTCTGTTAAAATTTCCAAGTCTCTTCATACCACAGGGTGTTTTCAGATGCTGTTCCCATGTCTGAAATGATCCTCCCTCACCTCCTCTGCCTAGTTTGTGCCTTTAGGCATTAATCATCACTTACTCAAGGGAGCCTGGTATGACCTTCCTGACTTGTTCAAATTCCCTTATTATGTGCTCTTATATAGCACCACTGTATCTTTAGTTCCACATACTTATCACAGGCACAGTTTTACAGTTTATTTTACTTTTTTTTTACATAATTGATTTATTAAGTTTTTCTCCAAATAACTTAAATTTGTTTCCAAATTTCACTTTTTAAAAAATGCCTAATGTTTTTATAGAAACACCACAAAAATTTCAAAGACAAATTTATTACTTATTTTGAAGAAAAAGAACACAGAACACTGTTCTTCCTCAAAAATATATGTATAAACTGAAAGGTATACATTTTTTATACTTTTAGAGCTATGTGAAATGTTAAAAAATTATGAAATGCTTTTCTGGAAAAATACTTATAGAAGGTTTTGTTTCTAACTAATAAATTGACTATTAATAGTAAAATCTGAAAACTGTGCACGTTCTTTCAAAAATCCAAGTGATAATCCTAAAGCACTATAATCATCTAATAGGTACCTCATTTTTCAAGTTCTTTAGTTCTTCTCCATATTAGCTTTTTGATCTAGCCTTTTGAAAACACTCTTAAGTCCCTGAAAATATTTTAGTAACACAAAAATCTAATTTATTCAGGCTACCCTATATTAGCAACTATCTTACAGATGCAGTTGTGTTTTTAGTAGTACATATGAAAACATAGATCTTATACACACTCCTAAAATAGATATTCCAGTTGAAACCCAATTTTATTTTCTGGATTACAGTATTAGAAACCTAATATCCACTTACCAATATAGTTCATATTAAGTCAAAAAGGGATTTACTGATTCCATTAAAACTAAAAGGAAAAATAAAGAACAAACAACCACTTTTATCCTTCCAAAATAATTGTACTTTCAAATAAAATTCAACCCCATATTTCATTCATCCTGAAATTCTCACTTTAGCATAATAGTAGGCAAATTATACTCATCAAATAAACAATTCCAAGATACAGCAAGCCAATCAATCATTTGATCATCAGTCAGTAAGTGTTATTTATAAGCTTATATCACATTTTGGAGGATATGTGAGTGAATAAGATGTGATCCCTACCCACTTGGCCATTATAATGTTGTTGAAAAGATCTACTTATGTGAAATATTAATCAACAAGCCTCCAACATATAGCACCTAGCCCCAAAGAAATTAAAAAACAGAAAGAGTAGTGGAGACAATACTGTCAAGAAAGGGTGGGATTTCAGTAGACTTGAAATGATGGGTGGTTTGAAAAGCAGAGAAGTATGGAGACACCAGCTTGATTACAGTGAAAGGAAAATCATGAAGAAGGAAGAACATATCTGACTTGTTAAGCAACTACCATGTACAGGGAGCATGAAAGGGATTTTATTAAAAGATAAGGCAAGTTGGGGCCAGATTATGGAAGGCCTCAAATGATAGATTAAGGAGTTTGAATTTGAACCAATGGCAATTACAACTGTATTCCAAAACTTCTCTACAAAGCACAGATTTAACTGAGAGTGAGTGCCATTTGTGTATGGCCCTGAGATACCATTAATTCCAGCTCTTCAAGGTGAATAAGCTGGATAATGGAGCATAATATGGTAAGTATAATTAACTAAAGGTAGAAGACATTTTAGTTTCATGTTAGGGCAACTTGATACTTCAAATATAGAAATAAAATCCAAATGCCAGCAAATCAATTGGATCACAGGAGAGTCCAACCCAGACTAAACAAAATTTCTTCTAAATCTCACTTTAAAACCAAATGTCAAGTATCAACAAACATAGATGTACATAATAATTTGGCTGTTTTATTACTTTGTGTAATGAGAAATCTCAAAACAGAACATCTTTCTGCAGACACAAAAGGTCTCATTTTAGTGTGCTTTAATATTACTGGTGTGCTCTCATGATGAATGTTTCCATTAATTTAGGTCAGGTGAATGATAATAACGTTGACAATATGCTCTGATAAATGCCAATGTCCCACATTCCCTGGTACATTTAACGCCAGTTGTGAGGCAGTGGCTCTGGATAACAAAAGGAGACACAGAGAAGACCTGAACACATACTGGGTTGTAATTTTCTACTTTAGATCTGCTCACTCCTTTGTCCCATTTTCAACATAGATAGTAAGGTTGGTCAAGTAGTACAACTTCTGTTTATTTTTTAAACTATTTTGTAAAACCTCTATGTCCCAAACTACTCTATTTTTATCTATGTGCAAGATCAAGGCAGTGATCCCCGAGTTTATTAACAGCATCAGTTGTCATGTTCATTTTAGAAGGGGTAAAATTTTTAGTTTCTTCTTCTGTTACTCTACATTATGGACAATTACCATGTGACTTCAAACTAGAGAGTTTTATTTTAGAAAAAAAATTAGATTTCCCACAAGTAGTACCCCTAAGTACCTTTCACGTTGCTGCTTGTTCTTCAATGCAGTTCATTATGTTATTATTGTTATTTATTAATGTAATTTACATTATACTAGATAGCCTAAAGAAGTATAGCCTCTAACTTCAATGAGTGTAATAGGATATAAACATTGAAACTGGCTTCAAGGAGGTTGAAGTTGGAACAGAATTAAGTAGGGAGCCACTAAGACCTTTCAAGAAAAGGAGTGAGCTTGGAAACAGATAAATATTTTAGCAGGAATGTTCTGCATGGCTACCTAAATATAAAATAATATGAAACCTGACCTCGGAATTTGATTGAAGAGGATAGACATGAACAAGGATTTCTACAAAACTAATGACAATATCAGCAACTAACAATTGTTAAGTATTCATGGCATAGCAGGATCAAGGTATAACTACTTTTTATGTATTATTATTATTCAGTGTTCAAAGCATCCTGTGAGACAGGCCTTACTATTAATATAACCATTTCACTTGTGAGAAAAGTAATACACAGAGAACATTAGGAACTTCCCTGAAGTCAAATACCTGGTTGAGGCAATAAGACTTAAATATACACTTTAATATATGCCTCTTGAGAACACAGTAATCATGGATTTATTTTTAAAAATATAGCCGAATTCATACAAACAAACGAGGACTGTAATGTTCAAAGTAATCACAGTAGGAAACTGCACACATTTATTACACTAGCAAACATTTCTGTATTCTTCTTTCTTTACTGTGTTCTAAACCTGAAACACACATATACAGGTTCAGAATAAGCCACCCCAAGATGTACATCATTGGTATGCAGATTATTTTAAATTAAAGGCAACTGAGAACTTGCAGGCTCAAGAGAAATTTCTGTCTCCCCACTTAACTATCTAGAAAAATTTAAGTTAGGTGCCTAGCCCATGGTAATAATCATCACCAGAAAGGACTTTTCACCTACCTATATGGTAGAGGAAACTAAGAATTAAAGAACACATGCCTTCCTTGAAATGATCTTCTGAAGCCCCAAGGTGTATTACCTCATGCCTAGCTCAGAATGTTTTACATATCCATTTTCCCTGTCACTAAACTTCTCTTGCATGTGGGTTCTCTGACTCTCATGTACACAGGATTGCCATACATGTGTATGTATTTAATTTGGTTATTTTCTCTTGCTAAATGTCTCATGGGTATTTGATTATTAGATCAGGCAGAAGAACCTTTAGGCTAGAGGAAAGTTTGTTCTTCATTCACAACCTTTATTCCATTCACTAAAGAAAATCTTCTACTGTTGAGGTTAAATTTAAGGTTTTTTGTAAGTACCTAAAATAATAAGGTGGAATAAAGTCTGTCAAATGAAGTGAGTTGTCAAGCTATATAATTTCTAGGATCAAAAACATGAAGTGACATGAAGAAGTAAGAGAATATTTCTGTGAAAACATTTCCCCCAAATTTTGGAGCAGTTGCAGAATCTCTAAAATCAGTCATTACTTCTATAGAAGAAAACTTATATATCCAGGCACAGATATATTATAAGTATTATGGCTACTCAAATACGTGGAGATCACCAAGGGCTATAAATTATTTGGCAAGAAAAGACATAGAGATGACCTGGGCTTGGAATTAGTTAAATTTCAATAAGTGAGGGTAAAGATCTTTCATGTGGGGTAGAAGAATATTACTTAATGAGCTTATATAAGTGAATTTGAAAAAGATTCTAATCCATATGAAATAGCAGCCCTCGGAGAACCCATTTTTAAAACAACCACCGACAAAAGCAGATGTTAATATTAGAGATCGGTGAGAGACAAACATAGATAGCATGGTGAACCCAGATTACAGGAGGAGGAGTTGCCTAATGAATGCTAGCTGGGAGTCGGAGCATGATCTAAAGTTAGCTTATTATGCCTCCACCTGTGATTTCAAAACCTCAAGAATCTGTCAAGGCCCACTAATAATTGTCTTGCTCTACAAAGATGATTTAAGAAAAGAAAACAAAAGAAAAGTAACATGGATACTTCAAGTTCTCCCTTCCTTAAGTGAAGATCTTGCTTTAAAGACAGGGAAAGCTAACAAGAACAGAAAGAGGCCATCAGCAACATGTAGATAAGCTTTTAGAAATGCCTTATTGTCTTTCAAAGGAATGAACACATTTTCTGGTAGAATTCAGCAAATGCAGAGAATTACTTTTACCAAGTATGAGCTTTCTGGTTATTGAATAATTATTTTCTACATGAAATATAGCCCTAAAAATTCCTTGCTACTTCCTTAATTAAAGTAAATACTTGTTAACATTAGTCTACTGCAAATCTTTAAAATGCCAGATAATAATGAATTCTATTGTCAGGGCATTGTAAATCATATTAGTAACTTCTGGTGCTCTCCAGGTTTAATAGGTGATAGTTCATTATTCATGTTCAGCATAAACTAAGTCATTAAAATTAAAATTTATAAAAATTATGCTTGTTTTCCAGATTATGGTTTCAATAATTGAAAATACTATGTGAGCTAAAGCAAGAACAATGTTGAAAACTTGAAAGTACATCTGAAATTCATGGTTAAAAATGTCTCTGAACACTGGGACCATCTTTTTATTTATGTCAGGGTAGAAAACTAGTAAAGAAAAAAAGAAAAATTACTTTGCTTTGTGGGTAATTTCTGAATTACTTTAAAAGCATATTTCTAAACTACAAATGTTATAAATATGACAGAAGATATATTCATGTACATCAGGTTAGATTATAGCATGAACAGAAGAGGTTTGACTTAATATCAAAATAATAATTATTTTTTTGCATTACTTGATATAAACTATGGAAAATTCTAAATCTTATTTGAATCTTCTTTTTCACATAAAATGAGAAATGACTATGTACATTTTGTATTTATTGCAACTAAATAGATTTTCACCAGTCAGCAAGCATAGCCATTTGAGAGGTATATTCTGAAATAAAACCTTTTCCAAACTCACCTTGAACTGCTGAATCTATGAAGTTAAGGTTCCTGCTTCTAGTTTTTGGGACTTCCAAAGGCTTCTAATTACAGAGACTGACTCCTCTAGAATTCAATTTATTGTTTTTGAATGAGTTTGCTCCCTACTCCGACTTATTTCAATTCAAATTAGTGTCTTCATTAAATTCTAGAGGAGACTTTTCTTACAACAAGCTTGCCAAGAATTTGTCCAGTATCCTAAGAGAGTGCACTGCAGAACTCCCATAAGTACATGAGTTTTCATTAATATTTTTCTGTACATATATCTTTAATTATTTTCATTCTGCTATAGATTTGGAAGGATCCCTAAACATATAAATTTATGGCATAAGGAAGGGGTTCCAAGCACCAGAATGATGCAAATTAGCTTATAAGAAACAGGACACACCATAATTACCTTTTATCATCTTCTCTTGTCTCACAATCATCTTTCCACGTGGCATGGAGCTTCCACTAGGCTGAGTGTCCAGTGAAATTCACTGAGATCAATGATAGTCTTAGGTGTACATACTTTCTAGATCGCAGTTTCTTCATTTGTAAAATGAGGTAGTTGGGACTAAATGACCTCCAAGTTCTTTGCACTGCTTTAACCATCTATAATTTCAACTCATGTTGAATGTGCTCCATTTTTTGAATTAATAAATCCATATACATCTAGAAAATTATTTTAAATGAATGATAAAGCACTGGAAAAACAAGGAAATTTCAGAGTCTCAAGGAGACTAGAAGTCTAGTTCTGGAGATAAGATATGTTTATACAAGGATACATAACAATGCAGGGTAGGAAAAGACTAGGTACCAAAATGAGAGGCATGGATTCAAAGAATAGAATCCTTAAACTCCAATCCACCAATCCACAATGAATTATGAAATAACAAAATAAATATAAACTTTCATTGTGGTTAACCACTGTGTTTGAAACTTGTTTGTTACTATGACATTACTTACCTTAACTTGTGCGCGTGTGTGTGTGTGTGTGTTTGTATATGAGGGATGTCCAGAAAATATTCAGCCATTGTTAATATAATGAGAATGCTTACATGCCTGGATACTTTCCAGACAGCCCTCATATACACATATATGTGTATATTTATTGCAACCTCTACATTGACAAACACACACACACACACACACACACACACACACACACACACACACACAATTAAGGTCAGACAATGAGACTCCACATACTTTCTATCATGAAAGTTTCTATGATTCTGGAATGACTAAATTGATCACATCTGGGGAGTATAGCTGTTGAATTTTATTCCTTTCTAGACTATAAGCCCCAGGAAGGCAGGATTCATGTCTCTTCATCACTGCATTCTTAGCACCTAGTGCCTGGAACATAGTAGGTATCCAGTAAATCCTTGTTAAGTGAATGAATGAGGGCTTAAAGTACGTAGTTTAAGTACATAGTTTTCACCTGATCTACTAAAGCACTCTGTCCTTGCATTATCAGTTTGCACAATTCAGTTTATATTATAATCACTATATAGTGTCTGTCTTCTTCTTAAGATTCATTTAACCAAGATCTCAAGTTGGTGTTTCTTTTAATACAGTAAGTGGAAAACACCTTCTAGGACCAACAAAAGAGTTCTTGGGTTGTATGTATAAAGGCCTTCAGCCAGATCTGTCCTCTAAGTCACTTTCCCTTCCCCTGAATGATTGAGGGTTCTTTCCTGCTTAAGCCAAGGCTCAAAAGTGTCTTTGTACCCCCAAATCTCCTAAACCTTCTCCCTGTTCATCACAAGCTAGCCTTTAACCTCTCCTAGACTGAAATCCTGGTTTCCTTCCTGAGTCCCCAATATCAAAAGAATGATGGTGGCCAGAGGCTGGAGGTTAGGGTAAACGGGAGAGATGTTGGTTAAAGCATACAAACTTTCAGTTATAAGATGAATAAATTCTGGAGATCTAATGTACAACATGGTGATGATTGTTAATAATACTCTATTGGGAACTTGAAATTCGCTAAGAGAGTAAACCTTAAGTGTTTTCACCATATAAAAGGGTAACTGGATGTGTTGATTTGCATGATTGTACATTTAAATACAGTTTTTATTTGTCAATTATACCTCAATAAAGCTAAAAAACATAGACTCAACATTGACTGTTGTATATTTGACTCACAAAATTAAGCCCTCTCCAAATGGGTTTTAGTTAAAATGTTTCATAGAGTTAGATGAAAATTAGGCAAAAGAAGAAAATGACCATTTCTGTAAGTCTTGTTCCCTCATTCTTTCTTTTTCACTAGACTCTTTTGTAGTAACTGCCAGATAAAGACCCAGAAAAATGGGCCCTTCCTTTAAAACCCAAGTGACTCTATTAACTAATTAAAGGGCCCTCTGGTTTCTACAATCACTTCTTCATAAATTGACTTAACTTTTCATTGTCCCAAGAGATTTGTTAGATGAGACTGGAAATTTGTCACAGTCCCAGTTGCTAGAAAATTAAGTAAATTAAAAGTAGGCAGGAAATGAAACATTGTAAATGATAAAACCTATTACAATTCAGTGTACAAAGTGAGAACATGCCCTCGATTTGCCAGCAGGAGAGTGCCAGAAAAACTCACACTACAGCTGTCATGATTAAAAATGGGCAAGTTCTTTATGAACCCAAAAGCTTTGACATTTTTTGATAGAGTGACAGAAACAGGGAGAAATTTTGGGAATATTATTTGTGATGCTATGCCTGATTCTGTGTTTCCATGAAGATTAGGGAAAAACTTTTGCCAAGTGTTAATATAAAAAGTGAAATATGATCAACAACATGGCCTTCCTCGTTAAAAAAAAGTAACAATAGAAGGCTATATTGCTTTGCATTTAGAATACATATATAATGCTAAGTGTGCAACTAGAGAACAGTTTCCAAATTTCCATTTTCTCGTCAGTCTCCCCTGTATAGAAATAATTCTCTTCTCTAAATCAATAAGTTAATAGTGGAAAACAAAGCTTTATAAATTCTTCTGAAGAAGCTTGATATAGAATTTCATTTTCAAGATATAACATGTTAGCCACCTCTACCATAAAGCCTCAAGAGAGTTTGGGCTGCTTTGTAATTTTTGGAAGTCTCAGTCTGAAGACTGTGGGTTCCTTTTGCTTTTTACCCAAAGTGAGAGGGGTCATTTCTACTTCACTGACAAGTTTCTAGTTAAATAGCAACTGAACCCAAACTCTGTGATCCAATAAATTTTGTGCCTTTATATATGGTGCAGGCATGTAGATAGGGTGCCATCCACCATGCACAGATAAGCAGAACCTGCTAGAGAATATCCTTGTAACAAAAACCAAGATAATAAGCCATGAACGACAATTTGAATGATGTGTCAAAATAATCCTGCATAATGAAAGATTCTCATTGCATCCCATAAGCAGGCCTTGGGTGGATGAGACCACTGTGGCATCATTAAAATAGTAGGTATGTTGTTTGTTCCTAACTCAATCTGCTCAACTTCTCTAAATAGTGCTCCAAAGATGGAGAAGCAATAATTTAAGTCTACCAATGATACATCCCTGTTAACTTTTCCTGATTATTAAAGGTAAGAGAGTATTTACACAATGCTAATGATAAAAGTTCATATTGTACTTCAGTCTGTGAGAAACACCATAGGTTAGAACAGTGATTTTCAAACCTGAGTATGCATTAAAATCATGGGCGGGGGGGAGGGCTTGCTACAACACCAATTTCTATATTCTACCCCCGGAGATTTATCCAGTCTTGGACAAAACCTGTACATTTGCATTTTTAGTAAGTTCCCAAGTGTTACCAATACAGTTGCTTCAAAAAATACACTTTGAGAATTACTGTACTAGAATATAGTCATAATGAGCCTAAGGTTTTAAGTTCAAATCTCATTTCAGTCAGCTGTTTTAACACAGAAGGAAAATGCAATGTCACCACCCTAACCAGACTACACAGTTTAACATATGTCTGCCCTTGATTATAGAGAGACAAGATTAGAAAATAGGCATGTGTTTTTGCAATCTTTTTCTCTATACTGTAAAATCATGCAAACATGTCTGAATTAGAAATTGTAGCTTTACACAGGAACAACATAATTAAAAAATTTCTTTTAAACCTCTTCTGAAAATTTTTAAATGTAAATAATATAAAATAATATAATAAATACCCACATACCTATCACTAGACTGAATAATTATAATATTCTGCCAATTTGCTTCTTTAATTTTATTTAGCCAGAGTATTTTAAAGTAAAATCCTGATGTCATGATATTTCTTCCCTAAATATTTCTGTATATAAAAAGAATATGAGCTTTTATATTGTATTTTCCTTTCAAATTCTTGAAAAAATTTAGACTAGGTCAGCATTAGCCAAAGTGTGATCCACATAATACTCATTCTTCAGGATGCAAATAGGTGTTAGAATTGTCCACAAAAAGAGTTCTATGGTCAAATAAGTTTGGGAAATGCTGCATTGAATAGACAGGTTTCTTTATTGCAGAACTTTTAAAGCCACTAAAAAACTAGTATAAATTGGGTATCTCCAAAATGAAACTATAATAAGTATGCAATATATCTCCATTGTGTTAAATATTAAACTTGATTGTTCTTACTGTTGTTGCTCTGTATTTTGTTGTTTAAGAAGAACCTCTAGAAAATATATTTTGACAAATGCATCACTAGGAAAATATAGGGTTTGCTTTACTTTACATGTTTAAAAATTTTTTCAAGGAAAATAATATAATATTCCAGTGATAGAAACTAGAAGCAATTCCTGTTCACTTTCAAATATTAGAATTAGATTACCCATGTGAAAGTTAATTGACTCCTTAACAACTTTAAAGTATTAAAATAGATTCTAAAATTAAATATATTTATAACTGGCCTTTAAAAGAAAAGCATCATATAATTATAATAACACCATCATACCTAGAGCTTATTTTAAGTTATAATAATTTAAACCTAGAGCCTATTTTAAGTTATAATAATTTAAAGTATTATCATATATATATATATATATATATATATATATATATATATATATATATATAAAATCTCATTATAGTCCATTGGAAGTGACTTAGATATTCACAGAATAGTATAATTATATTTGCAAAAAACACTATAAATGAAATGAAAATTATATTTAACACAAATTTTACTTTGTTATCCCTAAAATCAATTTAAATGAAGATTAATAGAAGGAAATATAACAACACTGATTTGGCACAAGACCAAATATCAGTGTGTATGAAATCAAAACAATTCACAGGTGTTAACTGATGACATTTGGGGTCTAGTTGATTGACTAATATGGTATTTTAGCTTTGTGTAAATATATACAAGATGGTTTGTTTGACCTGGTTGTCAAGCATCTAATTTACAAATGAATATAATCAAACAGATATTTTCAAAGTATCTAAAGGTTGGACACTGCATATTGACTACTCATTTAACAGGTAATATTTCACTTTTTCTATGAATGGTTTTTTCATCAGGAAGACAGATCCTTAAAAGATTCAATGTTTACACTTCTGTTCTAGGGCTCATTGAAGAAGAAGGTTTAGAAATATCCTTTATGAAGTTACTTAATCTTCCTATGCTTTGTTGTCCTTCAAAGCAGCTGGTAAACTTTTTAGATGTCTATAATGATAAACAGAAAAGATAAAACTGTCTCAAAACTCAAGATGTCTAGGCAAATAGAGATGGGCATTCATAAATAAAGGGTAACTGCAAAACGATTGCTTTAGATTAGGATTTTAGACATTTTATCTAAATTTTATTGCTGTAGGAAATTTTGTTTCAAGACAGAATATGAATTTTAAAGTGAGCGTAATAAATATCTTAGTATTCAGTTTTAATAGTAATCAGTGTTTCACACTATAATCTACAATTGCCTTAATATACATAATTTATATTACAGTAATGACTACAAATCCTAATTATTCATTTCTGCTTTTTCTCAACATAAAGAACTGATATTGCATATCTAATTAATTAGTAAAATCATATTTTAATACCTTTTCATTAAAAAAATCTTACTAAGTAATTTGTGCTTTACTTTATTTAGGAGGCCAGAATATGCCATGATGATAAGTGATGGTACACACTTGAGTAATGTTATGTAATGAACTCAGAAATCAGCTTATCGTTGGTATTTATTTTAGGTTGATTAAATCAGGGGGTAAAGACTTCTGAGTCACACTGTTCTCCAACTTGAAAAAAAATCAATAATTCCAAGTTAATCAGCAAGCAAAAAACTGACCAGATCATGTGTGTGAACTCTGGGCTGCTACAGCAGCTCAGCAAGCTTAATCGACAAGTAGATGATACAATACAAAACCTACCTATTGTGTATTTCTTGGCATGATGCTAAACTTATCATTTGAGTAAAAATAAAACAAATATTTATAAGGAGAATATAAATAAGCTTATTTTCTAGGGCTATAATTGCCTAGATATTAATATTCTCATGAAAATGTCCTCCTTTAAATCTAACATTTTGTATATCAATAAACACTTGAAACATAGAAATGTGCAATAATTGAATTTTAAAAATTAATAAAAATAAAAACAAGCTATGGATTATAATGAAGATTATAACATGATCTTCAATAATTTAACCAAGCATCTCTTCATTCTGAGTTTTAGCTCCTTCATCTACAAAATGCAAATAATATAATCACATCTCTGTGTTGAAAAAATAAATGAGAACAAATACAAAATATTAGAATGTTAACAGTTGTTACCAATAAAAGGTGTTTCAGGTTAGTATGTGGCCTGCAATCTTTAAAGTGATCTGTCTTCTGCTTATCTACAAAAGGCCCAGACATTTGGTCAATTTAGAGAAAAAATAAAAGGAAATAACATTTTTTAGAAGGGAGGACAAAGTTTAGCACCTCATAATCTGCCCTTAGGCATAAATAACTGGATATTAAGAAGCAAAAATCTCAGAGAAAACTTTTGACCTTCCCCCTTTACTCGCCTAAAAACATGCTCCAGGAAACATGCTCCAGGAAAGGAAACTTAGCTTACTTACCTTAGCACATAAGAATTAAGTGTGGTAGACAAGAAGGATCCAAACAGTCCTTTTGTTAGATTTGCCTTTGTTCTGATTTTTTTCTGGGTGGTTCTGTAAAACTTTGATTACCATATATTGGCTCTTTCTCATTTGCTATAAATTGTTTACATTCCCTCTGAAATCTCTGAATTCTATGCCCCTTCCACTTTGTCCAGAAGGGCATGTAAACCTCAATTGCCTAATGTGGTTCTGGTCTAATATGTTATGGCAACCCAGAGTGTACAACTGGAATAAATCTCGCACATTTTCTCTTATTAATCTAACTCATGTTAATTTGATTATTAGCACAACATGAATAACTTAGAAGATAAAAAGTAAGTTATTTTTTTCAGCCCCCACAAATGCAAACCATATTTTGCTTTTATATGGAACAGTGCTTTCCAAACTGAAGCTTTCTATCTCTACAACATAATGGAAAACCATTATCTTCTAAAACATCTTAAGATACTTATGTAATTAATATTTAACTTTTGTTGAAGTTACTCTTTGAGGAACACTGATTTAGCAATAAATAAAAAAAATGGGTAGCTTGATTTAATACTTGACTTTCCACTGGTTATGTCATCTCATAGACCACTGATTCTCAACTGGCGGACTTGTTCTCTAGGTGGATTTCAAAATTTCTAGAGCAATGTTATATGGAGTGTAACTTGAAAAAGCATACTGGCTATCATAATTTTATATTTGTAAAATGAAAAGTTAAGATTTTCATAAAAGGATCTACAGAAAACAACACTCTCAATGGAGTTCAAGGACATAAGTTTTTATTTCTTAAAGGGAGATATATGCTTGAATAGGTTAAAAGAGAGTTCTGAATGTTTAGCCCCACCTCCCAAAAGATTCTGGGGAAAGCTTTCTGTTATACCTAACTAACTGATTTTTGTTAACAGGTCATGCAAATTGCTGGCATTAACAACTGGCCTACAGTAATGCTCTGAAGATTCACTAACTCACTATAGAGGATGAACAAAGCAATCACTACAACTTTAAAAGTAAGCAATAAAGAATAACAGGCTGTCAAAAAGTGAGATATCCTTGGGTGTTTTCTATCACAGATTATCTAGGATTGACAGATTTAACAAATAAGTTTAATTTGGGACACACTTATACTAAAAATAATATTGTTTATCTAAAGCTAAAATTTAACTGGGCATCTTGTGTTTTATTTGGCATTGCTTAGTGAATCCTTCCCTTTAGCTCATCAATAAAATAACACTTCCCAAAGGATTATGCAACTATCACAGGAGAATATATTAAATATATCAGACCAAGCATTTCAGCTTGATATTTATTAAGCAAATGTTCTTGCCCTCAGTGTTTCCCAACAGCTCCTTAATGAGAAACAACTGTGTTTAGTTGTCACTACTGAGATTCAACCTATGGTAGGAACAGCAAATAAATTTACCCCTTTTTGAAAACATCATTATTTACCTTTGAAGGGAAGCAGTTTAACACCCTAAAATATACCTTGTTGAGATATTGATTATTTTTATTGTTAAATTTATTGGATTTTTTAATTGATAAATTTATTGGGTTTCTTGAGTATTTTATATTGAGTATTTTAAGCTGATCTCATTATTATTGTTATTTTGTGTGTGTGCGTGTGTGTGTGCACACGCATGTGTGCATGCTGGGTATTTTTTATTCTTGAGTGCTAGATTTTCAAAGCAGAACAAGTTTATTGCATTGGTTATATTGTGTCTGACTTTGTTTCTGGTATTTTCATATTGTTAAATTTATTGGGATGACATTGATTAGTAAAAATTACATAGGTGCCAGCTGTACAATTCTACAATACATCATGAAAATAATGTTTTAATGAGTTAAAAATGGTTAGCTCTTTACCTTATGTGTTCATCACCCAGACTCAGTTCTCTTTCTGTCACCATGTATTTGTGTCCCTGCCCCTTCTCCCCCACCCCCTTACCCCCTTATCCTCGGGTAACTACTAAATTACTGACTGTGTCCATGCATTTGTTTCTTTGTTGCCTTCAATTTTATGTTCCATATGAGTAGAATCATGTAGTTATTGTTTTTTTTCTGTCTGGCTTATTTCACTTAGCATAATGATCTCAACATTCATCCATGTTGTCATAAAGGGACTTTTTCATCTTTTCTTATGGCTGAGTAATATTCCATTGTATATATGTATCGCAACTTCTTTATCCAATCATCTACCACAGAACTTTTTGGTCGATTCAATGACTTGGTGACCACAAATAGTGCTACAATGAACATTGGAGTTCACATATCTTTGTAGACTAAGGTTTTCATCTTATTTGGGTAGATACCCAGAAGATGGATTGCCTAGTAATATGGCAATCATATTCTTAGTTTTTTGAGGAACCTCCATACTGTTCTCCAGAATGGTTGTACCAGTTGGCATTTCCACCAGCAGAGTATCAGGGTTCCTTTTTCTCTACACCCTCTCCAACACTTATTCTTCTTTGTCTTGTTGATAATGGCAATTGTCACAGGTGTGAGGTTGTATCTAATTGTGGTTTTGATTTGCATTTCCCTAATAGCTAATGAAATTGAGCATTTTTTCATATGTCTGTTGGCCATTTGTATGACTTCCTAGAAGTGTCTGATCAGGTACTCTGCCCATTTTTAATTGGGTTTATTTTTTTGTTGTTGGTGTTGAGTTGTACTAGTTCTTTATATATTTTAGTGATTAGCCCCTTCTCAGAGGCATTGTTTGAAAATATGTTCTCCCATTCAGTTGGCTGTCTTTGTGCTTTGTTGATGGTATCTTACTGCGCAGAAGCTTTTTAGTTTGATATAGTACCATTCATTTATTTTTGCTTTTACTTCCCTTGCCTTTGAGGTCAGGTTCATGAAGTCTTCCTTGAGTCCTAGATCTTTAAGTTTAGTACTAATGTTTTCTTCTATACAGTTTATTGTTGCAGGTCTTATATGAAGGTTTTTAATCCATTTTGAGTTAATTTTTGTTCACAGCTCAGGTTCATTTTTTTTGCTTATGTTTTTCCAGTTTTCCCAGCACCACCTACTAAAGAGGCTGTCTTTTCCCCATTGTATGTTTTTTGCTCTTTTATTGAAAGTTATTTGTCCATAAATTTGTGGATTTATTTCTGGGTTTTCAGTTCTGTTCCATTGGTCTATAGTTCTGTTTTTCTGCCAATACCAGGTTGTTTTGACTATTGATGCTTTGTAATATAAATTGCCACCAGCCTTATTCTTTTTATGTAGTATTGCTTTGACAATTTAAGGTCTTTTATGGATCCATATAAATCTAATAATTCTTTTATCTATTTCATGAAAGTATGATTGTGTGATTTTTGAGGGGAATTGCATTAAATCTGAAGATTGCTTTGGGCAGAATGGACATTTTAACAATATTAAGTCTTCCTATCCATGAACAGGGGATATTTTTCCATCTCTTAATGTTTGCTTCAATTTCTTTCAAAAGTGTCTTATAGTTTTCTGTGTATAAGCCTTTCACATTCTTTGTTAATTCCCAGGTATTTTATTCTTTTTGTTGTGATAGCAAAAGAAATTGACTCCCACTCTTCTTTTTCTGAGGATTCGTTTTTTTGTATATAGGAATGCTGTTGATTTTTGTACATTGATTTTTGTGTCCTGCAACTTCACTGTGTTTGTTTATTGTTTTACAACTTACATGGAGGTCTTTAATCCACTTTGAGTTAATTTTGGTATATGGTGACAGTTCACAGTTCAGATTAATGGTTTTGCATGTGGTTTTTGAATTTTCTCAACACCATTTACCAAAGAGGCTTTCTTTTCCCCATTGTATATTTTTTGCTCCTTTGTCAAAAATTCTCTCTCCATATATTTCTGAGTTTCTTTCTGGGTTTTCAATTCTAATCAATTGATCTGTGTGTCTGTTTTTTTTGCCAAGAGCAAGCTGTTTTGATTATTGACACATTGTAGTATAGATTGAAACTAGGGAGTATGATGCCTCAAGCTTTATTTGCTTTTTTGTAGGATTGCTTTGGTGATTCAGGGTCTTGTATGGTTCCATACAATTCTGATTATTGTTTTATATACTTCTTGAAAGAATGCTTGTGGGATTTTGATGAAAATTGTGTTAAATCGGTATATTGCTTTGAGTATTATAGTCATTTTAACCATGTTGATTCTTCCAATCCATGAACCTGGATTGAAAAATCTTTGCTCTCTTTATAGTTTACAGTGTATAAATCTTTCAGGTCCTTTGTTCAGACTACTGTTAGATATTTTATTCTTTCTGTTGTGATTGCAAAAGGTATTGTTTCCCTAATGTTTTTATCTGAAGTTTCATTTTTGGTATATAAAAATGCAATTGATTTTGCATCCTGCGACTTTACAGTATTTTGTTATCGTTTCTAATAGTTTTCTAGTTGAGTCTTTAGGATTTTCTATATAAAGGATCATGTCATCTGCAAATAGTGACAGTTTAACTTCTTCTCTCCCAAGTTTGATGCCTTTTATTCCTTTCACTCGCCTGATTGCTCTGGCTAAAACTTCTAGCACTATATTGAATAGCAGCTTTGACAGGGGTCATCCCTGTCTTGTTCCTGATTTTAGGAGAACGGGCTTCAATTTTATCCCATTCAGTATGATATTAGCTGAGGGCTTGTCATATATGGCCATTATTATGTTGAGATACGTTCCTCTGTTCCCATTTTACTAAGTGTTTTGATCATAAATGGACATTGTATCTTGCCAATTGCTTTTTCTGCAACAATTGATATAATAATATGGTTCTTATCTTTTAAGTTGTTTATGTGGTTTATCACAATGATTGACTTGTGTATGTTGACCCATTCTTTTGCCCCTGGGAGGAATCCCATTTGATCATGGTGTATAATATTTTTAATGCATTGTTGTATTCTATTGGCTAGTATTTTGCTTAAAATTTTTGCATCTGTGTTCATCAAAGATATTGATCTATAGTTTTAATTTTTTGTGTGTGTTATTCTTACTGGGTTTTGGTATTAGGGTATAATATTGGCCTTATAAAAGGAGTTGGGAAGTATTGCCTTTTAAATTTTTTGGAAGAGTTTGAGGTGGATAGGCATTAATTCCTTTTGAATGCTTAATAAAACTTACCTGTGAGGCTGTGTGGTCCTGGGATTTTGCCATTGGGAAGATTTTGGTAATTGTTTCAATTTCCTTACTTTTGATTCGTCTTTTCAAATTATCCAGTGCTTCTTGGTTCAGTCTAGGTAGACTATATGTTTCTAAAAAGTTGTTTATTTATTCAAGGTTGTTAAATTTTGGGGCATATAATACATAATATTTTCTTATAATCCTTTATAATTTCTCCTTTTTTATTTCTAATTTTGGTTATTTGTGTCTTTTCTCTTTGCCCCTTGATGAGCCTAGCCAGGGGGTTGCCAATCTTATTGATTTTTTTCAAAAAACTAGTTCTTCATTTCATTAATTTTCTTTATCATTTATCTGTTCTCTATTTTATTTAGTTCTGCTCTAATTTTTATTATTTCCCTCCTTCTACTGACTTTGGACTTTTTTTTTTTGTTCTTCCTTTTTTGAGTTCTTTAAGATGGGATGTTAGATTGTTTATTTGTGATATTTCTTTTTTATTTTTTTGAGATAGGCCTGTATTTATACAAATTTTCCTCTTCTTACTGCTTTTGTTGCATCTCAAAAATTTTGGTACATTATATGTTTATTGTCATTAGTTTCTATGTAGTTTTTAATCTTTTTTATTTCTTCTTTGACCCAGTTATTTTTTAATATCACGTTGTTCAATCTCCACATTTATGTACTTTTTTCTGCCTTGTTTTTGTACTTGATCTAGAATTTCAAAGCTTTGTGGTCTGATAATACACTTGGTATGTTTCCAGTCTTCTTGAATTTGCTGAGGCTAGTTTTGCATCCCTGCATATGGTTTATCCTTGAGAATGTTCCAAGTGCACTAGAAAAGAATGCATCATCTTGTGTTGTATGATGAAGTGTCTTGTAATCTCAATTATATCCAAGCGTTGTAATGTGTCATATATAGCTGATATTTCCTTATTTATTTTCTGTTTGGATGATCTGTCCATGGGTGTTAAGGGAGTGTATAGGGCCCCTACTATAATTGTGTTTATGTTAGTTTCTCTTTTAGATCTGCAAGTAATTGGTTTGTAAATTTTTCTGCTTCCTGAGTGGGGGCATATATATTAATAAGTGTCATGTCTTCTTGTTGTATTGTCCCTTTTATTATTATAAAGTGCCTATCTTTGTCTCTTGTTATCTTTTTGATCTTGCAGTCTGTTTCATCAAATATAAGTGTGGCTACTCCTGATTTTCTCTGGATGCCATCTACTTGGAATATTGTTTTCCACCCTTTTACTTTGAGTCTATATTTGTCCTTGAGGCTGAAGTGTGTCTGTCGGAGACAGCATATGAATGAGTTTTGTTTTTTAATCCAATCTGGTACTCTGTGCTTTTATATTGGTGAGTTCAGTCCATTTACATTTAGGGTGATGACTGTATGTAAGAATTTCCTACAGCTATTTTATCTTCTGATTTTTGGTAGCTTTTTGTCTCCATTTTTTCTTTGCTTTTATTCTCACTGCCAGTTTTTTAGTTTAATGGTGTTCTATGATTTTTCCTCCTGTTTTTTT
>PVJL010002738.1:79935-183035 GCA_004026885.1 Lyroderma lyra
TTTTTTTTTTTTTTTTTTTTTTTTTTTTTTTTTTTTTTTTTTTTTTTTTTTTTTTTTTTTTTTTTTTTTTTTTTTTTTTTTTTTTTTTTTTTTTTTTTTTTTTTTTTTTTTTTTTTTTTTTTTTTTTTTTTTTTTTTTTTTTTTTTTTTTTTTTTTTTTTTTTTTTTTTTTTTTTTTTTTTGGTTATGTGTCTTAGTTCCAAGTTTTATTTGAGTATTTGCCATAAGGTTTATAAAAAGGATTGATTTATATTTGTAGTGGTTCCTTTTCTAAAGCCTGCTCCTTACCCCCATAATGTTTTGGAAATTTAAACCTTTACTTCCTGTTCTTTTATGTTTTAGCTGTGCCGCCTTTTCCCCATTTATTTTTACTGTTTGTTTCAGGTCAAATAGTTGCCTTAAGTATTTCCTGAAATGTTGGCTTTGTGTTAGAGATTTCCTTCAACTTCTGGATTTCTGAAAAAGTCTTTATTCTTTCTTCATACCTAAAAGATAAATTTGCTGGATAAATTATTCTTGTCTGGTAATTTCTTTGTTTCAATATTTTGAATATTTGATTCCACTCCATCCTTGCTTGTAAAGTTTTTGCTGAGAAGTCTGATGGGCTTTCCTTTATAGGTTATGGTCTTCTTTTCACAGGCTGCCTTGAGGAATCTTTCTTTATCCTTGAACTTTAACATTTTCAGTATAAGGTGCCTTGGAAATGATTTGCTAGAATTCAGGTAGCTAGGGTTCCTGTTTTCTTCCTGAATTTGGGGTTCTAGTTTTCTTCCAAAAGTTTTGAATGTTCTCATCAGAGTAAGCTCTCTTTGAATTTCTGCTCTGCTTCTTCTGGGACTCCTATTATTCTTACATTGTTCTTTGTAATGATGTCAGATATTTCTTGTTTAGTTCTTTCATTTCTTCTGATTCTCAGATCTCCCTCTTCTTTATTCTGTGACAATTCCATATTTCTTTCTTCTAAATTACCAATTTTTTCCTCTATCTGGTTGGCCCTGCTTCCTATGCTAGCTAATTTCATTTGCATTTCTTCTATTGCATTGTTTATCTCTAGAAGTTTTTTTAACAGTTTCAATGACTTAGTTAAAGCTTTATTGTTGTTGTTTATTTTTTTTTATTTACAGATTTCCTTCCTCAGATCATTTAGCTCCCTCTATGTGGTCTGTCAATTTTTTAAAATCTGTCTGAGTGTTTTTAGAATTGCAGTATTGAATTTTGTGTAATTTCAATCATATAATTCTATATCTTCAGGTCCTTTTCTGGAGAATAAACATTTCTTTTTCTGTGAAGTTTTGTTCCCTTGGGTACTCATTATTTTCTGGGTATAAGGGCATTTCCCCTGGAAAACATAAAGAGGTCTTGCTTTTACTTCTCAGTTGGTGTGACTGCTGTTTCTTACAATATTGTTTATTATCTATTCAAACCCTAGTAAATGGGTTTTTCTATTTTGATCCAGTTGCCTTAATCTCAGTGCACCTCTTTTTTGGGAGTATGAAGTAGGTGATAATATTTTATGCCTCTGGAGTCCCAGTGCAGGCTGGAGCTGTTGGGCCGGCATGTTGTAGTTTCCCTGAGCCCCTATGCCAATTTCAGCTGAAAGGGTCGGGGCAGGTTTTGTTGGGAAATGAGTAGGTGCACCCATTTTTATGGCACCAGACAGTGGCAGATTCCCTATTTGTGGTTGACTGCAGGCTCTAGGTGGAGTTGGGGAGGTACGCCTTGGGAGAGAGTTGGGAGAAGCCACCAGGCTCCATGTTCATAGGTTTCACATGGCTGGGTGGGTATTGCCGATTGCAACTGCTGCATGACCCCAGATCACACACTGTTTTGAGCACTAGTTTCAGCTGCAGCACAATCTCATCTGCCCACCAAGAGCAGAAAGGGCTGTTGTAGATGTGCACTTTTGGTTCCATTGTTCTCCCTTCTCTCAAGCCGATGCCTTGCCTGGTCAGCATTTCCATGGCCCTTGGTTCTCATTCTCCAGCTTACCCAGGGCCACCCTGTGGCTGAGTCAGTGCTGCCACAACCATTGGCTCCTGGCTTTGAGGTCCTTCAGGCTTGTACCTGTACCCACATGTGCACTCTATCTGTGTCCCTGGTCTTCCTGGGCATGTAAGGCACCATGTAAGGCACCTCTCCTAGGGCTCTAAGTCACCCATGGACATATGTTCAAGGCCTAGGTCACCCAGGGTTGGTCCTGCTTCAGCTGCTTGTGCTTCTGCCCTTGTCAATTCTCTATTTCCAAGCTACCTGGAGTCACACTGCATTTCACTCAGTGTACCCAGGTTCCCAGCTCACTCCCTCTTCTGTTGTGCTCCAGATCATGAACCATGTCCCCATCTGCCCTCTTCCCCTCTTTCCTGCTCACATCCTTTTCTCTGACCTTTAGACATATCTTTGTGATGAGTAGTTCTCTCAGCTGAGGCTATGTGCTGCTTAGGAATTCTCTGGTCAGATTTGTTTTTTTATCTGTTGTATTTTCTAGGAGAGGTTTCAAGAATCTCCTCTCTTGCCAACATCTTGAGGATCCCTGCCTTAAGCTCATTATTTAAGAAACAAAAGACTCAAAAAGAGCTTTTGATCCTCCCCTCTTACCTGCCAAAATGAAATAAGATGGAGAAACCTGCTTAAAGAAAGAAAGCTATCACCTTAACATAATACAAACTAAGAAAGGCAGACAGGGTAGAACCTACAAAGTCTGTTTGTTACATTCTTTATTGTTTCTGGGTGACCTTACAAGAATTTGCATACGAAATGTTTGCTTATTCACATCTACCTGTGAATCACCTACTTTCCCTTTGAAGTCCCAACTCCTGCTTCCCTTTCCTTACTTAGTACAGAATTGCAAATAAACCTCAACTGCACAGTGTTTCCTGGAGTCTCATATTATTATTGAATCTCATATTTACATATGTGATAAATTTTTTCCTTTTCTCTTATTAATCTTTCTCATTTAATTTGATTAGAGCAGCCAGAAGAACTTACAAGGGTATAAGAAAATTACTTTTCCTCTCTGACACCTTAAAAGCTTGATATATGAGGTTAGATAATTATTGCTGTGAACTCATTCTAGAAAAAGTGCTACATGTCTCATTGCTGAATATCACTTTGGTCATCCTTTAAGTACTCTTCTTGGGAAGCTATGCACCATCACCAGCACTTAGTCCACCCTTCGTAGCAAATCTAAAACACACTTTTTGGAATGGGCATCAAAGCTATCATCATACCCAATATCTGACAATTAAGTCTGCAAGCTTGCCACCGTGTGCTTACTTTGGCAGCACTGTACAAAGAACTCACTAGAGTGTCATAACCTTGACAAGGCCACATATAAAATTATGACACCTTCCCGAGTTGTCAGATTTTAGGTATGATAACAGCTCTGATAGCCATTCCAGAAAAAGTGTTCAAAATTGGTTAGAAGGGTGGACTAGATACTCGCATTGGTGCATAGCTTCCCAAGCAGAATACTAAGAAGGTAATCATAGTGATATTCAGCAATGAAGTATGTAGCACTTTTTCTAGGATGAGATCACAAAATTGTCTGACCTTCTATATGCTTTGGTATAGTATCTATACTTTCTTTGTTCTGAGAGTTCAGTCTTATATTGGGACATAGCCTAAATAGCCATTCATCTACTCAATCCAAGGATTTGAAAATTTGAATTAAGAAAGTAAGGTAAATAAATTAGAAAAAAAAAAGCATGGTACTGTAGAAGTAAAGTCAGAGAGTGGAATGGGATTCAAAGCAACAAAGTTTTCTTTCCTCTTCTACCATGAACTTGTGTGACCATGTAAAAGTTCTTTTACGTCTTTGGGCCTCAGGTTCCAAAATAATAAAATTAATAAGTTAGACTTGTTATTTACTCATCAGTTGTTTACTGAGCACCTTTTATACACTAGAACCAGACTTAAGCCATTGAGATCCTCCTATCAAGGGGCTCATTGTCCATGTTTCTATATTTACAATTTGAATTTTGAAATGATTATTCAGGTATTATTTGGAAAAAAATATCTTAAGGCTCACTATATTACTTATTTAAACTTCCCCAAATTCTTTGTAAAAGTTTGAGAAATTTAAAAATTAAAAGTATAATATTTTTGATGATAAATTTTGTAACTCCTTCCTCCAAGTTAATATTAACCCATTTAAAATGAACTAAATTGCAAACCTTAAACATGATTAGACTATAGTCTTCAAAGTTTGTATCCTACTCTTTAGGATGTGTCACAAATGTAATGTTAAAGAGTAGATAGACTTTTGAATATTGTAATATTAAGACTTAATTTGAGTTAAAGGTCACATGTAAAGCAGTTTAAGACTTTATTGACAAACATGTCCCTACAGACTAATATGAATGAACAGATCTTAGCTTGTCATTTCAGCTTGGATGAAAACATACAATTAACAGATTGAACAAGCAATATAGATATTTTCCATCAACCTTTGACAAATGAAAGTTAAACAGAGCTGTGTGCCTCTCATAAATTGCTGACTTTGTTAAGCTGAGGCTTATGTTATATTGAAAACACTTTACATCTGTGAATGATAAATGAAAATTCTGTCAACCATAGCCAAATGTGTTTTGCACATAAGACAATGTGCACAAATTTACTATGGCCACAAAGTCAATGAATACCTTACAGTGCCAGGCAAGTGCAAGTGGGCAATTTTGCATTAGTGCCAACTCAGCTCAAACACAAAAACAAACAAGACAATTAAATAAATCAAACAAACCTCTGTCAAATTGCAAACTTACACTATTACTAATTTTATGTTTGAAGAACAATTCTCCTATAAAAAATAAACCAATAACAGTGTTGATATTTATAAACATGAGTGAATCATATCTTCTATTTTGATTTTAAACCATCATGAATGTTCAGGTGAAAAACTTTGTTCTGATCTCTTTCTCTAAAATGACACATATTAAACAATTTTAACATTATCAGACAGAAATATGCTGTCTGCTATAGGTACTAATTAGTATTCAGACTCTTATAATTACAGGTATATCTTAAAGTAGAATGGTGTAATAAAATGAGCAATTTAGAAGTTTGGTTTCAAGGCCCTATTTCCATAATGACTGAACTGTTCACTGAGTAGCTTTGAGCAAACTACTTGATCTTCCTGAACCCAAAGTCTTATTCTTCATTAAAATGAAATTATACTAGTACCCATACCACATGTGGTTCAAATAGAATAATATGGTTGGAAATATATTGTAAATTCTAAGAGTCATAATATGTTAATTTTAATAACAATGTCATAGTTGTCCCTCAAAGCTGTTTCTGAGCATTGATTGCTAAACACAGGTTCAGTTTTGATGTCGAGCAAAACCAAATAGTCTCTGGAATAAAAACTGCCTCCATGATGAGGTTAATTTCACATATTTGGGTATATCTTCTCTAAGTTCCCAAGATTAGCTCCTGATTATCATTCAGGTCTTAGCTCAAAAGCTACCTACACAGGGAGGACTTCCTTGACCACAGTAGTAAGAATAGTATCTCTTATTTCAGTCTATCAAATTACTTGGTTTTATTTTACTGCATGGAATGTGTCACTAGCTGAAATTACTTTTTAAACATAGTTATCTTATCATTTATCTCCCCTTACAGGAATGTGACCTCCAAGATGGCAGAGTAGTTATTTGTCTTTTCATCTTGTCTACATGGTTACCTCTGTATATTCAGTGGTTTTTGGCACATAGAAGGATTTTATAAATATCTACTAAATAAATGAGGGAATGAATTTGCTCACTCCATGAAACAATATAATTGATTTTTAGTTTTTTGGAGGATCAATAAAATAGGCTTCTGGCCAGTCCCTTAGTAGGCTGAATTTTCCAAAATTGTTCCCTGGATGGTTTTTGTAAATGGAAGATCCACATTTATTTTTTCCTATGTAAGTGCTTCAAAATTTAAGTTAATTCTCCATTTTGTTTTTCTGTGTGTGAGTAAATAGAATAAAACATAATTCTTCAAATGAATTCTAAGAAATTGATTATTTCTGCAGAGACCATTGGGCTGCACTTAAATCACTATTTCACTTTAAACTCTGAATGATCCAATTTACAAATACCCATGATTCAATTAACTAGTTATCACTGCCAAAATATAAAATCATTCTGAGAGTGAAATCTGGTTTTATTGTCTACATTAGTTAAATGAACTTCATTAGTTAAACTTTACTTCAATTTGTGCTGTTTTAAGATAGCCTATTTATAAACTTTTAGCACTAAATATGGCTATAGTCCTAAAATCTACTAAATTTCCTTAGATTATTCGAAATCTGATATGTCATTCTTTTTTCCTCATGGTCACTGAATTAAAATTCTATAGCAGTGGTTCTCAACCTTTTTCAATTCATGTACCCCTTTACACATTTTTATAAATTATATCCCTTTTTTAAAAAAAAACAGCTGTTTTTAAATACTTACACTTGTGTTCAGTGCCTATTTTAATGTAAAATAGTAAAAATGAAGTAATAAGTTAGGAAAGAAACATTACACTAAAAGTATAAACCACAGATTTAATTTTACAATATTTGTTAACAATTAAATGTTGATAATGATGATAGCGTATTTAACAAACATTTAATTTATTATTAATAATAATATCTGTCTTATCTGAAAAGTCTGCAATAATTGTTTGCAGATCAGTATCCAAATGAAACATTGTTAGTGAGATCATTGAGCTTCCTTTGATGCACTTAGTTTCTTGAAATCAGGCTCAAAAGATGCAAGATAGAGTCTTAAATCTGGACCTGCATTTAGTTTGTTGCGGTACTTAATTTTTTATGAAGGCGTAAGAAGAAAAACCTCCCTCCACTAGTCCAGTATTAGGAAATGGCAAGAAATATTTGAGTGCCTTCTCACTCAGCTGTTTGTATTTCTCTCTGATATCTACTCAAATGGTAATAAGATGCTTCCTTTTAAAATCAGAATTTAAAGACAAATCAGTTGAAACTTTGATTAACTGCTCTTTTTCATTGATTGATAGTCTATCTTCTTTGAAGAATTCTTCATTGAAGGGATCTGCAATCCAGTTGTATTCTTTTCCACGTTGAGGGAAGTACTTATAAAAGGACACTTAAGAACTTCCAGGTAACTTGCACTATTCTCTTTCAGTTTTGGGATAGGTGCAAGTAACTCTCCGATGAGAAATTGTGCAGAGTTTCAAAAACTTCAGGCTGAACTTTTCCAATACATGCTTTCCAAAAGTCCAGTTTTTTTAATCATTGTCTCAATTTTCTCAGTTACTTTGGATATATTGATTGAGCTATTTTGAAGTCCCAAATTAAGTTTGTTTATTTCTTTTAAAAAATCTGATAAATACGCAAAACTTTGAAGCCAATAACTGTCCTGAGACTTTGGAACAAGAGGGAAATGATGGTCCTCAAAAAATACCTGGACTTCATTTCTAAGTTTAAACATCCAGGTACGTATTTTGCCACAAGATAGCCACCTTACCTCTGTTTGCAAAAGTAATGTGTTGTGAATGTTGTTCATTTGTTCACACAGCACTTTAAACAATCTGGAGTTTAATGGTTGACTTAAAATTTAAAACTTTTACAGACTATCAAGCACATCTTTCAGTTCACTAGGAAGAGGCTTGGATGCAAGACTGTCCTTGAATGTAGCAGTGACTCCATGGTACAGGGAGAGCTACTTCTTTAATTTGGCATTGTAGGCTTAATAAAACAATGTGACATATACTTACCTTTGTCAGTAGATACACCACAACTATTCAACCAACTAATGTCATTTTCAATGAAATAACCATTGATTGCATTAAAAATATTTTCACCTGTGGTATGATCTCTCAATGGGTAACAAAGCCGGAGGTTTTCTGCTATTTTATTTCCTACCAAGTACCTCGTGATGATGAGAAAAATAGATAAATCAGCAACATCTACACTTTCATTGACTTGGATGGAAACAAATTTACTTTTTCCTATTTTATCTACTACTACAACTTCAACATCATCAGACATTTCCTGAATTCATTGAGATATTGTATTGTTTGAAAAAAACAGTAATGATTTTGGGGACATGTTCTACCACAAACATACAAAAAATGTTATCCTCAATACAAAGAGAAATTAAATCTTAGCTATAAGCTATATGGTATGAAGCCTCAACAGCATTCCCATTTTCTTTCCTTCCTGACATCATGTATGAAATAACAGTTGAATGCATTGCTAAGCACTGAAAACAATGCATTTCTTCATTTTTATGCATAAGATGTTTAGTTTCTAAATGTCCCATGAGTAGAGAGGGTTTCATGCAACTGTTGGATATTTACCCACATAAAACACACAAAGGCTTAAAACAGTTATCATCCCCTACAAATGAAAACTCATATTTAATATACTGTTCAGAGTATGTGCTTTTCTTCTGTGTAGTATCTGGGGCCTGCACCTTTTTCCTATCTGTTGATGTGGATGTATTGATACCTGCAGACACATGTTGAGAAATACTTGGCAATAGATTATAATCCACATCAAGTTTTGGTTTTTTAACTGTTCCTGTTTTCAACCACTGATTCACAAGTGACACACTTAAAACTCGCTGACAATAATAACTGAAACTATGTTGAACATTAAATAAAAGAACTACTTGAAAATAATTACAATTAAAGACACTTAGTATAAGTGTAAAGACACTTAGTATAAGTCCCTATAAAATAAGACATAATGCCCTCTATATGACTTACCTGTTTTGCTCTCGCAGGAGTCCCCCAAGTGTGACGTGTTTTTTGACAATCAGGAGAAGGAAAAGAGACCATTAAACAAAATGTGTCTGGCTATGAATAAATTTATATGTTTGGGAAGTTCTAGAAACATCACAAATGGATTGTTCTGAAACTGTGCGTAATGACTGGTAGAAGAGCAGTTCAGGGGACGTGTTCATAGCCATGCCCTCACCAATCATCATTTGTTAATGTGATCTAATTTTGAAGTGTCCCCATTAATGGTGATTTAAACTTAATATTTATTGTTCCATAACTAATGCTTTGTCTTTTTATTACTTTACTTGTTTTTCTGCTATTACTGATTATTTTTGCATACCCCTGAATGGGCAAGCATGTACCCCTGGGGGTATGCATACCAATGCTTTGAAACGCATGCTTTATAGGCTTACCCTATGGCAATATAAACATCTTACTAAGGCTGTATATTATACTTGTAAATAAATTGCCAATTTTAATATGATACATTGTTAATAAAATAAAATGTAAATTTTACTTAAAGTTGTTAATGAAATGTAAATTTTAAGAAAATTAAAGTTTTTGCTTTAAAGGAGAAAACTGTTTTATGATCTTATAAAATTTCTTGAGGTTTTTTGAAGCTGTTTATTAAAAATATGTCCCAGCAATTATACACATGAATTAAAGACAAATCATTCCTTTGCCAGTGCTTCTTAACAGGTTTTAGGTAAAACTCCTAATCATTTATCCTTTTTTATTTTGCAATAAAGATAGGCTGACCAGATGAACTTTTAAATTTTCATTTCATTTCCCATTCTCTAAACATCTGGTTACAGTTATACCTACAGTTTTTTATTATGTAAACAATTATGGTAGGAGTTACTGTTCTAGTTTTGTGCATTAACACCTGTTAACATTCTTAGGTCTTCAAGCAAATAGCTGAGGAATAATAGAAATTATTCAATTTAGAAATAAAATATTTATAATGCTTTTGTTCTTATATAGCACCATTTTCCCCCTACTAGCTTTCTTTATGAAAACAATTTCATCAATCCTCTAAGTCAAGGATTGGCAATTTTTGTCTTTAAAAAGCCTGATAGTAAGTATTTTAGGCTTTGCAGGTTATATAGAATCTGTAATAACAACACAGTTCTTCCCTTGTAGTGAAAAAGCAGAATATAAGTAAATGAATTTGGCCACATTTAAAGAAAGCTTGGTTTATGGGCACAAATTTGAAATTTCATATAATTTTCACATGTTACAAAATACTTTCCATCTTTTAATTTTCTGTTTATCTCAACCATTCAGAAATATAAAAATAATTTTTTTAAAAAATGTAAAAATCACAAACCATACAAAACCAGGAGGCAGAATACATTTGGCTGAGTCACAGTTTGCCAACCCCTGCTCTAAGTTTTCCCATGACACTTGTACATGGCACAAATCATTATCCCTTTTTTCATCTGATGATGACAAATACAGCACTAAAAAGTTCAGAAAGATGTAACAAATTCTAGAAAAATCTATGGCCATTCATTCATTCACCAGATTATTTGTTGAGGGCCTACTTGCCTAGAAATATATGTTACTAACTGCTTATATATAACATGTCCTCCAAATAGTCAAATATTAGTATGTCAAATGTCAAATAAATATTAGTATATCTGCATGTCAAATAAATTTCTTCTTTAGTGTGTAATCTTTTGGCTTTCCTGGGACACATTGAAAAGAGAAGAAATGTCTGACCACACATAAAATTCACTACACTAATGATTGCTCATAAGCAAAAAAAATGTTCATGCATAATTCTCATAATGTTTTAAGAAAGTTCACAAATTTGTGTTGGGCCCTATTAAAAGCCATCCTCAGCTCTATGCAGCCCAGGGGCCACAGGTTTGACAAGATTGGTTAGAGTTCAGTAAATCTACACTCAGTGGCTAAAAGACTCATATAGATTTTTCAAAGAAACTAAAACTATAGAAGACATAAAAGCTGAACTTAACATGTTTCAGCCTTGTTCATAATGACATAGTGTTCCTATGTAAAGGAGGAAGGCAAAAAAAAAAAAAAAACCACAACAACAAAACAACCAGAAGTAGTATTCAGGGTTCAGTAAAATGAGGCTGAAAACATGGAAACATTTATGTCAAAATGTATATAATATATGATCTACTTTTAGGTTAACATTTCAGAGAAGCAGGTGGTGTTATGATATAGGGACCAAGAAAGCAAAATTATTCCTCTAAATAGAGTTTGAGCCTTGGTTTTAGAAACTTCAATAATAGCCCAGTTTTCCAAAAGTTCCAGTCTCAAATATGATACATAATGAAACTTTTTAAGAGCATTTCTATGACTACAACATTACTTCTAAAGGTTTCTATTTAGAATAAAAAAGAAGCCATCTAGAGAGGTGATAGAAAGGGTGAAGATATGGAATGGGTTGGTCCCATACCCATGTGTGACCACTACAAACTGGGAGTGAAATCTTGGCTGTAGAGGTTCCCCCAAGAAGAGCAAGGGGTCCCAAACCCAAAATAGGCTCCCCAGCCCAGGGTTCCAATGCTGTCTGTCCCATAACTTCTGGATGTGAAAAACAGCAGAAATTGTGGCTGAGGGAGACTAAGGTAGATACAGTCCTATGTGATCCTCTTAAACGGACCATACAAGGACTGAATGACAGGCTAATTCCTACTGAGCTCCAGTGATGGAGTAGCAGCTTGAAAGGTACTAGAAAATATGGGGAAGAACTGAGTTTTCTGGCTTCAGGGTGAGGGCTAGAGGAGCAGTTTTCTCTTAGAACTGCTGGCAGAATCCATTGTTTCTTTGTTGAACTCTCCTTGCTCCTAGAGTGCAGAAGCAGGCAGCCGCCATATATGTTTTCATCAACATGATTAATCTGTTCTACACAATCTGGTAATTAATTGCCTGAGAACTTGCCCCATGTGACTGGCAGGCCCAACCAAGCCACTTCCAGTGGATTTTTTATACAAATGGCCTGTGTGGGGAAAATGGAGTTGCTCAGCCTTTCTCGTCAAGTTTCCACCTAAAAACGATGTACACTTGTTACGTAACCATGACTTGCACTTATCTAGGTTGCAGCCATTTTGTTGTTTATGCACTTCCTGAGCTCGCACTTGGTTGCCTACTACCTTTGTTCTCCTGCCTATATAAGGAGGTGGGACTCTCTGGGTGAAAACTACTGAGAGAGGACTCCTGAATGCCATTTTTATTGCTGTTCTACTTCTGGAATAAAGGCTATGTTTCGCTTACCTGTGGCACTTCGATTTTTCTTTGGTTTCCCCAGATCCTGTAAAAACCTCTCTCTAGCCGTGGTCATTTGCTATACAATCTGTCCTGGCCATGGTAGTTTGCTATACAGTCTGTCTTGACTCATGCTGAAGACTCCTAAAATCTCTTAAAAGTTCACAAAACCCAAACAAGGAGCATCTGGCTTCAGCATGTCCAGTACCTTGTGCTGAGCAACCTCACACCTGGTACTACCTACAGTGGGCCTTGATTCCTGCCTTGGACTCTTGAGGAAATGCCAAACACAGCACAGGTGATAGCCATCTGTGAATTGCTTTGTGGTTCATGACAGGTGGCTCAGGTAAGAAGACAAACTGCAGCTGAATTTGACCTGGGATGCAGCCTCTCCAAGGAGGCCTTGGGGCTGGCACCCCCAGTAGCTACCTTCAGACCTGGCCATATCATCAATCAGCTACCTCCAAAGATGACACAACCAAAGGGCAAATGAGGCAGATACCAGAGCCCTGCTAATGTGAATTTGCTCCATAAGGTCACCACCTGCAAAACAGCTTCTCCACTGTAGTCATGGGCAGTCCTTAGAAACAATTAGTCCAAGGATCAATCCCTCTCACTGGGTGCAAATAGCAACCAAGACTCAAATACAACAGGAGGGCATACACAACCCAAACAAAGTACACACCTGGCTCAGGTTACCAGCAAGACTGTGCCACTGGGTCCCACAGAATACCTACTGCATAAGGCAACTCCACTACAACCAGAAGACAGAGAAACAAACACAAAAGGGCAGTCAAAATGGAGGGACAAAGAAATATGATCCAAATAATAATAATACTAATAAATAATAATAATAATGAATAATAATAATACAGAACAAAGCAACAGAAAAAGAATTAAACAAAATGGAAGAAAGCAATCTAACAGATGCAGCGTTTCAAACAGTCATTAAAAGAATGCTCAATGATCTCAATGAGAACTTAAACAGAGAGATATAAAACATGAACATTAAGATAGAAAACACCAAAAATTCATTAATAAAAATATATTGAAAAAATACAATAGAATTAATAGTACATTAGATAAAACAGAGTACTTAATTAGCAGAAAGAGAAAGTAGCAAAAAACAATAAATTAAAACAGAAGAAAAAAAGAATCCAAAAATGTGGTAAAACTATCATTATTTGCAGATGACATAACACTATATAGGTACACAGAACTCAAAGATTTTCCCCAATAAACATTAGGACTGATAAATGAGCTCAGCAAAATTTCGGGATACAAAACTCATAAAATCAATTGCATTTTTATACATCAAGAACAAACTATCAGGAAGAGCAATTAAGAAAACAGTACCATTTACAATTGCGTTAAAAATAAAGTGAAACACCTAGGAATAAATTGAACCAAGGTGGTAAAAGAGCAATACTCAGAAAATTATAAAACACTGAAGAAAAAATTAAAGAAGACAAATAACTGTAAACATATTCTGTGCTCATGGATAGCAAGAATTAACATAATTAAAATGTCCATATTACCCAAAGAAATCTATAGATTCAATGCAATCTCTATCAAAATACCAATGGCATTTTTCACAGAGCTAGAATAAATAATCCTAAAATTTATAAGAGACTCCCAGAAAGCTATAGTAATCTTGAGGAAAAAAATCAAAGTTGAAGGTTAGGGGCTACCTGATATTAAACTATACTACAAGCTACAGTAATCAAAATAGCGTGGTATTGCCATAAAAAACAGATACCTAGACCAACAGAATAAAATAGAGAGCCCAGAAGTAAACTTATACATATGTGGTTATTTAATCTATGATAAAGGAAGCAAGAACATAGAATGAGTTAAAGACAATGTATTCAATAAATGGTGCTGGAAAAACTGGACAGATACAATAAAAGTAAATCTGGACCACCTTCTTACTCCATATGTAACAATAAACTCAAAATGAAACATAGGTAGTGAACTCTCTGACAAAACTCTTAGTAATATATTTTTCTAATATATCTTCTCATGGAATAAAAACAACAATGACAACAACAACAAAACAAATAGGACTATATCAAAATAAAATGTATTTGCATAGCAAAATAAACCATCAGCAAAATGGAAATACATCCTAGTAAATGGAAGAAGATATTCACCAATGATATATCTGATAAGTAGTTAATATCCAAAATTTATAAAGAACTCTTACAACTCAACACCAAAAAACCCCAAACAATTTAATTAAAAAATGGGCAGAGGACCTGAATAGACATTTCTCCAAAGAGGACATACGGATGGCCAATAGATATATAAAAAAATGCTCAATGTTGCTAATCATTACAAAAATACAAATTAAAACCACAATGAGATATAACATCACATCTGTCAGTGGCTATTATCAATAAATTAACAAACAAGTTTCGGTAAGGATTGATGAAAAAAAAGAACCTTGTGCACTGTTGGTGAGATTGCAAATTGGTAAAACCACTATGAAAAATAGCTTGGAAGTTTCTCAAAAAGTTAAAAATAAAACTAACTTTCGATCCAGAATTTCACTTCTAGGTATTTATTCAGACATTCAAAACAGGTAAGATCCAAAATGGTGGAGAGGATAAATGCCGTGCCTGCTTCATTCTATGAACACATTAAAATTGCAGTTTTATAATTAAGAATACAAAAAAGAGGAAGCAATGGCAAGACTGATGGAAGAGGTGCAGACATGAGGGGAGCAGGGACTCTGTTGGAAGGTGGAGGGTCCAGAGGACTGTGTCAGCCACAGAAGTTTGTCCTGGGGGAGCAAGGGACTCCAGCCCCAAGCCAGGCTCCCTGGCCCAGAGAGTTGGCACTGGAAAAAAGAGGTCCACATTATCTGACTGTGAAAACAAATGGTGACTCTGACTGTTTGAGATGGAAAGCTCGTGGAAACCCAGACATCTTCTTAAAGTGCTCATGCAGACTCAGTCACTTATATGTACTCATTCTGAGCTCCAGTAAAGGGATGGTGACTCAGGGGGTGTTGGAGGTATATGGGGGACAGACTGAGGTATATGGCATTAGAACAAGGGCTGGAGTACCATTTTTACCATTAAGTACCATTTTTCCTGGATGCTCCCTCCTCTCATGCAGCCAGCTGGTGGGCACCATCTTTCCTGTGTTGTATCCACTACCATGTGGCTGAATTTGAACGAGTTTGGTCTGTTAAGCTTTGCTTGCTTTACCATGTTGACTTGTTGGGATCCCACCTTGCCCAGCTCTGCGAAGGCTGGCCCCACTGCATTTCAGTCTTCTTTAGAAAACTATTTTGGTCTGTGGCCCACAAGCTGGTGGGAAATGATATTGGTGTGTTCTGAGACTTCTGATGAGTGGCTCCAGGCATAGCGCTGGCATCAGGCCAGGATTTGCAGGGGCACCCAGCTCAGGTGACTGGGGAGACAGTGCTGGGGCTTCAAAGGACCCTATGTGGAGCTGTCCAACAATACTGGGAGGCATGGCAGATCTAACCAATGCATAGCGGTAACCATAGATGGGTGTCCAAAATGACAAAAATAAAGAGATGCATGTCAAGCAAAAGAGCAGCAGAGAGTTCCAGAGGAAGAACTAAGCAATATGGAGGCAGGCATTTTATCAGATGCCGAGCTCAAAACTATGATATTAAGGATACTCAAGGAACCTGGTGAAAACTTTGACAGAGAGATAGCACACATAAAGAAGGACATACAAAGCATTAAAAAGAACCAGTCAGAAATGAAGATTACTATAACTGAAATTCAGAATGCAATAGAAGGAATCAACAGCAGACTAGATGGAGCAGAGAATCAAATCAGCAAATTGGAAGACAAGGTAGCAGAAAACATGCAGTCAGAACAGAAAAAAGAAAAAAAGGATAAAAAATATATAAGGTTGGTTTGAGGGGCCTCTGGGACAATATCAAGAGCAACAACATTCACATCATAGGAATACCAGAAGGAGAAGAGAGAAAGCAAGGAATTGAGAACTTATTTGAAGAAACGATGACTGAAAACTTCCCTAACCCAGTGAAAGAAACAAACAGACAAGCTCAGGAAGCACAGAGAGTCTGCAACAAGATAAATCCAAGTAGGCCCACACTAAGACACATTATAATTAAAGTGGCAAAGGTTAAAGACAAAGAGAGAATACTAGAAGCAGCAAGGTAAGAGAAATTAGTTACTTATAAGGGAACTCCCATAAGACTGTCACATGATTTATCAACAAACTTTACAGGCCAGAAGGGAGGAGCAGAAAATATTCAATGTGCTGAAAAGTAAGGATGTACAACCAAGATTTCTGTACCCAGCAAGGCTATCATTTAAAATCAAAGGACAAATAATGAGCTTCTCAGACAAGAATAAGCTAAACAAGTTCATTACCACCAAACCAGTATTTAAAAAAAAAATGTTAGAGGGACTGCAATAAGATGGAAAAAAGAGAGAGAAAAAGCAAAATTATGAACAATAAAATGGCAATAGGTACATATCAACAAATACCTTCCATTTAAATGGATTTAAAATTCTGATCAAAAGATATAAAGGGTATTTGACTGAGTGGAGTGTCAAGCAGAGGAAGACAGATGCAAGTTGACTTTGCTTATAGGTGAAATCCAAAAAGGAAAGTAAACAAGTGGAACAGAAACAGACTCATACATATAGAAAACATTTGGTTTGTTGCCAGATGGGAGGAAGGTGGAGAGCAGGAAAGAAATAAGGGGAAGAGATTGTGAAGTTCAGTTTGATAGTTACAAAGTAATAGTTATGGGGATATAGGGCATAACATAGGACTATAGTCAATAATGTTGCAATAACTATGGATGATGTCAAATAAGTACTAGATTTGTTAGGGTGATGGGAGGAAGCTGGGAAGGGTGGGTGAAAAAGGGAAAGAAATCAAGAATTACAAATTCATAGTCACAAAATAGTCACAGGGATGTAAAGTGCAGCATAGGTCATAGAGTCAATAAAATTGTAATAATTATATATGGTGTCAAAAGGGAACCAGATGTATTGGAATAAGGATTTTGTAAGTTATTTAAATGTCTCATCATTATGTTGTACACCTGAGACCAATATAATGTATGTCAAATATAATTGAAAACTAAAAATAATTGAGGAAAAAAAAATACAAAACACTAATTCAAAAGATATATGTACCACTATGTTCATAGCAGCACTATTTACAATAGCCAAGATATGAAAACAAACTAAGTGTCTATCAATAAACAATTGGATAAAGAATATATGGCACATACATGCAATAAAATATTACTCGGCCATACAAAAATGAAATCTTACCATTTGCACAAACATGGGTGAACCTAGAGGATATGCTAAGTGAAATATATCAGATGGAAAAAAATTACCCTATGATCTCACTTATATGGAATCAAGAGAACAAAATAAATAAACAAATAAAACAGCCATAGAGAATAAACAGATGGTTGACACATGGGTAGTGGGTTGGGCAGCTGGTTTACAAAGGTTAAGGGAAATTTTTTCTCCTTTTTTTCTTTTTTAATTAAAGTTGATATTCAATATTATTTTACATTAGTTTCTGGTGTAGAACATAGTGGTTAGACATATAATTTATGAAGTGATCTCTGTAAGTCTAGTACCCATGCAGATCTCCAATTCTCCTCCCAGCTGGTAAACATCAGTTTGTTTTCTGTATCTGAGATAATTTTTCTTTTGTTTTTGTTCCTACTGTTTATTTTGTTCTTTAGTCTCCACATATAAGTGAAATCATGATACTTGTCTCTTTGTCTGACTTATCAGCATAATAATCTCTAGGACCATCCATGTTGTCACAAATGGATATTTTTTTTATGTTTGAGTAATATTTCATTGTATATATGTGCCACAATTTATTTATTCAATTGTCTGTTGATGAGAATTGCAGTTGCTTCATATCTTGGCTATTGTAAGTAGTGCTGCATATACAGGGTCTGAAAAAAATAATGCCACTTATTTATGAGCTGGTAAACTATAACAAATCTTTTATTACAAAATCATAATCATGTATGACTATATTTTTGTAATAAAATAGTAACTCAAGTCTAGGTGTTAACTTCTGCTAGATCCTGCATCTTTTCAAATTCATGTTTTAGATTTCTTTAGGTGAATACCCAGAAGACCATTTGCTGGGTCCAAAGGTAGTTCTATTTGTAAGCTTTTGAGGAACCTCCATACTGTTTTTCATAGTGGCTGCACCAATTTGCAATTTTACCAACAGTACATAAGTGTTTCCTTTTCTCCACATCCTCACCAATATTTGTTGTTAGTAGATTTATTGATGATGGCCATCCTAATAGGAGTGATGTGGTTTCTCATTGTTGTTTTAATATGCACTTCTCTGAGGATTAGTAACATTGAGCAACTTTTTACATGTCCATTGGACATTGGTGTGTCCTCTTTGAAGAAATGTCTATTCAGGTCCTCTGCCCAAGTTTAATTGGATTGTTTGGGTTTTTTGTTTTTTCATGTTAAAGGTGAAAAGATTAATAAGTAAAAATTGGTAATTATAAAATAGTCACAGGAATATAAAGTTCAAAATAGGGAATAGTCAATAATATTGTAATAATATGTACAGTGCCAGATGGGTACTAGAATAATCAGGGGGATCACTTTGTGAATTATATAAATGTCTAACCACTATGCTGTACAACTGAAACTAATTTAAAATAATATTGAATATCAAATGTAAGTGAAAAAAATTTAAATATATATATATATATATATATATATATATATATATATATATATATGGAATAACAAAGAAAAAACATTGAAGAAGATTTATAATACAAATGAAAGTAAAAAGGTAAAAAATTATAAAAATGAGGATAGTTTAAGGGATATCTGGAACAACATCAAGCATAACAACATTCACATCACTGTGGTACTAGAAGGTGGAGGGAGATAAAGAAATTGAAAACCTACTTGAACAAATAAGGATGGAAATTTTTTCTAATCTGATGAAGGAAATAGACATACAAGCCCAGGAAGCTGAGAGGCCCAAACAAGATGAACCCAGAGAGGCCCACACCAGACACATCATAATTTAAATGCCAAAGGTGATGACAAACAGAGAGTCTTAAAAGCATCAAGAGAAAAGCAGTTAGTTATCTAGAAGGGAGATTCCATAAAATTGTCAGCTGATTTCTCAACAGAAACTTTACAGGCTAGAAGAGATTTGCACAAAATATTCAAAGTGAAGAAAAGCAAGGAGCTACAACCAAAATTACTCTACCTTGCAAAACTTACATTTAGAGTCAAAGTACAGAAAACACACTTTCCAGACAAAAAAAACTAAAGAAGTTCATAACCACCAAACCAGTATTACAAGGAATGTTAAAAAAACTTATTTAAAATAAAAACAAATGAATAAAATGGAAATAATACATATCTATTACAAGTTACTTTAAATATAAATGGATTAAATTCTCCAAACAAAAGAATAAATAAGGAAACAAAACTCTTACATGTGTGGCTCACTTGAGATCAAGACACACAGAATGAAAGTAAAGGGATCTAAAACAAACAATACTTCACAAAAATGGAAATGAAAAAAGCTGGATTAGCAATGCTTATAGCAGACAAAATAGACTTTAAAACAAAGGCTATAATGAGAGACAAGGAAAGTTCCAGTAATTCCACTTCTGAGTATTTATCCCAAGAAACCCAAAACACTACTTTGAAGAGACATGTGCATCCATATGTTCATTGCAACATTATTTACAATAGCTAAGATATGGAGGCATCCTGAGTGTCCATGAATCAGTGAATGAATAAAGAAGATGTGGTACATATGTAGAAAGGAATATTACAAAGTCATTAAAAAACTTAATCCTGATATCTGCAGCAACATGGATCGACCTAGAGGGTATTTTGGTGAGTGGAGTTAGTCATACAAAAAAAGGCAAGTGCCATATCATTTTACTTATATGTGTAATCTAAAAAACAAAATAAAAAAACAAACTGAAACAAACATACATATAGAGAACATTTTGATAATTCCCAGGTGGGAGTGTAGTTTTGGGAGGTGAGTAACAAAGGGGAAAGGACAAAGAAGTACACATTTGTAATTACAAAACACTCATGGCTGTGTAGGGTATAGCATAAGGATTATAGTAAATAATATTGTAATAACTATGCATGGTGTCAGATGAATACTCAATATATCAGGTGATCACTTTGTAAGTTATATAAATGTCTAATCACTATGTTGTACATCTGAAACTAAAATAATATTGTATGTCATCTATAATTTAAAATATGAGAATATTTTTAAAACCCCAAATTTCAATATAGGTATATGTGTATTATGTCCTCCATGAACAAATAGTTCTATAGGTAATCATGTCATCCTCACTGTAGTTTGTATTCAATGATGAAGACAAAACCGTGATAGTAGAGCCTCCTAAATCTCCCGACAGACAGCTATGAAGTTTTAGGAGTGGAAAAAGCAGCATCTCACAATAAGAATAATAGTAGGAGATAAGAGAAAAGAAAGTGTTGGTAAAGCACTGGAGCTACAATTTCTTCTCTTGAATCAGAGGTTTTTTACAGAATATTTTATATTATACAAATTGGTGCTGAATAACTGCAGATTTGCTTTGTTTTTGCATATCTTCTTCCTGACTGATATAAAATGCATACATTGCATAAAAATAATTTACTCAGCTCATCTAAACAATATTCTCTTTGTTGATAACCAAATTTTATTAATCTGTACCTCTTATTGGACTGTACTAGTGAAATAAAATGACATTTTCATTATACATGTCAACAATAAGAAAATATATATGTGCACATCTAAGAACACTACTTTGAATGTATATTGTGCCTTTCTTCTAAAGGGAACTCAATTTTTCTTGCACTTGCTCTTATAATGACACTATGAGATAGACATCACCATCCCATTTTAAAGCTGTTCTCTAAGGATAAACTCACTTCCTTGTAGTCACATAGGCTGTATCAAGTCCTAAACTAGAAGCCAGTGCTCTTGAATCTCTAGACAATGTTATTCAGGAGACTTTATTTCTGGAATCGTTTGATTTCGCAGAATTTTCTATTTTACGCTGCTCTTAGTTAACTATATGCCAGAGGATATTGAAGTACAAACTTTATTTGCAAAAGTTGGTGTCAAACTGCATTGATCAACAAATTCTAAGTCAGTAAGTTGAGCTTATTCTAAAGAAAGAATCTTGGAACTGCCTCATGCTTGAAACTCCTTTGAAAAATAATAAAAATTTTTATCTGAGATCACTAATAGGATTATAGTAGAATTACAAACTAACACAAATCCAACAGGGCTGTAGAATCTACTTAATATAAAATAAAGATCCTATGATATGCAATAGAAAGTTTTGGAATAAAAATTTAAAAAGCAGGTTGGTCCGATGAAGATTAAGCTTTTACTATAAATATCTTCCTATTTATATTTTTATAATTCCTTAAAATTTAGATATACAAAGGTTAATTTCAGTGATACCTACTTATATTAACAAGAAATGTAAGTCTCTGAAAAAAATGCAGTTTACAAGAAAAGCTGAATGCTGAATTAATAGTTTATTTTTGGGTAAAACCCCTTATGCCTCTCAGGCCATCCTAAAGAACCAATCAGATGAAACATTTATGATCTACTTCAAATAGATTACAGGAGAATAGAGAATTCCTCATAATGTCATCATTAGAAATAATAAGATAATACATGTAAAATAATTGCTCAATGTTTGACATATAGTGAGTGACAAATAAATGAAAACATCTATATCAGTATTTTCCTATTATTTTTAATTCCATATTTTCTTCTTTTATTACTTTCAGCTGCAAAAAAAATAGACATTTATACTCCTCACAAAATGATGATCCCAACAAGTCTACTACCATCTGGAATCTTACATAGCTATTACAGTACAATTGACTATATTTCCTATGCTGTACTCCATATCCCACGACTATACAGTAGATACTCAGTTAACCAGCACCCATGGGGATTGGTAGATGCCAGAAAAATGTAAGTAGACTCTTCAATAACCAGAACTCAAGCAACTGGCACTCTCAAGCAACCAGTAAAATCTCAAGTAAGTGGCAAACAAATTTTGTTGGTTGCATGAGAATGTCGGTTGCTTGAGTTCTGGTTTGTAGAGAGTCTACTGTATATATTTTAATTGTATTTAACATTCACTATTATTTGATATTATTTTTAGGTGTATAGCACAGTGGGTAGGCATTTATATTATCTATGAAATGTTTCCCCAGATAAGTCTAGTGCCCATGTGACACCATGCATAATTTTTACATTATTGACAGTTTTCTCTGTACTGTATGTTACATCCATGTGGCTATTTTGTGACTACCAATTTTTACTTCCTAATCTCTTCACCATTCTCACCCATCCCCCATAGCCCCTTCCCATCTAATAACTATCAGTTTGTTCTCTATATCTATGAGTCTATTTGTTTTGATCATTCATTTATTCTGTTCTTTAGATTCAACATATGAGTGAGATCATATGGTATTTGCCTTTCTCAGTATGACTTCTCTCATCTAACATAATAACCTCTAGGTCCATCCATATTGTTGCAGATAAGCTTTTATTCCTTTTATGGCAGAGCAATACTCCATTGTATAAATGTACTGCAATTTATTTATCTAATCATCTACTGATGGGAAATTTGGTTGTTTCCATAACTTGGCTATTGTGAATAGTACAGCAGTAAACATATGATATATATATATATATTTTTTTTTTCAAATTAGTGTTTTCAATTACTTAGGTTAAATACACAGGAGTGGGATTGTTGGGTTATAAGGTAGCTTTAATTTTAAGCTTTTGAGAAACCTCCATAGTTTTTTCCATAGTGGCTGTATCAATTTGCAATCCCACCAACAATACCCAAGGGCTCCCTTTTCTCTATATCCTTGTCAACACTTGCTGTTTGTGGATTTATTGATAGCTGTCCTGACAGGAGTGAGGTGGCATCTTAATGTGGTTTTAATTTGCACTCCTCTTATGATTAACAATGTTGACCATATTTTCATACATGGATTGGACATCTATATGTACTATTTGGAAAAATGTCAATTCAAGACCTGTGTCCATTTTTTAATTGAATTGTTTGTTTGTTTGTTTTGGTGTTGTTGTATGAAATTTTATAAATTTTTATACTAATACCTCATCAAATGTACTATTAGCAACTACCTTCCATTCAGTAGTATGTCTTTTTGTTTTGCTGATGGTTTCCTTTTTGTGCAAAAAAAATTTTAGTTGGATGTAGTCTTATCTGTTTATTTTGTTCTTTTGTTTCCCTTGTCCATGGAGATATAGTAATAAAAGTATTACTAAGGATAATGTCTGAGACCTTACTTCCTATATTTACTTCTAGGATTTTTATGGTATTAGGTCTTACATTTAAGCCTTTAATTCATTTTGAGGTTTCTTTTTTTCTTTTTTTGTATATGGCATAAGAAGGTGCTCCAACTTCATTTTTTGCATGCATTTGTCCAGTTTTCACAACACCATTTATTGAATAGACTGTCTTCACTCCACTAGAAATTCTTGCTTCCTTTGTCATAGATTAACTGACCATATAGACAAAGTTATATTTCTGGACTTTCTATTCTGTTCCATTGAGCTATGTGCTTGTATTTATATGAATACCATGCTGTTTTGATTACTATGACCTTGTGGTATAATTTGAGATCTGGTATCATGATACTTCCAGCTTTGTTCTTCTTTTTCAGGATTGCTGTGGCTATTCTAGGTCTTACACGTTCCACATAAATCGTATGGTTATTCCAGTTCTCTGAAAAATACCATTGGAATCTTAACAGGATTGCATTGAATCTATAGGTTGCTTTGGGTAGTATAAATATTTTAATGATATTAATTATTCTTATCCATAAGCATAGTATATGCTTTCATTTTTAAATATTTTCTTTAATTTCTCCCTTCAATGTCTTATAATTGTTTGAGCACAGGTCTTTTATTTCCTTTGTTAAATTTATTCCTAGTTATTTTATGCAATTTTACATGAAATTGTTTCTTATTTTCTCTTTCTGCTAGTTTGTTATTGGTGTATAAAAATGCAACCCATTTCTGAATATTAATTTTGTAACCTCCTACTTCACTAACTTTATTTGTCAGTTCTAATAGTTTTAGTGTAAAAACCTTTAGGGTTCTCTACATATACTATCATGTCATCTGCAAATAATGACAACTTTACTTCTTCCTTTCCCATTTGGATGCCTTTTCTTTCTTTCTTTTTTCTGATTGCTGTGATTAGCATTTCCAGTACTACGTTAAATAAAAGTGGTGAAAGTGGGCATCCTTGTTTTGTTCCTTATTTTAAGGGGAAGGTTTTTAAATTTTTCCCGATTAAGTATGATATTAGTTGTGGGTTTCTCATATATGGCTTTTATTATGTTGAGATATATTTCATCTGTTCCCACTTTGCTGAGAGTTTTTGTCATAAATTGATGCTGAATTTTGTCAAATGCTTTTTCTGCATCTATTGATATGACCATATGATTTTTATTTTTCATTTTTATATGTTGTATATCACATTATTTGATTTGTAGATATTGACCAACCTTGCACACCACAAGTGAATCCCACTCTATTATAGTGTATTATCTTTTTAATGCATTGCTGAATTCAGTTTGCTAATATTTTTGTTGAGAATTTTTGAATCTATGTTTATTAGAGATATCAGTCTATAGTTTTCTATTTTTTTGTAATATCTTTGTCTCATTTTGGAATCAGGGTAATTTCAGCCTCATGAAATGAGTTTGGGAGTCTGCCATCCTCTCATATTTTATAGAGTAGTTAGAGAAGAATAGGTGCTGATTATTTTTTGAATATTTGGTAAAAGTCACCTATGAAGCCATCTGGTCCAGGACTTTGGTTTCTTGGGAGCTTGTTGATGATTGATTCCATTTCTTTGGTAGCAATTGATTTGTTCAGATTTTCTGTTTCTTCTTCATTCAGACTTAGAAGATTGTTGCTGCCAGCAATTTAACAATTTCTTCTAGATTGTCCAATCGGTTGGCATATAGTTGCTTGTAGTATTTTCTTATAATTTTTTGTATCTCTGTGGTGACCTTTGTCACTTCTCCTATTTCATTTCTGATTTTATTTGGATCTTCTCTCTTTGTCTTAATGAGTTGGGTTAAAAGTTTGTCAATTTTTTTGTTTATCTTTTCTCATAACCAGCTCCTGGTTTCATTAATCTGGTGTGTGTGTGTTTGTGCGTGTGTGTGTGTGTGTGTGTGTGTGTGTGTGTGCAAGTTTTGTTTATTCCTGCTCTGTTTTTATTATTTTTTTCCCTTGTGCTAACTTTGGGCTTCATTTGCTGTTGTATTTCCAGGTCCCTTTTGTGTAAAGTTACTGTTTATTTGAAAATTTTAAATGTATCTTTAGGTAGGTCTGCATTGTTATGAATTTCCCTTATAGGACTGATTTTGCTGTGTCTCATTGACTTTGAGTCATTGTGTTTTCACTTTTTTTTATCTGAAGGTGTCTTTTGATTTCTTTCTTGATCTCACTCTTGACCCATTCATCATTAAGAAACATGTTATTTAGCCTCCATATGATTGTGTGTTTTTCATTTTTTTCTTGTAATTGATTTCTAGTTTCATGCCATTGTGGTCAGGAAGATAGTTGATATGGTTCAGTATTTTAAATTATTAAGACTTGTTTAGTGGCCTAACATATGGTTTATCTTGGAAAATGTTCTATATGCACTTGAAAAGAATGTATATTCTGCTACTTTGGGTCCAAATGCCCTAAAAATAACAATTCAATTTATTTGGTCTAGTGCGTCATTTAAGGCTGCTGTTTCTATGTTGATTTTCTGCGTGGAAGATCTGTCTGTTGGTCTCACTTTGGTGTTAAAGTCCCCTGCTATGATTGTCCTACTGTTGATCTCTGCCTTTATTTAGGTCAATATTTGCTTTAAAAATTTAGGTGCTCATATTTTGGGTGCATAAATGTTTACCAGTGTAATGTTCTCTTTTTGGATTGATCCCCTTATTATTATGTGATGTTCTCCTTTGCTTCTTATTAGACTTAGCTTTAAAGTCTATTTTGTCTGACATAAGTATTGCTACTCCAGCTTTTTTCTCATTGTTATTTGCATGAAATATATTTTTCTATCCCTTTACCTTCAGTCTATGTCTGCTTTTTGATTTGTGTTGGGTCTCTTGTAGACAGCACATGCATGGATCTTGTTTTCTTATCCATTTAGCTCTTTTGATTGGAACACTTAATCCATTTACATTTTAAGTGTTTATTAATAGGTGCATTGTCATTGTGATGTTATTATTCATAGTTTTGATCTTCATTTGTTCATTTGTTTTTTCTTCTGCTTAAAGAATTCCTTTTAACAGTTCTTGCAGTTCTTGTAATACTGGCTTGGTGGTAATAAATTCCTTTAGCTTTTTCTTATGTGGGAAGCTCTTTATCTCTCTTTCAATTTTAAATGATAGCCTTGCTGGGCATAGTAGTCTTGGCTCTTGCTTTTCATCACATTGAATATTTTCTGCCACTCCCTTTTGGCTTGCAGAATTTCTGTTGAGAAATCAGGTAACAATCTTAGAGGAGCACCTTGTAAGTAACTAGTTGTCTTTTTCTTACTGGTTTTCACATTCTCTCTTTGTCTAAAATCTTTGCCATTTTATTATAATGTGCCTTGATGTGAGCCTGTTTGGGTTCATCTTGTTTGAAACTGTGCATCTTGAGCTTGTATACCTATTTCCTTCACCAGATTAGGAATGTATTCAATCATTTTTTCTTCAAATAGTTTCTCAATCCTTTGTTCTCTCTCTTCTTCTGTTACTCCTATCATGCAAACTTTTTATGCTTGATGTTGTCCCATAAGTGTCCTAAGACAGCTTCTATTTTTAAATTCTCTTTTTCTTTTGTCTTTCTAGTTAGGTATCTTCTGCTATCTTGTCTTTTAAATTGTTGATTCCCTCCTCTGCTTCATCTAATTTTCTATTGATTCCTTTTAGTGTAGTCTTTATTTCAGTAATTGTATTATTTATTTCTGATTGGCTCTTTTTTATTATTTCTATGTTCTTCTTTATGCTTGCTATCTCTTTTTTGAAGTTTTAAGTTCCTTAAGCATTCCTATAAACAGAGTTTTACACTCTGTCTTTGGTAAGTTGGTTGCCTCTATTTCACTTAGTTCTATTTCTAGAGGTTTTTTCCTATCTTTTCATTTGGGACGTGTTTCTTTATTTTTTTTCTCATTCTGGCTGCCTCTCTGCTTTTGCTTCTATGTATTAGGTAGATTTCCTATGTTTCTCGGTCTTTGTTGTGTGACCTTATGTAGTATGTGTCCTTTGTGGTACAATGGCACAATCACCCTGATCTCCCGTGTATATGTTCCAGTAGCATCCCTTGAGTGTGGTGTGAGTGTTCTGCTGTTGATATTGATCCTTGATTGTTTTTCACATGTCAGTGGGTGGGAATGACTCCCAGGTTGACTGACTATAAGGATTGGCTATGCCCATGGTGTATGAGCATTGACCCTCAGAAGGGGATTCACCCCCAAGGTTTCTTGTGTCTACTGAGACCATCCTTTGGGTGTGCCACTTGTGGGGCTAACCAGGTAGTACTCTGGTGTGATCTGAAGCAGGCCTCTGGGTGTGTTGTTTCTGGTATCTTTTTGTAGGAGCTCCCATGCAGGCCAATTTCAACCTTGCCTGTTAGCAGCTCACAGCTAGTTGGTAGGAGCCACAAAGCTATATGTAGTTGGTATTGCCTGTGTTGTACCTGGAGGCATGTGAGAGTGGCCTCGCTGTGAACTGAGGCCAGCTGCCACCAGTATTGGATCTGGGACAGCTTAGCTAAAGGCTCAGGGAAACCTAGGTCTATTTCCACTGCTGGTTCCTCATAAGGTCAAGTCATTAAATGAGTCTCCTTAGATGTGCAGGCTGAGCTGGTTTATTGGGTATTTAGAACAGTGCTCTCAGCTATGCAGCCCTAGCTGGGCAGGGTAAAGTCCCAGGGTGTCATGACTCATGGCTGGTGGTTTTTACAAAGTTAATGCAGATTCAGTTTCTGTGTCTGGCCTTTGACCACCTTAAACAATACCCCAAGAGTAGCACAGCCAGACACTACTCACTTTGGGGCAATGCCTGGCCTGTGACCACTTCATGGAGTGCTCCTAAAACACTGGAGGCAGCTAGCACTTGTCTCACTCTAGCAAATCCTCAAGAGCTACCCCAGAGTGGCTCCAGTGCACATTTTGGGTCACTGTCCACCACCAAAAGCTCCCCAGGCTCTCACAGCTTTTCTGGCATTGTAAATGTCCCAGGCTGTGTGGCAAGGCTGGTCACTCATATGTGGTAAGTCCCTCTGGCAGTGCATCTCTAGGTGGGCCAGGCAGGAATCTAGAAAGCTACTGGATGTGGGTAGTGTTTCTATAAATCTATGTAGTCTTAGCTCTCACACTGATATTAGGCCAGTGACCACCTCATAAAAACACCCCAGGAATGTTGCAGCCAGGCACTGCCCACCTAAGGCTCTCAGGATCCAAGAACTGTCTAAGAGATTCTATATCATATCTCTTAGGTCACCCCCCACTGGGAAATATTTTTCTGAGCAACAGCCACTTCATTGCTGTAGAAATGCTTCTCCAATTCTATAGTATATTTGACTCCTCTTCCCTCCTCTTGCACTCTCTCCCCACTTCTCCTCAGGTAAGAACTAAACCATTGACTGTGTTCATAAGTTTTTGTTTCTTTGTTGCCTTCAGTTTTATGTTCCACATATGAGTGAAGTCATATGGTTCTTGGTTTTTTCTGTCTGGCTTATTTTGCTTAACATGACATTCTGAAGGTCTATCCATTTTGTTAGAAATGACAGTATTTCATCTTATAGCTGAGTAATATTCCATTGTATATATGTACCACAGCTTCTTTATCCAGTCATCTATCAAAAGACACTTTGGTTGTTTCCATGTCTTGGCCACTGTGCTGGGATGGACATTGGTTTACATAAGTCTTTGCAGACTAAATGTTTTAAATTTGGGGGGTAGGTACCCAGAAAGTTGATTGCTGGGTCATATGGTAATTCCAATCCCAATTTTCTGAGGAATGTTCACACTGTCCTCCATAGCAGCTATACCAATTTACATTCACACCAGCAATGTGCAAATGTTCCTTTTATTCCCCAGCCTCTCCAGCACTTGTTATGCTAAGCAAAATAAGGCAGACAGAAAAAAACCCCAAAACCACATGACTGCAACTATATGTGGAATATAAAACTGTAAGCAACAAAGAAACAAAAACTCATGGACACAGTAGGTTAGTGGTGACCTGAGGGCAAGGAGGAGGGGATGGGAGCAGAGGAAGGGGAAGTCAAACACATAGTGATGGAAAGAGAACTGACACTGGGTAGTGAACACACAATGTAACACATAGACGATGCACTGTAAAATTATACACCTGGAACCTATGTAATTCTTGTTAACCAATGTCAACTCAATTAAGTCTAACAATAAAAATAAAATGCTTATACAGCTTGTGGGGCAGGGCCAGCAGCAGCCCAGCAGTGAAGAGTTTTCCTGAGCAATGTAGTACCAGCTATATGGGCAGCAGGGATGCATAGCATCACCAAGGTGGTACACACATGTAGATTTCACTAGACTAGAGACCAATGGGGTCCCAGACTTAGCCTTTTAGGGAAAGACTCAACACTGAAAAGATGACCTCCTCCTGTAGGTTATATGTGTGTCAGGCTCCATACAAAGATAACAATGCTTCCTGCACTGGTATTGAAGCCACAGAGCTAAATCTTTCCCTGCATATCCCTCGGCCTCCTGAGCTGCTGCCCATCCACCAGAGACAAGTTGAGTGTTCACAAGGAAATGAGTCTGTGTGTGCACCTTTTAAAAGGATGTCTGGGTTACCAGACACATTCCATCTCACCAGGACAGGCAAACAGTCTTTGCTGATTTTCACTGCCAGATGTTGTAAGAAATCCTCTTCCAGCCACAGGAATCCCATGGTGTGGGGCTGGGATGCCTCCCTCTTCAAGAGGGACCTCTGCCACCATATTGTCCCTCCCAGTGTTCAGTCATTATCTGTGGGTTTGGGGTCAGGCCATTTTGTGTCTCCACTCTTGCTACCAGTCTTGATGTGGCCTTGTCATTATATCCTTAATTATAGGGGTTCTGATCTCCTAGTCTTCAGATTATTCTTGAGGTTGGTTGTACTATAATTCACTTGTAATTTTGCTGTGATCCTGGAAAGCAGTAAGCATAACATTTACTTAATCTGCCACCTTGGACCCTCTGTATATTTTTATTCACTATGGTCTCAAGCAGTGTTTGGATACAGCAGGTACTTAGTGTTTATACAGTTGAGCATTGAATAACATCAGTATTAGGGACAACCACCACTCTCATATGCAATCAAATATCTGCATATAACTTTTGACTCTGCAAAACCTTAACTATTAATAGCCTACTGTTGACTGGAAGCCTTAGTGATAACAGTCAGTTAATACATGTTGTCTATCTATCTATCTATCTATCTATCTATCTGTATGTGTGTGTGTGTGTATGTATGTGTGTGTGTGTATATATATATATATATATATATATATATATATATATATGCATTGTTACAATAAATAAACCAAAAAAAAGTTATTTAAAATTATGAGGAAAATATATTTACAGTATTTGTTGAAAAATATCTACACATAAGTGGACCTGTGGAGTTAAACCCATCTTCTTCAAAGGTCAATTGTACATACTGCTATTTAGTATCTAATTTTCATATAAGTATCTCTCTAAATTCTTACTAGTAAAATAAATAAAAATTACTAGAAATGTTATACTAAAAAAGTTATACTACATTATCCAAAAGTGAGCATGGATAGCAGCATACGGGTCAGCATTAGTCTTCAACACCTATGATGACAAACATTTTTCTATATTTCCTTCTAGAATGGATATTTTCACCAAGAATCCATTAAGACTCAATGGTTTGAATACTCTTCCATAACGACCAGTAAAATGCAATTTCCAAGCTCATTAAGCTGGTAAATATAGTTGATACGGGATGAATATAACATTTGCAATTTTGACTATTCATAAAGTGACTCCATAGGTCTATGACCTGTAGTAACTTGTAATGTTACTGACACATGAATATGTATCTTTTGTCTTGAGAGGTTGGTATAGTAAAGTTAATATAGCAAGTGAGTGAGTTGACCAACTGCTCAGCATTCAAAACTCTATACCCTCTCTACATTTTAGGCTGTATGTAGCAACTCTGCTGCAGAGATAGATGTTAACTTTATTTCTATTTGAAAAATAATCCTGCAAAGATAAACAATTGTTTATACTAATGCTGACAGTGAAAAGAAAGTGCTAGTTTTTAGCTAGAAAAAAGGCTTTGTAAATTACCTTAATTATGCATGTACAGAATAAAAGGGTCTGTTAAATTTTTCAGTTATACTTCACTCCATTTTACAAGAGAAATTATATGCTAGAATGATATTTGGGGATATGTGAAATCAGGAAGATCTCAGGGCCTATTTCTTGTACATGGAGAAAGTGTGCCATGCTCCCATTATGGCGCTCCATTAGAAACAATAGCATGTCACTCTCAATGGATAAGTTTATAAAAAGGAATGCAAGAACTATTTTATGCATCATCTCTTAGGCTACTCTGGAGACTGAAGTCTAGTAACCTAGTTACAAGGACAATTAAACAATTATTAAAATTAGAAAGGAACAATTAGAATGCATGCTAATTCTAACAAAAACTGCAGTTCCTTGTTACATTTCACATACAAATGTCCTTAATCTTCACTAAATAAATGTAAATATATTCTTTAAGTCTTGGTGATATTATGTAACAGTTGGCACTTAGTCAAAATTTTATATTTCTACCTGATTTATCTTTGAATGTAATTTATGCTGGGTAGTGCTTTTCATTTTAAAGAAAGAATTGTTGAAAGCTCAACTACTGTATCTTTGAAAAGAATAATTTTTTCAACTTAAATAAAGCATCATGCAAATATATTTGCATTGATTTTAAACATCTGAGAATTAATTTAATTTTGCATTGATTTTAAACATCTGAGAACATTTAATTTTGAAATGCTTGCATGTTATGGTGTAAAAAATTTGTAAAAGGGAAACATAAAGATAGAGACTCCTTGAGTTTCAATTTAATACAGGGTGTTGGGGGCAGGTTAGGGCACAGCACATTTGTATTCAGATGTATTCTAGTGTCCTTCAAAACTTGGAAGTATATGAGAATATTCCAATTGCCAACTGGGACATTCACTTAACAAACATGGGTGTTTTCTATTGACAGAGAATCAAAAGGACAGGAAAATGATTTGGCAATCTAGGGTATAAAATAATCTTAATTTCTTCTACAAGAACAATAAATATTGTGAAACACAATTGTGTATATTTTTGTCAGCAGCAACATCAGGCTTACACTCTGTGTAGAATTACTTAATTTGAACCCAAAATTAAATGTTTCCATTCTGGCTCATTTTGTAGTACTGACATCCCCTGAGAAGTTTAAGTATTATGAGTATAATCAACACTGTTTGATGAAGTAGGCAGGGTGCAAGGGCAGTGAATAGTTAGAGGAAGAGCTTAAACATCATTCTGTAATAAGTTCACTGAGCAACAGATAATAATGACACAAAACATACATACTTTATTACATATATATTTTTGTCACGCTTCTTATACATTGGTTAAATTTTTTTTTAAATTTAACTAATGAGCTTGTATTTTTTACTAACCTTACATTACAAATCAGGATATTTTAATTAGTGAAGTTTATTCATTCATTTACTTATTCATTCTATGAATAATAAGCAAACACCTACTCTGTTAAGTAAAATGCCCAATTTGCAATGTCTAATTTACTGGACTCCAGCATCTGGTCTCTGCTAAAAACATTTCCTCATGACAACAGTTTGGGTACTTACTGGTATCCTCTTCTCTCCCTATAGCAACACCTATTCAAAGAACCAGGCACAAAACTACTAGACGTGCCACTGGGCAATGAGCTAATTTTTCACACCTATATTCCTAAATCTAAGTTGTGCACCTATGAATAGAATTGAATTATGCTCATTGTCTTCTTTTTGACTATATACCTTTAATTAATTTTTTTATAATTTATTTTTATTGTTAGACTTATCGGGGTGACATCTGTTAGCAAGGATTACATAGGTTTCAAACATATAATTCTACAGTGTATTGTCAACTTATTGTATAATAACTAAATTTATAGCCAAACTCTTACCATTTTCATATTTGACATGGATGCAGATATATATATAGATATGGATATAGATATAGATATAGATAGATATAGATATATCTATATCTATCTATATCTATATCTATATATATATGAAAGTTTTTTAAGTCTAGCAGGTTTTTCTGAAGATTTGTTTTCAAAGGCCAGTATTTTACCCAAACATAACCAAAATCAGACTTTCAGCTACCAGTGCAGGACAGAAGGGGACACCCTTTGCAAGTATATCCTCTGATGCCCCTCAAATGGTACCACTCAGAGAATCAAATGTTTTCTTAGCTTACATGAACAAAGTATAAGGGAATGAGTCAATTGTGTTTATCCACTGTTAGTAATCATCAGTATATATTATTAACTTTGCTGCTAGATATAGATAGCACTTAAATTAAGCTGCCAATGAATTCAATAAAAAAACAGATATAGTTAAACCTGAAATTGGTAGATAAAAATGTGTGCACAGGGGAGTTCCCTGGTGGTATAGTGGCTAGGCTTCGACACTGTCAACGCTGTGGCCTGGGTTTGATTCCTGGCCAGGGAACTACCCACATTAAAAAAAAAATGTGTGCACAAAAATTCTTACTAAGATTCAAGATAACAAGAAGCTCTTATTTAATGAACAACTCAGACAACAGAGTCAGATGCCTAAAAGTATAATGATTCTAAACTAAATTTCAGGTTATTCACAAATTAAAAATAAATCATTACTTAAATTCTAGATTTCATTTTTGTACATTACATAAGACCATCTGTTTAAAAAGATATTTATGAAAATATTGAGCCTTTTCTTACTAACTTTGTTGTATTTTTTGGTAATTCCTATTTCATTGGTATAAAATATACTATCAGTGATTTAAAATAATTGTAACTAAATTTCTCAAGACACATTGTGTGAGGATATACCACATTGTCACAGCACTATCAAAGTTTAATCAATCTAATTTAGATTGTATCTTATCAAACTGCATTATAATTCAGCCTTTCTTTGACCAAATAATTATAATATTATCACTTATATTTATACATTTTATTAACATATCAAAAATCCTCCCAATATCAAAGGGTCATGGTTTTCAAAAAATTTCCCTCTCCTTACAGATCAACTACTGAATTATTTAGTGATGTGTTCTGCATGCACTAGTGGATATACCTTGAAACTGAAGTCTAGGCTCCTTTTAAATACTCCCTTTTGTACCCCATTTTGCGTTTGTAATCCTGCATCCCTTTTTTAAAAAGGGGCCCACAAATGGTATATACTCAGGCCTCAACAAAACTTGCATCTTCACCTGCTTGCAAGTCTTCCGGAAGAATTTTTCTGAAGAAAAAACTTTAGAAACTTAGGATAACAAAAGTGAAATAATTGGAACTCTATGAAAATTAGGACCATAAAATGACATAGTATTTATTTATCTGCCTTACGGTCTGCACATTCCTAACATTCAAATTGCAGTTCCCCAAAACTACAAAATTTAAAAAGTGTATTCAGTACAAAAACCTATTCAAATGTATAGTATAGAAAACTCTCATATTACAATATTTTAAAACATTGCAACTTATCAACTGTCTTAATTAGCATATTGAGATTAAAGAGATTCAGTTTGGATCCAGTGTTTCATGGCAAAGTAACCCTTCTATTTGGATTCACTGATTACATCTATTTTGCCAAATCTATCTATCTATCAATGTACATATATATATATCACACCCTTTCCTCTGATGTTCAAAATCTTAGCTGAAAAAAAAATTGGTACTATTCATCATTTGAAACTTTGCAATAACATTTAGGCATATGACCTAAGTAAACTATATTTTGCCAAACATTGCTATTTGATTTTAGAAAGTGATCTTCTGGGGTTGGGCAAATCTGACCCACAATTCATTCTCCTTTCTATTAAAGGACACTTTACTTGGATTCTGCTGCAATGTCAATTGGGAAGTTGTTAAAACAATAAAAATTACTAATTATACAAAATTTTTACCAAGTCTTCATACTCAGTTTTCTTCCAGAGATTTTCTTAGAAACTATAGACCCTGCCAGGAAGGTTTCTATTTCAGAATAACCATTGACATTATTTTCCCCATGGATGTAATTTCATTATTTAATACTACTGCAGCATTATTCTGTAGCATGTTGATAATATTTCCACAGAGTAGAATAAATTCCTGTGAGTTAAAGAATAAAGTAATCACTAGGGCCAGTTCAATAAATGAAAACAGCTCTTGATAAGGAAACAGAATGGGATTCTAGTAACATTTTGTCTACAAAATAGCTGTGGGACTGGAAGCCATTTTAAACTCCATGAAACCACTAAGTTTCCATAAAACTAATAATGAACAGAGAAGGGGAGTACTAATGTTTTCCCATTTATCTATTCTACTGATTGCACTTTTATATCAAATCTTATTTAATGATAAGAATTTTTTGTTGTTAAAGTTACTGGGGTGATATTGCTTAGCAAAAATTACATAGGCTCCAGGTATACAGTTCTACAATGGATTATCTATATGTTGCAATATGTGTTCACCACCCAAAGCAAACCAAACTTAAGAAAAAAAAAAACAAAAAATTAAACTGATTAAAAACTGGAGATTACCTCAAAGGTGTTTTCCAACTCTAACATGCTAAGTTACATAAGTACGTCCCCCCAAAATGGAACATTTGATCTTCTCTCAGCTTCAAAAGAATAAATGTGTTTGTACTGGTTTTGGATATATGCACTATTCTTATAAGTTTTTCTTTTATATTTTAGTCTAGTGCCTAAGCTGCAAATGATAAACAAAATGGTAGGAATTTTAAGCACTAGTGCAAGATGGAGCAGAAGTTACTCTTTATCAAGTAGACCTTGTAACAGCATCCCTCAAATGGTACCACTCACAGGTACAAACTCACAGTATTATATATTAGCCTAGCAACATTGATAGCTGAAGGAAGCACAGATGAATAGTAAGGAGAATAAAAATAAGAGTAGAAGAAAAATGGAAAAGGTATAGATATAAACACATGGGTAAATGTTGGCAAAGCTTATGTAAATATAACATGTCAACTTGAAATATGTGTATGTGCTTTAGTGACTTTTAAAGATCAGGGAGTTCCCTGATGGTGTAGGGGCTTAAAGCTTCGGCGCTGGTTCTGTAAGCGCTGCGGCCTGGGTTCGATTCCCAGCCAGGGAGCTACCCACATACCAGAAAGCAAAAACAAACAAACAAACAAAAAAGATCATATTATTCATGGTACAGGATTATAAAACCTCTCATATTAGAGCATATCCCACACTTCAACTAATGGACACTTTATCTTCAACAACTTTAAGTATGATTTCACTGCTCTCACAGGAAAAAAAATACACTTGAAAGCTGAGATCATTTGTTAATTTCTCATCATAGAATTAGACACAGTTTAATAGCAATAATATACCTTGAAGTGAATGCCAGTAGTGAGCAATCAGGTTAGGGCAGAAACATAGTAGGTTATACTGTACTTTGTAGATCTGCTTTTTCTTCTGAGTCTTCTTACCCAATTTCTACATTGCTCCCCTTGTGTATCTTAATAAGTAACAACAGTAATTTTACACAATTTTCTGACTTAATAGCTGAATGGGCAAAAATATGATCTTCAGTCTTCCCTCTCTCACTTCTGAGCCAAGCTAAATTTTAACCTTCCTTCTAGGTTTCATCTCCCAAATAAAACCTAAAAATGATCTGGATTAACAAATTAGACAAGTTATGTCAATACAAGTAATTGCATTTTAGCATGAGACTCCTAGAGCAACCATGCCTTAATTCTAACAAAGAAATTTCAGGAAAAATAGTGGGGTAGGTGAGATCTGGATGATAAGAAAAGAAAAATATGTAGATACATAAGGAGAGGCCATTGATGTGAAATCCCTCCTCTTTTAAAATATATACTAGGTGGGCCTGTTAAAATAAATAGGACAAATTAGAAGAGAATAACATTGGGTAATGAAGTTCAAGATCCTGACTAGACACTGACATTTAAAAAATGTCTGGAGGAATTTCAGATGTCTAAAATCAGATTCAGGTCTAAAATAAGATTCAGGCCTAAAGTTTAATAAGAGGTTGGTCAGGACACTATACAAATTGGGGTATTACAGGCAAGAAGATCACGTTTGTGTAGAAAGTTTAGAAACAGGTTAATTTGACTTTCATCTATAGAAATTAATAGGTACCTATCAAATTATAAAATTTAAGATCTAAAAATTATAAAATCATCATTTTATATGAAATCTTCCTTAATATCCTTAAATTAAAATAGAAACACTTTTCTTTAGCCTAAGTATTCATCAGTAACCATGATGGAGACTACATAAATTCCAAGTTGTAATATATTATCAACCTAGAAAATATTAACATATTTAAATTAAATACAAGACTTTCATATAAGGACATTCTTCTATATTAAATGGGAGAATGGAGAGCTAACATACTATCAAATGTAACTGGATGAATTATTTCAAATTTGTTAAAAGATAGGATAATATAGCACTAGTGATTTTATTAGTGATTCATTTCTTAATGGTTCTTTGATTTATTTTCTGAAATAAACCTAAAATAAATGATACTTTATATAATCCCAAAGCTATGAAGTGGTTTCTAATTTGGTTGTTGGTTTTAAAATAACTAGATTCCAAATTAAAATATATGCCATTCTTATACATATAGCAATGGGAAAGGTTGGAACCATGTTTGTTTATCCTTTTTTCTTTACTTCTGAATGTTTTACTACCTGTGGCTACAGATGTTTAGTAATAAATGCAAAGGAAATTATATATGAATTCAAGATTCAGAAAAGCCACATTCCTTACTCATCAGGCCAATCAGGTATATCACACTTTTTAATGGAAATGTTGACCATTATTTTGACCACAGTGCAAGCAGAAAAGAGTAACTTCCTATCAGTCAAGATAGTGAATTACCATCACCTGGCAGCTCCAGATAAATATTTTTACTATTTCGACTTTATTTATTTTATGTTTTTATAGTTGGATTTATTGGGGTGACATTGGTTAATAAGAATTACATAGGTTCCAGGTGTACAATTTTATAGTGCATCATCCATGTGTTGCATTATGTATTCACTGCCCAGAGTCAATTCTCTTTCTATCACCATATATTTGACTCCCCCTCACCCATTCCCTCCCTGCTTGCCCTCAGATAACCACTAAACTATTGACTATTTCCTTGAGTTTTTGTTTCTTAGTTGCTTTCAGTTTTATATTCCACATATGAGTGAAGTCGAATGGTTCTTGGTGATTTTTGTCTGGCTTATTTTGCTTAGTATAACAAGTGCTGGAGAGGCTGTGGAGATAAAAAGGAACCTTGGCACACTGCTGGTAGAAATGCAAGTTGATACAATGATACAACTACTATGGAAGACAGTGTGAAGGTTCCTCCGAAAATTGGGAATAAAGTTACCATATGACACAGCAATCCCACTTCTGTGTATCTCCCCTCAACATTTAAAAACCTTAGTTTGCAAAGACTTATGAACCCCAATGTTCATCACAGCACTGTTCACAGTGGCCAAGACATGGAAGCAACCAAAGTGTCCTCCAGATCATTTTCTACTATCAAATTCTTCATTTATTGTGATGGTTTAAAGCACATCAGTGACTCATTCAGCTATAGCCAAAAATAGTTTTACCAATTAATTTCAACCCAATTTCAATTAAAATAAAAAATGCTATAAACACTTTTTTTTTCCTCTTGAAGAAGCAGAGCAACCAGCTCTTACATTTGTACTACTGATTTGTAGGTAGCTTGGGAAAAAATATTGAAACAGTAGTACTAAAAACCTAGAAAAAGCAAATTCTGAGTATTGCCAATCCACTTCTGGTTATATGAACTAAATTGAGAGGAAGTACACTAAGTACCCAAATGTGTTCATTTTTTACAGATATATTGTAGCATGACAAATATAAGTACAAAAACACTACCATTTTAGGAAGTATTATTTTTATCTGTATGCATGTATTTAAAAGTCAAAGTTGCTTATGCACTCACACCAACTAAAAATCCTTTTTTGTTAACATCAGTAAAAAAATACCCTAGTCTATTTGAATTGAATAGCAGCCTTACACACAAAATATCTCAAATAGCTCTCCAAAGAACTGAAGTGTATGAGCCTTCAGAGCCATTCTTAATGAAGAAAATGTCCCAGATACCAATACTATATCTCTGTAGTATAGCTATGAAATTCCTAGTTGTCCTTTGTTACTTGTTTTCTTTTGTGTAATCCCATATCTATTGGTTAAAGCCCAGCACTAAAGAGACTAAGGTGCAAGTTAGATCTTCAAATGGGTCAGTTATCTTTCCTTTGTTCCTGATACAGAAGGAAGCCTAACCCAATCAGCTGTTGTAGATATATGTGCCACATGTTATAAAAGAACTGGCAAAGCCATCTGCATTTTTAAACTCAAGAGCCATGTCCTGATGACTGTGGATCAGCAGGGTAATTTTTATTTCACCTCTGTATCTTTCCATGCCCTCAAATGAACTGCCCTAAAAGCCAAGTAACTAAGAAGGTTAAGACAATGGAACTCATTTGTATTTGATCATTCGTGTGTGTGTGTGTGTGTGTGTGTGTGTGTGTGTGTGTATTTTGGGGATGTTGTAAGAGAAATGCATTTAAGTAAGTGAGGCTTTTTACTATCCACGGGCCATCATTCGATAGAAATGCCCCAAAAGAGGGCATGCACATCTGTGGGAACAATTTGGTTTTGAATATTCCAAAAAAGCACGGATAGTTTTTAATCTTTCCCAATGTTTCCTGTTCAGTAGATAATTATGATATTTATATGCTTCCACTTCTAAAGGGCACAGTATAACTTCCATAAGATAAAATTCTAAATGCTGTTTTGGATAGACTGACCAGATGTACGATTTTAAATGGGAGAGAAAATAATGGTACTGTCCTGTTTCAAATGGTATGTCTCATTAGCCTACTCACTGGGTTAAATTCAGTAGGCTGACTGTGTAGGTAATATTTGAAATAAAACAGTACTGTTGTCTTCCGTCCAAATTAATATGGTATATCTGGTCAGCCTAGTTTTAAAGTAAGAAATTTGATGCTTCTAGAAACAATTTTTAGAATGATCAAGTTGACAATGCACTGTAGAATTGTATGCCTGAAACCTATGTAATCCTTGCTAACAGATGTCACCCCAATAAGTCTAACAATAAAAATGAATTAAAAATAAATAAATAAATAAAGAGCTCAAAAATAAAAAAATAAAAATAAACAGCATATCTGACTTATAAATTATTTTAGCTATCCACCATGCTGTGCGTATATCAAACACAAAATGGTTGCTTAATATTTACATAATAAGAACAGTAAAAATACTGTTTCCCACTTTTAGTTCAGAGTTGACAAACTATAGGATTCCATTATGAATGATACATATTGGTTGGAATTTAACAGTAAGCTGTTAGAGCTCACAATAAACCATTTTTAGAGATCTCAGCTGTTTTTATTATGCTACCTTTAAAAATAAATCTTCAAGAAAATAGCTCAGGGAAATATGACACTGCCAAATATCTGGCCAGGTTAAATGAGAAAATAATTTCTAATTACTTCAGAAATTAGTGGTAATTAAAATTGAAGGACATTAGTCTGTGTACTGTGAGTGACTGGGATCACAGAAAAAGGGTCCTAGAAAGCATTTTCTATTCACTTTGCCTTAAACCCCTAACCACCACCAAATTATACTATATATTCTCTCTCCTGAATATATCTCCTCTCTCAATTACCTAGTCTGTTACATAGTCAATTATGGTCAGTTTCATTAATTTGAAGGTGACTTTCTAAATTCAAATCCAATTCAGAAACTCCTTTTTATGTTTTTGTTATACTTAATAAGGATCTTAAACTCTAACCTTTAATTTTTAGGTTACTTATAACCCAGGATACACGAGTTACATTTTGACACTCCCCCAAATTATCATATTTTGCCATGTATAATGTGCACTTTTTGCCCAAATTTGTGAGGGAAAGATAAGTATGTACATTTTACATGGGTAGTACTTATTTTATATTTATATAAATGTTTTTAATTATTTTGTTTATGCTTATGAGTTAAAAGTGTAGCTCTAGAAATCAATAATGATTTCTGTATGCAAAATAATACTCTGGAATATAATAATCACTTTTTTTATATAAAAAATTTTATACGAAAAACATTTTGTGCCTTGTATATGTTCTTGTGTTTCGGAATTATTTGTTGTTGAAAATTTTTTGTACCATAATTTGTTTAAAATGCTAAAAGTCCTTTGTAATACAAAAAAACAAGTACCTAAATGTAAACAAATAAAAATTTGAATTACAAAATTAAAACAAAAATTTTTTTCCTTGAAAGTTTGGAACAAAATTGTGGGTGTTCATTATACATGGGGGTGCATTATACACACCAAAATATGGTACTTGTTAACTGAAGATGTATACTCAAACTGAAGTAGAGATGGTCAGAAGGAAAAGCAGTAGGTTCAGTACAAGGAGAGTAGGAAGGTTTTTTAGAAAAGCCACTTTGCTAAACCATTTAGCTAGAGGGAATTGTGCCTATTTGAAAGGCCAAGATAGTTCCTCACAATTTCTGCATTCTTTCTCAGAAGCAAAATATAGTTTTTGTAATAAAAATTTCCTGGGTTTCACCAATGTTTATTTGTTTATTTCTTTGTTTGCCTGTTTGTTAGTTTTAGTAGACCCAGCTCCTTGGGTAAGACTATGCAAGTAATTCCAGAAAGAGAGCAGATCAACACCTACCATGTTCCATCTTTGCCTTAAGAAATACATTTAAATCAAGCTCGTCGAACCTGTGGCCCACAGGCCAAATGTGACCCTGAAATGCTTTGAATGCATCCCAACACAAATTTATAAACCTTCTTAAAACATTACCAATGTTATGCATGCAGCTTTTATTATTATTTTTTTTAGTTCATCAGTTATTGTTAGTGTCAGTGTATTTTATATCTGGCCCAAGATAATTCTGCTTCTTCCAATGTGGCCCAGGGAAGCTAAAAGCTTGGACACCCCTGATAAATCATCTTCAGTTATTGTCTTTTCTACCCATTGAAAATTCCAAGGCATCTTTAAAAGGAATTCTGCTGTTTCATAATTCCTTGGTTGTTTCCATATCAACTAACACAATTTCAATAGATAACACAATGATGCAAATAGATATAGGTGGCAGTATGAATCTACCACCACCATAAAAGATTGGTTAGTGATTGCTTAGGGTGATGGAGAGGGGGTGTCATTTATGATGATGAAAATGTTATAAAATTTACTGTTGTGATAGTTAGATATGACTGTGAATATACTAAAAAAATTGAATGAGTGGGTGGTTAACTTCAGTAGAAAAATTATATTGTATGTTAATTATGTCTTATAAAGCTATTAAAAATGTAGATAAGAAGAACATGTAGTAGTAAAAAATACAAGACTGCTACCTAGATTCTAAATTTTGCTTCTTAGACTTATAGCCTCTGAGAACTTGAGCAAATTACTAAGTAACTTGAGTAACATTACTAAGCTTCCATTTTTTTATTTGTAAAATCAAGGAAAAGTATAGTATCTCTGTATATACAGTTGGTGTGAACATTAAAAATGATCATGGGTTGAAAAGTGTTTAGTCTAGTGCCTGGAATTAAATGCTCAATGTTAGCTATTATTATTCTATTCCTTAAAAAATAATAGCCTTATTGAAATCTGATTCACATAATATAAAATTCAACATTTTATTGTGCACAATTAAGTGGTTTTCAGTATAACTACATAACTGTGCAACTATCACCACTACCGAATCCAGGGTATTACCATTACATCAAAAGAGAAAAGCTATATTCATTAGCAGTCAATCTCCATTTCTCTCTCCCCTCAGTGGCAACCACTAGCTTACTTTCTGCCTCTAAAGAAGATCCTTACAGGAGAAGAAACTTGGGTCCAGCATTATGAGCCCAAGAACAAAAGGCCATCGATAGAATACTGCCATAAGATATCACTTTTCCAGCCAAGACCTGAGTTTTAAATTTTTTCAGCTGAGGTGATTTCTTACTGCAGTATTACAAGGACTGCCTTTTGTTCATGGAGTCAAAATGATGAACTCAAGTTTTATCACCTGTAATAATCTTTAAGAAGTCATCATCTTTTTCAAAAATTTCAAGGAAATTGAAGGAATTTTTGCTGCTGTTAAGAATTCAGTAACATTACCTTAGCTGTTTGAACCAAATATCTGAAAATTTCCATTTCAATATGTACTAGGTGAAAAGTGTAAGCATCTGTGTGTGCAAGGTCAAGAATGATAGAGAAGAGATACCGTGTGACTATATAGAACCAGTTACATCTAGATATGTCTAATGTAATAAAAATATTACAGTGAAGGCAAAATTTATTAGCCTGACTTCATATTTTATGAAAGCAAAATTAACATATAAAATTATATTAGTTTCAGGTGTACAATGTAATGATTTGGTATTTTCATACACTGTAAACTTATTACCACAGTAAGTCTAGTTAACATCTGTAAGCAAATACTGTTACAAATTTTTTCTTGTAATGAGAACTATTAAGATTTAGTATATAGAAACTTTCAAATATGCAACACAGTATTAACTGCATTCACCATGCTGTGCATTATATCCCCATGACATTTATTTTATAACTAGAAGTTTGTACCTTTTGAGCCACCCTTCACCCATTTCTCCCACCTCCCACTCTTTACGTCTAGCAACCGGAGTTTGTTCTCTGTATCTACATTCTCAGATTTCTTTTTTTGTTGTTGTTTAGATCCAAATATATGTGAAGTCTTAGGTATTTGTCTTTCTCTGTCTGACTCATTTCACTTAGAATAATGACCTCACACACACACACACACACACACCATATATATATATATATATATATATGAGGACTGTGGAGGAAAAATCCAGCCGAAAATACCTCAATTTTTCATATTACATGGCTGGATAATTTCTGGACAATTGTGCATATGTGTGTGTGTGTGTGTGTGTGTGTGTGTGTGTGTGTGTGTGTGAGTGTGTGTGTGTGTGTGTGTGTGTGAGTGTGTGTGTGTGTGAAATTCTATTTTAATATCTCTAAAATCAAGTAAAATATAGTATCTATGTATATACAGTTGATGTGAACATTAAATATGATCATAGGTTGAAAAGTGCCTAATCCAAAGTCTAGAATTGAGTAAGTGCTCAGTGTTGCTGTTAGTCTCCTATTACTTAAAAAAAATAACAGCCTTATTGAGATTACTTCACATATTATAAAATTCAACCTTTTAAAGTGTACAATTAAGTGGTTCTTAGTAAAACTACATAACTGTGAAACTATCACCACAACCTAATCCAGAATATTTCCATTCTCCAAAAATAGAAAAGCTATGTTCATTGACAGTCAATCCCCATTCTCTCTCTCCCAGTAGTATACTAACCTACTATATATTCAAATATATATATATATATATTTGCATAAGTGGACATTTACATTATTTCCTAGTCCTGACTATTGTAAATAATGTTGCAATAACCATAGGGGTGCATATATCTTTTTGAATCAGTGTTTTTATTTTCTCTGGATATATACCCAAAAGGGAATCTTCTGGGTCATATTGTGGCTTTATTTTTAAGTTTTTGAGGATCCTTCATAATGTTTTCAATAATGGCTATACTAATTTACATTCCCATGAGCATTGGAAACAGTGTAAAATGATACACTTTTTTCCATACTCTCACTAATAATTATCATTTTTCTTTTTTGTGAAAACCATCCTCTAAAAGGTATGAAGTGATATCACATTATGGTTTTGATTTGCATTACCTGTGAATTACTGATATTGAGCACCTTTTCATAAACCTATTGGTCATTTGTGTGTCTTATTTTAACAAAAAATATCTATTCAGATCCTTTTCCCATTTTAAAATCCAGGTTGATTTTTTTTTTTTTTTGGTACTGAGTTGAAGGGGATTTTTATATATTTTTAATGTTAACCTTTTATCACATACATGATTTGCAAATATTTTCTCCCATTTCCTAGGTTGTCTTTTATTTTTTATTTTTTTAAAGTGGTGAAACAAAGAGATAGTTTATTGAGGGGAAAGTACACTCCAAAGAGGTAGGAGCAGGCTCGAGCAAAGAAAGTGGCTCAGGAGCCTCCTAGGTTGTCTTTTAATTTTGTCAATTGTTAACTTTGATGTAGAACTTCTTAATTTGATGTAGTATTATTTTTTTTATTTCTGCTCTTTTGCTATGCTTTTGAGATCATACACAAAAGAATTGTATATTAAAAAATCATTTCTGAAACGAGAATTAAGAAGCTTTTACACTAATATTTTTCAAGAACTTTTAGTTTTCAACAATTCATAGAAATGGACAACAGTTTAGTTGTTACCAGAGGGTAAGAAGGTAGGGAAGTAGTAGAAGAGGTAAAAGAGGGTTAAATATATGGTGATGAAAGCAGAAATGACTCTGGGTGGTGAACACATAACGTGCGACAACTAAGTTCACGAACTTGCCACTATGTCTTTATGTTGATAACACTGTACAAACAATGTAAGGTTTCATAATCTTGGTATATCTGTGTCTCATAGCTGTGTTTGTGTCGACATGTGGTGGTGTCTTGCTAAGGAGTGTTCATTATTGTTATTGCGTGTTTTTGTGTGCCTTCATGAGAATGTCAGAATTTGAATTAGAGCAATGAACAAACATTAAATTTCTTGTTAAACTTGGCAAGAGTGGAAGTGAAATCAGGAGTATGCTAGTCCAAGTTTATGGGGATAACGTCATGAAGAAAATGGCAATGTACAAATGGATTAAACATTTTTCTGTGGGGAGAGAAAGCATCACTGATGAAGAGAGATCAGGGGGGCCAGTAACAAGCGGAAGTGACAAAAATGTTGCAAAAATTTGTTGAATTGTGCATCAAAATCATCGGCTGACTTTGAGAAGCACAGCAGACCAAGTAAACATTCATAGAGAAACAGTGAGAAAAATCTGAACTTGGCATGAGAAAAACGTGTGCAAAAATGGTCCCAAAGGAGCTCACCTATGAACAAAAGCAAAGGAGAGTCGAAGTTTGCCAAGACCTTTTGGAGAGGCAAGACGATATTTTCAGTCATGGTGTCACTGATAATGAAACATGGATATACCAATATGACCTGAAAACAAAGCATCAAATTGCATAATAGAAGTCAAGCAATTTTCCATGACCAAAAATGTTCTGTCAGTCCAAATCAATAGTTAAAATGATGTTGCTGACCTTTTTTGATATCACAGGGATGAATGTATTTGTACTAACTGGATAAACAGTCAACCAAGTTTGCTACTTGAAAGTGCTGAAAAGGCAGTGTGAAAAAGTTAAATGAAAATAATCTGAACTTTTCACCAGCAACTCATGGCTCTTGCATCATGACAATCCACCAGCTAACATGGCAGTGTCTGTGAGGGAGTTTTTAGCCAGTACACAAATAACTGTATTGAAACACCCTCCCTACTCACCTGATCTGGCCCTCAATGACATTTTGCTTTACTGAAAGATAAAGACAATATTGAAAGGAAGATATTTTGATGACATTCAGGACATCAAGGGTAATACAATGATAATCTGATGGCTATTCCAGAAGATGTTTCAAAATTGCTTTGAAAGGTGGACTAGGTGTTAGTGCATAGCTTCCCAAGGGGTGTACTTCAGATTTGACCATTGTGATATTCAGCAATGAGGTAAGTAATAAGTTTTCTAGGATGAATTCATGAAGTAAATTGTCTAACCTCATACACTTGAAACCTATATAATTTTACTAACAAATGTCACCCCAAAAAATTTAGTAAATTAAAAAATGTTTTATGTTTGCAAATTCTTTTTAAGTCTTTAATCCATTTCAAGTTAATTTTTGTGTATGATATAATATAAGGGTCCAATTTCATTCTTTTGTATGTGGAAACTCAGTTTTATCAACACCACTTATGAAAGAGACTATGCTTTCCTCATTGTGTATCCATGGCACCCTTGTCAGAGGTTATTTCACCATATATGTGTACATTTTCATTCTTTTTTTATTTTTGTTCCTCTAAATGGCTAATTTCAAATTACCTCTCTCAGAGTTCTGTAATTCTTTCTTCTGTGTGATTGAGTCTGCTGTTGAAACTTTCTATTTAGATTTTCTATTCTGTCACTGCATTTTTCAACTCTGGGATTTTTGTTTGGCTTCTTTTTATGGTTTGTATTAAAGGTCTCATTTTGTTGATGCATTGTTTACTTGAATATTTTTTTAGTTGTCTATCCATGTTCTCTTGCACCTCATTGTGCTTCTTTAGGAGAATTATGACATTTTTATCAGGAAATCCATACATCTCTATTTCTTTGGAGTCAATTACTGAATCTATAAGTTTTCTTGTTTGCTGGATTCATGAAATGTGTAGCCTTGCATTGGTGTTTGTGCATTTGAACAAAGGAGCAAAGTATTCTCCTGTTGTGTTCGTAGTCTGATGATATTGTCTCCAGGGTCACAGTCAAGCAATTTGAAACTAGGTCATGTGAGTGCTGTTGGGTCCATAATAAAGTATGTGGTTGGCAATCCTGTCACCAGGGTCTCAGGTGAGTATGGATTCTGTCTGGTCCCTGGATGCTTTTGTGAGAGTTTGAGCTTCACATGGGAGATTATGAAACCCTGGTGGCAGCACCAAAGTTAAATAGGGTTATAGTTGAGTACACAAGGAAACAAAGTTGTTTCCAGAGACCACAGTTGGAGAATTTGCCATTTGGGCAAGGGCCTAACTTCTCAAAATGGCCCACCTCAGTTTTGGGCCCCACCAGGGTTTCATAATCTCCTATGTGAAGCTCAAACTCTCACAAAAGCACTTTTGTACATGCATGGCTATCAAATTATTGTTGCTGATGGAACATATTAGTGTGATACCTTCTATTTCACTACCTTGATGATGTTTCCCCATTTTTAATTGCGTTATGTGTTTTTATATTATTGACTTATACAGTTCTTTATTTTGGCTACAAGTCCATTTCCAGATATATGGTTTGCAAATATTCTCTCCTATTCCATAGAATGTCATTTTAATTTCTTTATGGTGCCTTCTTTTCCCCTCTCCTCTGCATTCCTCCTCCTTCTATTATTTTTATTAACTATAGGAAGTTAAAAAAAGTGTTCATTAGAAATACTGAGGCAATCACATTCAATTTACGTGTCCTTGTCATTTCTAAATGATTTGGTGTAAGCAACACAGGCAGATTCCTCCAAAAACTGACAGTTGGAAAAATACAGAATCTTATAAATGAAAGCAAGAACAATATCAAATGTCATGCAGAAAGCAAAGTCTCAGAGTACACTCAATGTGTTATTGATAGGCTGACCAGATGTCCCATTTGAAACAGGATAGAAAATAACAATACTGACCAATTTCAAATGGGACATATGGTCAGCCTACTGACATCTTGAATCTAGCCTAGTGAGACTAAGTTGCCCATATGTACCATTTGAAATGGGACAGTACCATTGTTTTCTGTCCCATTTAAAATGGAATGTCTACTCAGCCTAGTTATTGAAAATAACCAGGGAAGCAAACCATGCTTAAGAAGACAAACAAAAAATAACAGAAAATCAGGAAATCTCAAATTGCCAGGATCAAACAAGAACAGCAAATGGCTCTTTAAATTGTTGGTATTTTGCACTGCTTTACTTTTTATTATATTCCATAAATTACAAGAAATGCAGAAACAAGAACACATAATTAAATCAGAATACTGTCCTTTTCAGTTACTGAAGTAACTGGATGAATTGGAGAAATTTAATGCATTTGGTTTTAACCAGACAGTTAAGAGAGCCCAACCCAAGTTACCAAACCCTTGCTTTTTTCCTGCATGAGGAAACTCAACTCCTACCATGTGCCACTCAACCATATACCTCAATATATCTAATAAAAGGAAACCAGATTTCTCACCTCCTTTAAAGTTATAATAATAAAAGTAATACTGTGAAAAGGGCATATTGTTAATTTAGTACATGAAGACTGGAGTTGTTAAAATATATGAAACTGCAATATGATGGGCATATCCTTCAAAGAAAACCAATAATACAACTCCCAATCCTCAGCTCACTAGCACCAAGTACTTTTATGAGCAGAAAACAAAGGTTTCATCCTTTGACAATAAAACACAAAAGCAGAAAAATGGTTGTTCCCCAAACATATTTTCTAATAATGGTGCAATTTTAATATAAAAATGTTAAGATAGTAAAATTGTTGACCTGATAGTTGCTAAGATTATTATTTAAAAAAAAAATAGTAGAAGGTGACTGAAAATCTTAGAGAGAAAAATATAACATCTAATATTAATTGAAAATTTACTATATTATAATTTACTATGATCTAATTTAATTGAGATTAAACACAGTTCAGAGGTGACTCCAAAATCAAACATCTATGGGTGATAAAGTCCTCTTTGGGGAAGGTGCCCAAATTCTATGCAGTTGGTGGTTATGGGAGCCAACATTTTAAAATAGCCGTATTCTTTGAACATCTATTCTGCATATGTTCAAGTTCTTTCTCTGCAGTTTATTACCAGTGTGTCTTTGAAAAAGTTACTTAACCTCATCTTTAAGAAAATGGGAATTAAATGAGGTCCATTTACACCTAATACACCTAAAGCAATTTTCTCATTTGAAAAAAAATGATTGGCTTAGATTAGTGGTTTTCAATTACTTTTGTGTTTTCAAAGACTTTCCCAGCTGCCTCTACTGGAAAAGAAGGATGAATCCACCTTGGGAGTGGCTGCAAGGTAGGGTGTAGCTTGCCAGCAGTCACCTCTGCCACCCTCTCTCATTCAAACAAAGAAGCTCTGCTTTTGCCTGCTGTATAGGTTTGGAGTCTATAAAAAAATTACTTTTTGGAAAAATATTTACCATTTCAAATATCACTTTCATTGTGCCAGTGTTCTGCTTTATGGGCATTAGCTGATTTAATCTTCACGTGATCTCCATTTTTCAGATGAGAGAATCAAGACACAAACAAGTTAAGTAACTTGCCCACATCCTTGAAGGTAGTAAATAAAAGATGCAGAACTGGGACCCAGGCAGTCTGGCCCCACCATTCATGCTCTTAACCATTACCAGTGGTTCTCAACCTGTGGGTCATGACCCCTTTGGGAGTCAAACGACCCTTTCACAGGGGTCGCCTAAGACCACCGGAAAACACATATCAGATATTTACATTATGATTCATAACAGTAGCAAAATCACAGTTATGAAGTAGCAACAAAAAAAATTTTAAGGGGGTCACCACAACATGAGGAACTGTATCAAAGGGCCGAGGCGTTAGGAAGTTTGAGAACCATTGCATGCTATACTGTCTCAAAAACAAAAGTTTCTGTTGCTTGAAACACAAAAGGTAAAATTTTCCATCTATCACCATACATTTTACCTAGACTTTAAGTAGAAAGCATGCTATACTGTATACAGATAATATTATAATATTGTACGCCTGAAACTTATGTAATGTTATTAATCAATGTTACCAATAAATAAATAAATAAATAAATAAATAAATAAAAATAATACATAAAAGGTAAAATTTTGAACACTACGCTATATGAGTTCGAAGCACCTTTGTAACATTAAAAATGTCAGATTTCTACAATGAGATAATTAAATTAATATCAGGATTTAGTCACAGTGTAGGCCTAAATGTCAAGATAAAATCAACTAAATTTCCTATACCATCTTATCTACAATCCTGTACAGCAAAAGCATTTCAGAAGCATGAACAGATACCAAAATTTATTTAATGATTTTGAAGAAACATCTACTTATCTCTTTTCACTTTGCGTTGGTTCCTTTCTTCTCAGTAGATATACAAGAAACTTGTGGTTGAGAAGGGAGAGCAAGATGGCGACTGGAGAGGAAGGCCCTAAAGCCTCTCTCAGTAAACACAATTGAAAGGCCTCCCAGGAGACAAGAAAGAGGACCCTGAGTGACAAAACAGCAGCTGAGAAATCCATGCATTGCAGGTAAACACCTGAAGGTTGGAGAGAACGGGGCGAGCGGGAAAGAGTGGTGGGAGCAGAAATGGATTGCAACAGGGCCCAATCGCTGCTGACTATCCGGGAGCAGCACAGTACATGGGAGGGGGAAGGCCAAGAGGCGACAAGAGTAAACCCCAGCAAAGTGACAGAATGGTGGGAGACCATGGGGGAGCTAGGCTTTGGAGCAGCGTGTTGGGGACAAAGCGTGGGAGCCAGCTTCTGGAACTTTTGAGTGGTAGGACAGCTGAGTGAAGAGTCTGAACTGCAGAGATGAAACGTCGGTTCCCAGCCCCCTTGCGACCCATAGTGCAAGCGCGGGTGGCTCCTACACAGGGCTGAAGTTCCTGTTCCCGGCCCGCTGTGGAGGAGAGCTGGCTGCCTTCATACTGTCAGGTCAGGGCCACAGCTTTGGCCTTGTGGTGCATGCACCTGCTCGCATGCCCCTGGTTCCTACAAGCAGTGCGAACCCACAGACTCTGCCCTAATCTGAAGCAAGCTTGGGAAGAAAGGCAGACCTGATAGCATTCACCCCAGCCAGCAGGAGCAGCCTTGGCCCACATCACCCAGCTTCCCTAGCATAGGGGAGAAGATGGAGCTGCCCTGGAGCACCTTTTGTTGGCCTCTCCCCTTTCCTAAAGCCTCTCCAACCAACTAACTAACTGCAGGAAGTGGAGGGACCCCAGTTAGTTACACACTGCCTCCAAACGTAGCAGGAGACCACAAATAAGAAATAAACAACCACCCTCTCTCCCAAAAGTTGACCCCAAGTGCCAGCTAGTATCTGCCCTACATCAAGACACCACAAAAGTACTAATCTGGGCTCCTAGGCTCTGCTGAACATAACACCCTCATGTCAAAGAGGAAGAAACCAGCAGACAGAATGAATTCCTTAAAAACTAAAACTGCTCAAAAAAACCCCATGAAATTTATCCAGAATACAGCGTCTTAGACCTAGAAGTTTCTGAACTAAGTGAGAGAATTTAAAGTAGCCATTCTAAAGACTCTGAGAGAAATGAAAACATACTGGCAGAACACCATAGCTGAGATGAACGACATAAAAAAGGAGATGAATGACATCGAAAAGGAACTCCGTGAACAAAAGGAACAATTTAACAAAGAAATGCAAAACATAAGGAATATCGGGGTGGAAATGTGAGATATAAATAATACAATAAAAGAAGTGAGAAACGAAATAACTGCCATAGGAAACAGGGCCAACAAGGTGGAGGAAAGAATTAGTGATATCAAAGATCAGAACATGGAAACAGCTCAGAAAGAGGAAAAAAGGGAATATAGAACCAAAAGGATTGAAAGAACTCGGCAAGAACTATCTGACTCCATGAAACAAAACATTAAGATAATAGGATTAGAAGAAGGGGCAGAGCATTTAACAGAGCACTTAAACAAATACTAGATGAGAACTTTCCAAATCTATGGAAAAATATAGAACCCCAAGTTCAAGAAGAAAACAGATCCCCTAGATACTTGGACCATAACACATCTCCTCCAAGACACATGATACTAAAGATATCCAAAACTAAAGACAAAGAGACAATTCTCAAGGCAACCAGGGAAAAAAGAACTATAACCTTTAGAGGAAAACCCATCAGGCTGGCATCAGATTTCTCAGCAGAAACTCTACAAGCCAGGAGAGAGTGGAACCCAATATTCAAAAATTTAAAAGAGAGAAACTTCCAGCCAAGAATAAATTATCCAGCAAAATTATCTTTCAGATGTGAAGGTGGAATAAGACCTTCTCAGACACAAAGAAGCTGAGGGAATTTTCCAGCACAAGAACAGCACTTCAAGAAATACTGAAGGAGGCTCTTTGACCTGAAACAAAACATCAGGGAAAATGGAACAAATTTGGGTCAACAAGAAAGAAACAAAAACAAAACAAACAAAGAAATAAGTAATGGCCACAGGAAATCCTCACATATCGATCATCACTCTAAATGTTAATGGACTGAACTCACCAATAAAAAGACACACAGTAGAAGACTTTATTAAAAAACATAACCCATCCATATGCTCTCTCCAAGAGACACACTTCAGCCATAAGGACAAACACAGACTCAGAGTGAAAGGATTGGAAACAATACTCCAAACAAATGGTAACCAGAGAAAAACAAAAGTTTCCATACTCATATCTGATGTAATAAATGTCAGGTTCAAAAAGATAGTAAACGACAAAAATAAACATTACATAATGATAAAAGGCACAATACAACAACATGATGATATGACACTAAACAATATATATGCTCCCAACCAGGATGCACCAAAATATACAAAGAAACTACTAACAGATTTGAAAGGAGATACTGGCAAAAACATATTCATTGGGGAAGAATTAAACACCCTGCTAATGGCCTTAGACCGATAAATAAAATAAATAAGGAAATATCATCTCTAAATGACATATTACATCAATTGGACATAAATGATATTTACAGGACACTTCATCCAGCAAAAAGAGACTATAACTTCTTTTCTAGTGCACATGGAACATTCTCAATGATAGATCACATGCTAGGATACAAAAATAGCCTCAGCAAATTAAAGAAGATCGAAATCATACCAAGTGTATTCTCAGACCACAAAGCTTTGAAATTGGAGATCAACTGTAAAAGGAAAACAGGAAAAACCACATATACATGGAGATTAAACAACAGCTTATTAAAAAATGACTGGATAAAAGAACAAATGAAACATGAGATTAAATATATATATAGAAACTAATGACAATGAAAATACAACATATCAGAATAATTGGGACGCAGCAAATGCGGTAATAAGAGGGAAATTTATATCACTACAGGTCTATCTTAAGAAACAAGAAAAGGAAGAAGGCAAGATGGCAACGGGAGAGGAGGTCCCTAAAACCTCTCCCACAAAATACAATTGAACGGCCGTCCAGGAGCCAAGAAACAGGACCCTGAGTGACAAAACGCTGTTGAGAAATCCACAAATCATAAGTAAACACCTGAAGGTTGGAGAGAAGGGGGCAAGTCGGGGAGAGGGAAGGGAGCAGAGACAGACTACAACAGGACACGATCACTGCTGACTATTCAGAGCTGCGCAGTTTGGAGGAGGGGAGAGACTGGGAAGCTGGGCTTTGGAGCTGCCTGCTGGGGACGAAGTTTGGGAGCCAGCATCTGGAACTTTTGAGTTGTAGAAGGGCTGAGCGAGGACTCTGAACTGCAAAGATGATACCCCAGCTCTAAGCCCCCTGGAGACCTTACACAGGCCTGCAGTTCCTGTTCCCAGCCCACTGCAAAGGCGACCCTGTTATCTCAGGCCAGGCCCATAGCTTTGGACTTATGGAGCGTGCACTTCTTCATGCACCCCAGGGTTCTGAAAGCAGTGTGAGCCCATAGACAGCCAGATGCTGAATCAGGGCTAGGAAGAAGGACTAATTTGAGAGCATTCACCAGAGCCAGCAGAAACAAGCCTCAGAAGAGCTTCCCCAGCAAAGGTCAGAAGGCAGAGCCGCCTTTGGAGTGCCTTTTGTTGGCCTCTCTCCAGGATATATGCGCATAGCCTCCAAATTCAGTAGGAGATCAGAAACAAGAAACAAACAGCCCCCTCGCCCCCAAAACTTGACCCCCAGTGCCACCTAGTGTCTGCCCTATAGCAAGACACCACAAAAGTAATAATCTGGGCACTGAACATAAAGCCCTCATGTCAAAGAGGAAGAAACCAGCGGACAGGATGAATTCCTTAAAAACTAAAACTCCTCAGAAAGAACATGAAATTTACCCAGAAGACAGCTTGTTACATCTGGAAGGGTCGGATGTAAGTGACGGAGAATTTAAAGAAGCCATTCTAAAGGCTGTGAGAGAAATGAAAACCTATTGGCAGAACACCAGAACTGAGATAAATAATATAAAAAAGGATATAAACAACATAAAAAGGAACTCTGTGAACAAAAAGAACAATATAACAAAGAAACTCAAAACATAAGAAAGATTGAGACTGAAGTACGAGAAATAAATAATACGATAAAAGAAGTGAGACATGAAATAACTGCCATAGGAAACAGGACCTCAACATAACAAAAGTCATATATGACAAACCCTTGACTAACATCATACTGAATGGGTAAATGCTGCAGCCCTTTCCTCTAAAATCAGAACAAGAAAGGGATGCCCCCTGTCACCACTGCTATTTCATAGAGTACTAGAAGTTCTAGCCACAGCAATCAGGCAAGAGAAAGGAATAAAATGTATCCAAATTGGGAAAGAAGAGGTCAAATTGTCACTATTTGTGAATGACATGATCCTTTATATAAAAAATTCCAAAGATTCCACCAAGAAATTATTAGAAACAATAAATGAATACAGTTAAGTCACAGGATACAAAATCAATGTACAAAAATCAACAGCATTGCTATATACAAACAACAAATCCACAGAAAGAGAAATGAGGGATTCAATTCCTTTTTCTATCACAACGAAAAGAATGAAATACCTGGAAATTAACTTAAAAAAGAATGTGACAGAATTATACACAGAAAACTATAAGACACTTTTGAAAGAAATTGAAACAGACATTAAGAGATAGACAAATATCCCATGTTCATGGATAGGAAGATTTAACATTGTTAAATGGCCATTCTGTCCAAGGCAATCTACAGAATAAATGCAATACCCATCAAAATCCCACAATCATACTTTCGTGAAATAGATAAAAGAATTATTAGATTTATATGGAACCATGAAAGACCTCGAATTGCCAAAGCAATACTACATAAAAGGAATAAGGCTGGTGGCATTACATTCCATGCCTTCAATTTATATTACAAAGCATCAATAGTCAAAACAGCTTGGTACTGGCAGGAAAACAGAAATATAGACCAATGGAACAGAACTGACAATCCAGAAGTAAATCAACAAATTTATGGACAAATAATTTTCTATAAAGGAGCAAAAAACATACAATAGGGAAAGACAGCCTCTTTAGTAGGTGGTGCTGGGAAAACTGGAAAAACATATGCAAAAGAATGAACCTGAGCTGTAAACTCTCTCCATATACAAAAATTAACTCGAAATGGATTAAAGACATTCATATCAGAACTGCAACAATAAACTGTATAGAAAAAACATTGGTACTAACCTTATAGATCTAGGACTCAAAGAAGACTTCATGAAACTGACCTCAATAGCAAGGAAGTAAAAGCAAAAATAAATGAATGTGACTATATGAAACTGAAAAGCTTCTGCACAGTGAAAAAACCATCAACAAAGCAAAGAGACAGCCAAATGAATGGGAGAAAATATTTTCAAATAATGCATCAGATAAGGGTCTAATAACTAAAATATGTAAATAACGAATAAGACTTAACAACAACAACAAAAAACAAATAACCCAATTAAAAAGTTGGCAGAAGAACTAAACAGAGACTTCTCCCACAAAGAAATACAAATGGCCAGCAGACATATGAAAAATTCCTCATCCTTATTAGCTATCAGGGAAATGCAAATCAAAACCACAATGAGATGTCACCTCACACGAGTTAGAATGGCTATTATCAACAAGACAAGGAATAACGAGTGCTGGAGAGGATGTGGGGAAAAAGCAACTCTTGCACACTGCTGGTAGGAATGCATCCTGGTACAACCACTGTGGAAGACAGTGTGGAGTTTCCTCAGAAAATTAGGAATGGAGCTACCATATGATCCAGCAATCCCATTTCTGGGTATCTACCCAAAACACTTGAAAACCTTTGTCTGCAAAGACTTATGTACCCCAATATTCATTGCAGCGCTATTCACAGTGGCCAAAACATGGAAACAACCAAAGTGCCCTGTGACAGATGACTGGATAAAGAAGCTATGATACATATACACAATGGAATATTACTCAGCTATAAGAAACGATGAAATATTGCCATTCGCAACAAAATGGATGAACCTGGAGATCATCATGCTTAGTGAAATAAGCCAGACAGAATAAAACAAAGAAATGTATGATTTCACTCATATGCAGAAGATAAAACTGAAAGCAATAAAGAAAAAAAGAAATAAAAAACCAAACAAATAACCCATGGACACAATCAGTAGTTTAATGTTTATTTGGGGATGAGTGGGTTAGGGAGGGGAGAAAGGGGAGGGGGTGAGGGAGGAGGAAGGGGAAGGTAAATATAAGGTGTTGGAAGGAGAAGTCACATTAAATGGTGAACTTATTATACAACAAGTTGACAATGCACTCTAGAATTGTATGCCTGAAACCTATGTAATCCTTCTAAGAGATGTCACCCCAATAAGTCTAACAATAACAATGAATTTTAAAAAAATGTAACCAAACTCACAAGAGTTTATCATTAGAAAAAAATAACAAAAAATGACATTATTGAAAAATAAAGAAATACAAGTCAAAGAAATAAATGTATTGTAAATATCAAAAAAAAAAAAAGAAACTTGTGGTCGAATCTCTGTTTCAGAGGTTGCCACCTCAGAACAAAGATGTCTTTGTTAGAGGTGTTTCATGTTTATTATCCTGAAGTTATCCTAAATCCAGAATATACACATTACCTAAAACTGACCTGTGTTTTCTGTGCCCTGATTTGTAACTATTCATCTGACCCAAACCTCTAGTTCTATTGCTTGAGTAGGGGCTCCTCACAACCCTGCCCTGTAACCCACATTAGAGAACCCTTATTTGGCTTTCACTTAGACACTCCCCTACTCACAGAATAAGAGTTTTACAGTGCCAGAAAGCCATACCCACATTGAGCCTGTCTTCCCTTCTATCCAGACCATGCTTTAGCCCACAATTTATTTTCCAATTTGTCTACACAGAGCTAAGCATGGCAAGAAAGCAGGCCAGACTGAAGATCTGATTCTGCATTTGTAATTTTGTTCCAGGATCTACTGCAATGAGCTGGCTTGCTAGCTTGTAGTACATCAACCTTTGGCTTGTTTTCACAAGCCTTAATTTTGGCTCCACAGCCCATTTCTAACTTTATATAGTCAATTTCTAACTCTCTGCTATCAGTGATTCCAGAAGTTTCAAAAAGATTAATTAATTCCTATTCATAATTTAAAATCTACTAGATAAATAAATTGTGGTACATTTTTAAGGTGCAATGTTATTCTGCCATAAAAAATTAAATCTTATCATTTGCAAAAACATGGATGGAGCTACAGGATATTATACTAAGTAAAATAAGTAAGACTGAGAAAGATAAATACCATGCAATCTCGCTTATATGTGAAATCTTAAGAACAGAATGAAAAAAACATTCAAAACAGAAATAGATACAGATAAACAAACTGATGGCTGCTAGATGGGAAGGAGTTGGGAGGATGAGTGAAGGGAGTAGGAAGTACTAATTGGTAATCACAAAATAGTCACAGGGATGTGAAATAGTATGGGGAATATAGTTAATGTAAAAACTATGCATGATGTCAGATGGGGGGATCAGATGGGGGAACTTATAGGGGGAATCTCTGCATAAATTATATAAATACCTAACCGCTGTTCTGTACACCTGAGTGTGTGTGTATGTATATATTCACATGATGTAAAGTAGAGCATAGGGAATATAGTCAATGTTATTGTAACAGCTATGTAAGGTGTAGAAGAGTTGTTGGGATTGTCATTTTGTGAGGGTGTAGATGTCTGATCATTATGTTGTTTTGTGTACCTGAAATTAATAATAAAGATGATATATAAAAATAAAATAAAATAAAATCTATTCAAGTGTCATATCTGTGGGGAAGGTTCCTGACCTTTCCAAGATGTGTTAGTCATCACTTCTCAATATGTCCTTAGCACAGTATGGTTATTTATATCACTTGTCTTATTTCTGGAATTGTCCCCACTAGATTAAGTTTGTTAAGGATAAGAATTATGTCTCCCTGTTCACTATACATAGTGCATAATAAGTTCTCAGAAAGTTTGCTGAACTGAACTCAGGTTGCTTTTGTACCATTTCTCTACTTTTTGCCAGTACACTTTGACCCTTCCCTCTTCTAGAATATAATGCAAGGTTTCTCAACCTCAGCATTATTAACATTTGAGGCCGAACAATTCCTTTGGTGGTGGTGGGGGTGTCATGTACATTATAGTGTGTTCCACATCATCTCTAGCCTCTACCAATTGTAAAATATTCAGCAGCATCTCTAGCCTCATCCAAGTTGTGACAATCAAATATGTCTCCAGGTATATCCAGGTGTCCTCTGGGGGCAAAATCAGCCCCAGGTGACAACTACTGTACTGATGTAACAAATTGTTGTCCTGCATTTTTTTCACTGGTCATACCTGCCCTTATTTCACCTTTCAACTTAAATGTCACTTACTTGGAGAAGCCTTCTCTGCCTAACAGACTGGGCTTAAGGCCCCTGATATATTATCTAATAGCATTTGGTAATTATCCTTCAGCATACCTACAACAATTTTAATTTCATAGCTATTTCTTGTCTCTCTCAACTTCAAATTCTATAAAGGCAGGTATTGGGTCTATTTCATTGCTAAATACCTAGTGTTTTGAATAGTAACTGGAATATAGTAGGTGCTCAAGAAATATTTCTTAAATGAATGAATGACATTTGGTTGCCCTAACCTTTTCGTTCATATTTCTATCACAATACTCACTGAGTTTCTATAGTAAGTTTCTGTTTACACTATGACTCTTCTTCAAGATGGAGAAAGCGGTTTAACATCTTACCAGCTTCCTCAGTATGTACCACAAGAACTAGCACATAATAGACCCTTATCTCTTAATATAAAAGTATGAAATATGCTGTCCATGCCTTTATTTAATTTACTAAGTAAGTATAATTACTCACTGGGCTAGGCTTTTAATTAGTAATAAAATAAAAATGAATTTAGGTTTAATATTCTGTTGACAAAAAAAAATGTGATTAATTTGACACTCCTGCTCCAAAGCAAATATTGTCTCTCATTTGAATGATACATTTAAGTCTATATACCAACATACTATAAAGTACAAATAACTTCAGAAGTGCAATCAGTTAAAAAAAAGTCTGTATAAAAATGTCCAACTAATTTGGCTCATTTTTTCCCAATCTATGAATATTTCAACATTGAGTAGAGAAAGCCTGAAACCAGCAACATGAAGGACAGAGAGGGGAAAACAGCAGATGTTAAGTTTCTGCCATAGGTCAGGCTGAAGTGTTCTGCTTTTTATTCAGTGCTGGCTTTTCATGTCTAATGAGTCTAATTTTAAGGTTTCAGTTTGACAGGGAAAATAGAAAGAAGACATGTGGAAGAGGGGAGAGTAGCACTTTTCTGTGCATAGCCTTTCTTGGTAGGATCCTTCACAAGGGACATATGAAGGAAAAATGTCTGAGAGAGAAGTTAAGTGGCAAATCAAACTACTGGGTTTAAGGAAAACATAATATGTATGCCATGCTGGACAGATACAAAATGCATCATCATGAAAGCATATTTGGTGTGATATATAGTAAGTGTAAGGCTTTGAGAAAATACAGTAATTTACTTTTCTAACATTTGTTACTTTTTACATTATAAAAATCTTGTTTCCAAAAAGAAAAAAAAAGCTTAGTCACACATCATGCAATCCATATAAGCAATTATATGTTAATAATCATGATCCTAGCTGCCCTTTATTGACTGTTCACACAAGACTAGTCATACTATATACAAAAATTATAGAGTTCACCCAAATTCTGTAAGCTAATTATTATTTTTATCTCAATTGTATAAAAGAAGAAACACAGGCATATGGAATTCAGAGAACATACACCAGCTTTTGCCAATAATAAGTGGTAAGGCTGGGATTTGAAATTATTTTTTTAACAGAAGAGGATATTGTGAAAGCTTTTAATACAATCATGTAGACACTTCTTTCCAAACATTTGTTATATTTTATTGTCCTGATTATCAGATCTCCCCACTTGCTTCAACATTTATCCTCAGACTATGAGTTCCTCATGTGCAGAGGCCATCTTCATTCTCTATTCCCAGTAACTACCACAGTGATTGGCACATAGTAGGTATTCAACACATGCTCTTTGAATGAAGAAAAGACATTTTGTCAACATAAATTCAATACAATCATTTGAAGGCCCTTTTATCCATATTTTACCCATTCAATCACAGTAACAGGCCACATGACAAAAAGGAACAAAGCAGTAAACTGGTACATGGAAGTCCTTATTTAATAAGAATCAGGGATGCCTGACAAAGGGCTTCATTGTAGATTCAAACACTATTAAGAGTATTTAAAACAGTTAATTAACACAGAGTTGCCTCATCACATTTCATGTAAAAACTGTTGAAGGAAATATGCATTTAATTTAGAGCACTGTTCTTCATTTTGAAAGTCAGGGCTCTTATTAAGAGACAAAATAATTGACCTCCTCTTGTCTACCCTACTATACTTAGAAAACATGGCTCATTTCTTACGAGTATCAATGGTTTTTATAATTGCTTTCTTTCATGACCCACACATAGTACCACAAATCCTCTTTATAGTCATAGTGAAATGATGTTCCTAGTTCTCCTGCACCTACCATTTGCACATTACAGAATAAAAAAAAATTATTTGTGCTACAATTTTACCTAAACTATGCAATATTGACCATAGATTATTATTGTGCCCTTTATTAATTTAAATGTTAATAGAACCTGCCTTTAAGCAAGCAATTCTTGAACATTAGGACATAATAGTGATTTCATAAATTGACAGCTTTTGAAAAGGTTTTTTTAAGTGTCTTATGTGAATGATGATAGAGAATGTCATAAGATGTCTATCTTGCTTCTCTGAAGAGATAAAAAATGAATTTAACTGAAACAATATATCTGTTCGAGAAACAGACTGTAATCAGGCATTTAAAAAATAAATTTAAAAAGAAAGAAGGAAGGAAAGGAGGAAGGAAAAAAAAGAAAGAGCCACTGTACAGTAAGTTATTAAAGACTGCCAAAGAAATCCATGGGGCTCTTCCTCACCTCTGAGATTGTCATTATATCCCTCATGGATACTGTCAGAAGCAGAAGTCCGTGCTGGCTGTACCACACTGCTAACCCAAAATGAGTCTTCTTAGTCTCTTAAGGAGGAAAAATAAGGCAAATTTTGGAAGCAGAACTCTGACATTCAAAAGCCAGCACAGCAGAATTCATACAAGCAAATGAGCTTTGGTGCCTTCATGGATTCTGTTACCTTGTGATGCTGTAAATATACAAACAATGTTGCCATTACTCAAAACATTCTATTACTCCCTGATGATTATATTTAATGGTTGTGAGCTGCTTAAAAATAGCTTTACTACTGTATAGTTTTTGATCAAAAGTAATACCTCATATTTTGAAAACCTATATTTAACAGCCTTGCCACCAAATACCATTTAGTTGCTTCCCAAAATCAAATCCATCTTCAAAGTAAACAAATTCCACCACTAAGAACATTTTATGACAATTCCCAAGGTCTAAAAGCAATAGCCACAAAGAATTCCTAAGAAAAATTTCAGCAATGATAGCACCGGAGTCAGTGTTCTTAAGGGACTCACACTCATTTGTATGCATATTTTCTTGAAAGATAATATATGGTGTGTGAACACACATACACGTTTGTATTCCTATAGAAAATGTCAAGAAAAATACAAAACTAAAACTTGTACCTTCAGGGGAATGTGAAAGGACAGTTCACGGGTGGTGGTGGTGGTGGTTGTTTAAATTTATATGCCCCGTTTGTAATGATATATCAATATCTGTCTATATATGTACACATATTTTACTGTAGGTATGTAGTGCTTTCATAACTAGGTAGAGGGAGAAGGAGGGAGGAGGAGAGAAAAGGAAAAAATGAAAAAGGAAACGGGTGAGAAAGAAGGAGAGAGGAAAAGAAGAGAAAAAGAAAGTAGTCCTAATAGCAAACTGCTATTGTCAGGTCTTTCTATTTAATTGCAGTTTCTAATCTAAACAATTTTATGTATTTTTGTTTCCAAGTTAAAATCATGTTTGTAGTATATGAGAAGAGTAATAGAGTTAAACTACCAAATAAGGTAAGCACTGTGGCAGCTGTTATATTGAGTGAAGTGAGAATGCCCTGAAAAAGAAAAAAGATCTGAAACCTGTTTAGTGTCATCACATTTTTCTTGATCAATTTGTGACTAATTAAAAAGTAAACAACCAAAAAATATCCTTATCTAAAGCAAACACTTGGATGAGAATTAAATGATATTCAATATATATGTGGACAAGTGTCTGTGAATTAGAGAATTGACACCACTGGTAATTTGAGGGTATTCTCCAAAGGGAAATTGATAGCCTCGTCAAAATTTTTTAAGTCACATAAAGGTGTAATTTCAGTTTGTATTACATTTTCCATTGTACATTACAATCCATTTGAAAGCAAAAAACCAAAAACTTTTTGAAAGTATCCATCCAAAAAGAACCAAAAACACAAGAGGAAGACAAATGGGGAATCTTGGCAGTAGATAAGAACCCAAACAAAGGTTTGTTTCCTAAATATTTGAGAGCTCTTACAAATCAATAACATAAAGACCAATAACCCAATAGAAAAGTGAACAAAGCATGCAGAAAATGCACAGAAAAACATACTAATGATGAAATGAATGTTCAACTTGGTGCACAATTAAAAAGTGAAACAAGAGATTATTTTACCCATCACACTGACAAAGATTAATGAGTTTGAAAATAACCAGTGTTAATTTGGAGAAACAAGCACTTTTAAACTCTCTCTAAGGCAGTCTAAATTGGTTCAACTATTGTATTGGGCAGTGCAGCAATCAATAACTATCAAAATCTAAAATGTACATTCATTTTGACTAAAAAATTTCACATCTAAGAATTTGTCCTACAGATATATTTTTGCACTGTCTTGTGAATAGATATGAAAGAATGTCTATGCAGCATTTAAACAAGCACTAGAAATAACTAAGAATTCTTCAGTAGGAAAATGTTTCTTTCAGTAGATTTTGACTTACCCACATAAAAGAGTATGAGACAGCTTTTCAAAAGAATGTTAAAGTTGTATATATGGCTGATACAGAAAGTGTTTTAAAACATCATTGAGTGAAAAATCAAGAACCAGAACAGTGTTTTGGGGGAAAATAAGACATATTAACAGTGGTTACTAGTAGGGAGTGAGTTGGGGGTGAGTGAACATTGGGATGGGAGTGAGAGGGAGAATTTAAGTTTCAAATATATACTCTTTTATATTGGTGGAATCTTTTCCTATGTGTACATTACTTTTTGATAAATTCATTTGGGTGACATAGATTAGTAAAAATATATAGATTTCAAGTGTACATTTCTGTACTATATCATCTATATATTTCATTGTATTTATCATCCAGAGTCATTTCTCCTTCCATCACCATATATTTGACCCCCTTTGCCCTCTTTTATCGCACCCTCTCTCCCTTGATCCTCTGATAATCACTAAACTGTTTGCCTATGAGATTTTCTTTCTTTGTTTGTCTTGTTCCTTTGTCGCTTTAAATTTGATATGCCACATATGGGTAAAGTCATATGGTTCTTGACTTGTTCTGATTTATTTCACTTAGTATTATAATCTCAAGATTCATCCATGTTGTCACAAATGGCAGTATTTCATCGTTTCTTACCACCAAGTAACATTCCATTATTTATATGTGCCATGTCTCCTTTATCTAATCATATATTAAAGGATACTTTGGTTGTTTCCATATCTTGGTCACCATGCATAATGCTGAAATGAACATTGGGACATGTATAACTTTATGGATAAATATTTTCAGATGTTTTGTGTTAGGCACCCAGAAGAGGAGTTTCTCTGTCATACAGTAATTCTTTTCTAAATTTTTTGAGGAACCTCCATATTGTTTTGCACAGTAGCTGTACCAATTTTCATTCCCACCAGCTGCTGTATGTTACTTTGTAACATCTTTACTGAGATATATTTTAGATACCATACCATTGATATTTAATATACACAATTCAATGGTTTTTAGTGTAATCACAGAGTTAGTTGTGTAACCATCACAATTTATTTTAAAATATTTTCATCACCTCAAAAGAAAAGCTTATGCCCATTAGCAGTCATTCCCCATTTCTCATCCTCCCTCTCAACCCCTGGTAATCACCAATGTACTTTCTGCTTCATGGAGTTACCTGTTTATGTTACCTCATATAAATGAAATCACACAGTATGTATCCTTTTGTGACTATCTTATTTCATTTAGTATAATGTTTTTAATATTCATTATTACTGTAGCATGAATCAAAAATTCACTCACTTTCATGGCTGAATACCATTTTATTTTATCCACTGACTGATGAACACATAAGTTGTTTTCACTTTTTAGTTTTTATGAATAGTGCTACAATGAGCATTCATGTACATAGGAATACAACACTTTTTAATAAAAACTAATTCAAATTTTAAAAATTAATATAACCAACACAACTGTTAAATGCACAGAGGAAACCCCCAAAAGATGGTAAGATGGTGGAAAAGAAGATAGAGTGCATTTTCTACGGAAAGTTATTGTACCATCAGTTACAGAATGGAAATTTTGAGGAAGTCTTCAATAGATTTAAACAGGCCATTTTCCTTTGCTGAAAGCATATTTCTTCGAATGAGTTTCTTACAAATAAAAACATCTACTTTCATGTATTATATTTATGACAATGTTGAATAATACCAAAACCTCAGATCTAAAGATGCACCTTCCTGATTTACATTCTTGTCCCTAAAAAAGTAATCCACAATCTGGAGAAGAAGACTTTGCATAGTACAAAATTCTCTTGCTATATGGATTCAAGATGGTTAATTTTATATACATACTTTGTAGGCCATTGGACTCACTTATTGGTCAAATGCCAGTTTAAAGTTCATTTTTTTTGGTGGTGGTGGGGGGGGGTAGTTCCCTGGCCGGGAATTGAACTCAGGCTGTGGCATTGTGAGTGCTGAAGCCTAGCCACTACACCACCAGGGAACCCCCTTAAATGCCAGTTTAGATGTTGCTGTTAAATTATTTTTAATATGATTAATATTTAAATCAGTACACTATGAGTTAAGCAGACATCTTCCATAAAGTCAGTGGGTCTCATCCAGTGAGTAGGTCTTAAGAAAAAAGATTGAGGTGCCCTCAAAAAAAAATTCTGGTTCCACACTGAATTTAGACTCAAGTTGCAACATTAACTCTTCCCTGGGTCTCCAGCTTGTCTGTCTACCTTACAGACTTTGATAAAAATCTCCCCTCCCTTCATATATATACATGATAGAGAGATGATAGATAAATAAACAGATAGATAGATCCTATTCATTCTGCTTCTCTCTCTCTTTCTCTCTCTCTCTCTCTCTCTCAGATAGACAGGTAATGATAGACTGATAGATCCATTTGAAGAAACTTTACTAATATAAGACTCAGTAAATGTTAGTGAGAGAAAGTACTTTACAGATCTTTTAAATAAAATCCTGTCATTTTTGTACTTGGGATAACTGAGGACCAAAGATTTTATGTGGTGTGTACGTAGGTATTGGTAGACCTATAATAAAAAAAGAAAAGCCACAACAACTATGTATAATGCCAGGTGAGTATTAGACTAATAACAGGGATCACTGTATAAATTATATAAATGTCTAACCGCTGTGCTGTACACCTAAAACTAATGTAAAATAATGTTATTAACTGTAAATGAAAACATAAATAAACTATTAAAAAATAAAGGAGCCCAAGACAGTGTGCTGGAAGATAAGAGCAAATAGACAAAACCAAGTTGCTCCAAGTGTCTTAGATGAGGCCATTCTAGATAAGCTAAAAGCCAGGTAAAACCTATCACAGGGTTTTTCAATATTGATACTATTGACATTAGGAGCTGGATCATTCTCTGTTGTGGGGAGGGGATGTCCATTTTAGGATGTTCAGCATCATCCCTGACCTCTACCCACTAGATGCCACTAGCACCCACCCTCTTCAAATTGTAACAACCAAAACTGTCTCCAGACATTTCCAAATATCCCTTGGGGGATGAAACTGTCTTGATTGAGAAATACTCTTCTAGACTTAGGAGTCTGTCCATCCAAGATCAGCAAACACTACCTACCTGCTGAACTCAGATGCATAAGCAATAAATGCTTATTGTTGTTTGAAAAAAAACAAAGGAGAGTCAACTAAGGATTTCTCAGGATGACAATTGATTCTAAAAGTTTTGAAAAGTACATGCAAATAAGGTCACAGAAAGTATCCCTATACCTGTGTGATTAGGAAAGATGAGAGGTAAAGTAAAATTATCAAATTCTGATTTAAACATATACAATGTGTTCAAAAGCATTTGGTTTCCCAGTTTTCCTAAACTACTTTATAATATAATTATACAGTTCCTGGAGGCTAGTTATAATTGAATTATAGGATGTCTTCTACATATTCTAGCTGGAGAAAAAAATTGCTCGGCTCTGCTTTGTGGTACTTTAAACATCAGCTAGAATACTCATGAGGAAGCTTATAATTCAATTATAACTTCCCTCTGGGAGCCATATAATTATATGTAAAAGACCCAAGCCATAACATGTTCTCCACTTATTTTTTTGTTATGAAAGGATTTGTGTAAAGTCTTATATTAAATATCAATAGGTCTGAAACAATTTGCACCTCAAGATTTACCCAGATACAAAGATAATAAAACTACATTCATTTGGTTGAAGGACACTAAGAGTTTACTTGTTTACTCAAAAAAATAATATATTTATGTTTCTTTGGAGATTATATTTGTGTGTGTGTGTGTATCCATTTCATACAGATCCACACTCATATTTTTAAATTATCTTACAATACAATAGGATTGTAAACTGCCAGTATAATTACTATGACTCAGATCTAAATAAAAGACTTTAGTGTTGATCTTAGTTCAGGGAAATGCTCTCTGCCTCTATGATTCATTCATTTATTCATTTAAAAGACACAATGCAACACATAGATGATGCACTGTACAATTGTATACTTGGAACCTATGTAACTTTTACTAACCAATGTCACCCCAATAAATTTAACAATAAAAAAGAGTCACTGAACACTGCTATATGCCAGGTTTATTTCTATACTCACACTTGATTTAAGAATTCATTTGAACTCCTAAACATGGGTGCAAAATCATATATCCTATAGAACAACAAAACTCATTATCAGTCTTTTTCAACTTCTTATTAAAATATAGCTAACATGCAATGTTATATTACTTACAGGTGTACATCATAGTTATTCAACATTACCTTAAAAGGTTACCTTAAAAGGTGACCACAATAAGTACAACAACCATCTGACACTGTACCACATTATCACAATATTACTGACAATATTCCTTATGCTATATGCAATACATTCATGAATTACTTATTCTATACCTAAAAATTTAAACCTCTCATTCCCCTTCACCTTTTTTCCCTACTTTCCAAATGTTTTATTACGGTTGACAATCACTATTTTTTATATTAACGTCAGGTGTATAGGATAATGGTTAGACATTCATATAATTTAAGAAGTGATCTCACTGACTAGTCTAGTACCTGCCTGACGTTATACAAAGCTAATAATATGCTAGTGAATATATTCCCTCTGCTTTATATCCCCTTGACTATTTTGTTTCTAATTTGTACTTCTTAATCCGTTTACCGTTTTTATCTTGTCCTCAACCCCCTCCCATCTATCACCCTGATAAATCTAGTAGACATCTGACACCATACATGTTATTACAATATTATTACTATTTATTATTACTACCATATTCCTTATGCTATACCCTAAATTCCCATGGAACAACCAATTTGTACTTCTTAATCCCTTCCCTTTTTCACTCTCCCCAAAAGTCATCCTATATCTTTTAATTGGAGCATTTAATCCATTTACATTAAAAGTGTTGAAAGATATGTAGTTATTGACATTTTATTACTCATATTTTTTATCTCTTTTTTTTGTCTTAAAGAAGTGCCTTTAACAGTCTTTGTATTGCTGGTTTGATTGTGAACTTTTTAGCTTTTTCTTTTCTTGGAAACTCTTTATCTGTCCTTCAATTCTAAATGACAGCTTTGCTGAGTAGAGTAACCTTTTCATCACTTTGAATATTTTGTGCCAATCCCTTGTAGCCCCCAAAGTTTCTGTTGAGAAATCAGCTGACAGTCTTATGGGAGCTCCTTTGTAAGAAACTAACTGTGTTTCTCTTGCTGCTTTTAAGGTTCTCTCTTTGTGGCTAACCTTTGGCATTATAATTATGATTCATCTTCCTATGGACCTTTTGGGTTCATCTTTTTTGAGACTTTTTATGCTTCCTGGGCTTGTATGTCTACATCCTTCATCAAGTTAGGGAAGTTTTTAGTCATTATTTTTTTAAAAAGGTTTGCAATTATTTCCTTTCTTTCTTCACCTTCTGGCATGTATTTGATGTGAACAATGGTACATATAATGTTGTCCCAGAGGCCCCTTAAAGTATTCTCACTTTTTTTGGAATCTTTTTTTTTTTTCTGTTCTGATTGGGTGTTTTCTGTTACCTTATTTTCTAAAGCACTGTTTCAATCTTCCGCCTCATCTAATCTACTGTTCATTCTTTCTAGTATATTCTTCATTTCAATTCTTGTATTTTTCATTTCTTACTAGTTTTTTTATGTTTTCTATCACTATGTTTATGTTTTCTATTTGTTTGTTTATGTTCTCCCTGAGATCAATGAGCATCCATATAAGCAGTGTTTCGAATGTTGCATCTATTAGGACATTAGTAGATTTAAGTGTTTCATATTCAGCAAAGTATTTTTCAAAGTATTTTATAATATACTATTAGTTAAGTTTAAACAATATTTGTTGCAATTAAGTTTACATATAAGTGAGTGAACAACCATACCAAGGTTAAATGTGGTTAATTTGTCTCTAGTGATTTCCTTTCTCTTATCCTATTTAACATTTTTGTCCATGCCATGGGTGAAGAAATAGTTTTTATGGACACAGAACTAGTCTAAATAGCTAAGCTGTTGAAGCCCTGAATTTATCCCTGGCTTAACTGTGAGTCAAATATGACATGTTATAATTTTATAGACAGATATATAAAATCCTGCATCTGCATTAAAAAAAATCTCTACTACATAAGTACAGTGTGAGAGAAATATGCTTTAAATTAGCATGTGTGTAGAGACTAAGAGACTTTAGTTGACTATATACACAATGAGCTGGCAGGATAATGTTATGGGAGCATAGGCTGTATGAATGAAAATGTAGGCTCCAGGGAAAAAAAAGATTATATTTTTTATCTAAGTTGGGTACCCAAACTATTCCTGTAGGATTATATTCAAATATGGGCTCCTCATATTATTATTATCATCATCATTATTATTATTATTATTATCATTATTTTTATTACTAAATTCATTGAAATGAAGTTGGTTACTAAGATTATAAAAGTTTCAAAGATATCAATTCTATGATACATCATCTATGTGTTGCATCATGTGCTTACCACCCAAAAAAGTTACATTCTTGATATGACTTGGGTACCAAAATTATTCCTAGAGTATTGTATTCAAATATGGGCTTCTTGTATTTCTTTATTATTAAATTGGTTGGGGTGACATTGGTTAAGAAATTTATATTGGTTTCAAATGTACAATTCTGTAATACATCATCTTTGTGTTGCATTGTGTGTGCACCACTCAGAGTCAGTTCTCCTTCCATAACCATATATTTAACCCTTTTCCCTTCTCTACCACCACCCTCCCCTCCTACCATCGGGTAACCACTAAACTATTGTCTGTGTTCATGAGTTTTTGTTTGTTTGTTTGTTTGTCTTGTTTCATTGTTGCTTTCAGTTTTATATCCCATATATGAGTAAAGTCATTTGGTTCTTGACTTTTTGGTCTGACTTATTTTGCTTAGCATGATAATCTCAAGATCCATCCATGTTGTTGCAAATAGCAGTATTTTATCTTTTCTTATGACCACATGATATTCCATTGTGTATATGTACCACATTTTCTTTATCCAGTCATCTATCAAAGGGCACTTTGGTTATTTTCATGTCTTGGCCACTGTAAATAATGCTGCCATAAACATCAGACTAATTATATCTTTGCAGACAAATGTTTTCAGATTTTGTGGGTAGATACCCAGAAGAGGGATTGCTGGGTCATATAGTAACTGATTCTTAATTTTTTGAGGAACCTCCATACTATTTTCCATAGTGGCTCTACAAACTTACATTCTTACCAGTCTCTCCAACATTTACCTTATTTTTCTTGTTGATGATCTCATTGTGGTGTTCATTGGCATTTCCCGATTTCTAGTGAAGTCAAGCATTTTTTCATATATATGTTTGCCATTTGTATGTCTTTTTGGGAGAAAAGTTTGAATTACTATATTGTACATCTGAAACTATATAGCCAACATAATATTGTATACAAACTATACTTAAATTAAAAAAAAAGTTTTAAAGGCTATTGACAAAATAGTGAGTGTTGACCAATGAGTGATTAGGATAGCTGAATGTCATGAAATTATGTCATTGCTGCATTTGTTTAATGGCTACTTGTCAAGAAATTTATGCAAATGACTCAAAAAACAGCAATAGATGACTTATGTATAATAATCTTAGGTCTAAGGCTATGCCTTAAAGAGGACAAACTTATAGAAATCTGGGTTCTAGAAACAAATGCTGGTAGAAATCTGGAAACTAAGGAATACAGGATAGTTACAAGGCTAAAGTTATTTATTCCATGGATACATTTTTATCTGAATCAGTTTCTCTCTGAAATTCAGATGGTCTGGAACTACTTCCTCCAGTTTCATCAACTCTGGCTTCTAGCTCAGACTTTCTTCATCCAATAAGCCTGATTCTGAGCCTAGCCACTTATGCTAATAAAAGGAAGCAGATAATTAGTGGCAATTTTCAATGTAATTATTGTTCTCTTCAAGTTATAGTCCCCAGTGAGATTACTAAATAGGGAACATCTTACAGTATTGGAAAGATCATTGAACTGAAATAATAACAAGGTTATATAACACCTGCATTAGTCCATTTTCTCTGGGTTTCAATGTTGTGATCTGAGAAAGTAGGAGGCCAGATTAGTCTCTAAATAATTTTCACATTGAAAAATATGCCACAATTTTGAGGTTCTGGTTTGAGGAACAGGTGAAAGTATACAGTGAGTGATGCTTCTTGAGAGGGCAGAGAAGCTCTGTGTCCCTTCTCACATGCTTTGCCCTGGAATCTCTTCCAGTTGGATCTTCATCTGTATCCTTTCATAAGAGACTGGAAATATGAACAAAGTCACACTAGAGATTTGCTCTGTCAACAGGGAGGTACCTTAGATGGATGAGTAATCAGCCCCACCCTACTAATGGGGGAAGACTTTGTTGAAGAACTCAGCAGTAGTGGCTGTGTGTGGCAGACTGGGGACTTGTCAGTGTTGTTTTGCCACTCCTCTCAGGCAGTTAATGGTGTCCTGTGAGTGGCATACCACTCAACTACAACTGAAGAGCAAACAAAGTACATTCAAGGGACAATCTTATACTACACACACAGGAGATCAGGGAGGTTGTACCATTGGACCATACAGGACACATACCACATAAGGCCACCAAGCAAAGACTGAGAGACATAAGAGATATACCTGCTACATAGAAGCAAACACAGAGAAGAAGCCAAAATGAGGAAACATGAAATCTTCCCCCGCAAAAAAAGAAGCCTCCAGAAATAGAATTGGAGGAAATGGAGACAATAAAACTACCAGAGCAACAATTTAGAATACAGGATATTAGAATCCTTAAGGAACTTACTGAAAACTCCAACAAAGAGACAGTAACCATAAAGGACACAGATTACATAAAAAAAACAACCAATCAGAAATAAAGAATACAATAACTGCAATGAAGACTACATTAGAAGAAATCAACAGCAGGTTAAAAGAAGCAGAAAATCAAATCAGTGATCTGGAAGACAAAGTAGAAGAAAGCATCCAAATAGAAAAGCAAAAAAAATAAAAAAAATAAAAAATGAGGACAGCTTGAGTGATATGTGGGACAACATGAAGCATAACAACATTTGGATCATAGGGGTACAGAAAGGAGAAAAGAGGGGGCAAGAGATCAAAAACTATTTGATGAAATATTGACTGAAAGCCTTTCTAAACTAGAAAAAGAAATAGACACATTAGCCCAGAAAGTACAGAGAATCTCAATGAAAATGAACCCAAATAGGCTGACAGGAAGACACATCATAATTAAAATAGCAAAGGTTAAAGACAAACAGAGACTCTTAAAAGCACCAGGAGAAAGAAAACTACTTGCTTACAAGGGAGGTCCCATAAGAATATCAGATGATGAAACTTTGTAGTCCAAAGGAGAGTAGCAGGAAATATTCAAAGAAATGAAAAACAAGGACCCACAACCAAGACTACTCTACCCAGCAAGGCTACCATTTAAAATGAAAGGAAAGATGAAGAATTTCCCAGATAAGAAAAGTTAAAGGAATTCACTACCACCAAGCCAGTGTTACCAAAAAATGTTAAAGGGGCTTCTTTATGCAGACGAAAAAGAAAAAAAAACAAGCAAACAAAAGATAATTAAAAAACATGAACATGGTAATGAATATGTACCTATGAATAATCACTTTAAATGTAAATTGACTAAATGCTCCAATCAAAAGACACAGGGTAGCTGAATGAATAAGAAAGCAGGACCCAGGCATATGCTGTCTACAAGAGACTCACCTTAGAAGAAAAGACTCATATAGAAGGAAAGTTAAGAGATGGAAAAGGATACTTCATGCAAATGGAAATTAGAAAAGAGCTGGGATAGCAATACTTATATCAGAAAAAATAAACTTTAAAACAAAGACTATAGGAAGAGACAAAGAAAGACTTAACATAATTATAAAGTAATCAATCCAACAAGAGCAAATCACTGTTGTGAACATTTATGGTTCCAATATGAGAACCTGAATACATAAAGCAAAAATTCACTGACATAAAGACAGACATCAACAGTAGCACAATCATAGTAGAGAACTTTAACACCCCACTGATATGATTGGACCGATATTCCAGACAGAAAACAAACATGGCACAGTGACTTTAAATGACACGCTCACAATGGAATATTACTCAGCTATAAGAAAAGATGAAATATTGCCATTTACAACAAAATGGATGGACCTGGAGATCATCATGCTTAGTGGAATAAGCCAGACAGAAAAAACAAAGAACTGTATGACTTCACTCATATGCGAAATATAAAACTGAAAGCAAAGAAAAAAATTAATGAAGAAACAAATAACCCATGGACACAATCAATAGTTTAATGTTTATTTGGGGATGAGTAGGATAGGGAGGGGAGAAAGGGGAGGGGGTGGGAGGGGGGAAGCTAAATATAAGGTGATGGAAAGAGAAGTCACATTAGGTGGTGAACTTATTATACGTCAAGTTGACAATGCACTGTAGAATTGTATGCCTGAAACCTATGTAATCCTTGCTAACAGATGTCACCCCCAATAAGTCTAACAATAAAAATGAATTAAAAAAATATATATATATACAACAATCAGATGGAATTCATCTCTGGTGTTCAAGATTGTTTCAATATGCATAAATCAATTAGCATAATACACCACATATACAAAATAAAAAATAAAATCATATGATCATTTCAATAGATACAGTAAAATCATTCAACAATATCCAGCAGCCAATTATGATAAAAACTCTCAGCAAAGTAAGAATAGAAGTAATACAATACAGGCTATATATGATAAACTCACAGGTGACATCATACTCAATGGGGAAAAACAAAAACATTTCCCTTAAGATCAGGAACAAGACAAGAATGCCCACTGACCTGTCACCATTATTATTCAACATAGTACTGGAAGTTCTAGACACAGTGATCAGACAAGAAAAAGAAATAAAAGGCTTCCAAATAGAAAAGAGAGAATTAAAACTATCATTATTTGTAGAAGATATGATACTATATAAAGAGAACCCCAATTATTTGACCCCAAATTTATTGGAACAGATAAATGAATTAGTAAAGTAACAGGATATAAAATTAATATCCAGAAATCAGTTGCATTCTTATACACCAATAATAAACTAGCAGAAGGAGAAATTAATAAAACAATCCCATTTAAAATTGCATAAAATATACCTAGAACTAATTTAAAGTAAGAAAGTAAAATGATTGTACTCAGAAAATTATAAGACACTGAAGAGAGAAATCAAAGAAGACAAAAATTAATGAAAACACATATCATGCTCATGAATAGTAAGAATTAATATAATAAAAATGTCCAAACTACCCAAAGCAATCTATAGATTCAATGCAATTCTCACCTGCAAGCAATAAAATTCATCACAGAAATTGAACATATAATCCTAAAATTTATTTGGAACTCTAAAATATCTAGAATAGCCACAGCAACCCTGAGAAAGAACACAGTTGGAAGAATCATGCTACAAGACATCAAATTATACTACAAGGCCATAATTATCAAAACAGCATAGCATTGGCATAAAAACAGATACATTGATTAATGAAACAGAATAGAGAGCCCAGAAATAAATTCATGTTTATATGGCCAATTAATCTACAGTAAAGGAAGCAAGAACTTATATTGAGGTAAAGACTAAAGACAGTGTATCCAACAAATGATACTAGGAAAACTGGAGAGATACATGCAAATAAATAAAAATTTGACCATCTTCTTAAACTATATGACAAAAATAAACTCAAAATAAATTAAGGACCTAAATATAAGACATGAAACCATAAAACTACTAGAAGAAAATATAGAAAGTAATCACTCAGACATTATTCTTAACAATACCTTCAATAATATGTCTTCATGCAAGGTAAACAAAGAAAAAATAAACAAATGAGATTATAGCAGACTAAAAAATTTTTACAGCAAAAGAAACCATCAACAAAATGAAAACACACATGCAAAATAAGAGAAAATATACTCCAATGAAGCATCTGATAAAGGGTTAATATCCATAATTTATAAGAAATTCATAGAATTCCATGCCAAATAAGCAAACAATGCAATTTTTAAAAATGGGTGGAAGACATGAATAGGCATTTCTTCAAAGAAGACATATGGATCACCAATAGAAACATGAAAATATGCTCAACATCATGAATTATAAGAGAAATGTGTTTCAAATCCACAATGAGATAACATCACTCCTGTCAGAATGGCTATCATCAGTAAACTAACCAACAAGTGTTGGCAAAGAGAAAACGGAACCCTTGAGCACTGTTGGTGGGGCTGAAAATTCATCCAGCCACTATGGAAAACAGTATGGAGGTTCCTTAAAAATTAAAAATGGAGCTCCTTTGTTATCCAGCAATTCCACACCTGGATATTTCTTCAAAGAAATCCAAAACACTAATTCAAAAAATATATGCATCCCTATGTTTATTGCAGCATTATCCACAATAGCCAAGATATGAAAACAACTTAAATGCCCATCAATAAGTGACTAGGTAAAGAAGCTGTGGTACATTTACACCATGTAGCATTACTCAGCCATAAAGAAGAACAAAATCTTATCTTCTGTAACAACATGGATAGAACTAGAAGATACCATGATAAGTGAAATAAGTCAGACTGAGAAAGGCAAATACTATACGATCCCATTCATGTGTGGAATCTAAAGAACAGAATAAATGAACAAAGAAAAAATACTCATGGACACCGACAATAGTTAAATAGTTACTAGAGAAAAAAGGGAAGTGGTGGATGAGGAAGGAAGAAGAGGAATTCAAGTATATGGTTATGGAAGGAAAATTGACTTGGTGGTGGGAACACACGGCAACACAGGTGGTGAAGAACTGTGCACTTGGAACCTATGTAATTTTACTAATAAATTTCCCCCATAAGTTTAATTTTAAAATGTAAAACAAGGAAATATACCATAATTCTACAGCTAATGAGTTCACTTTTTTATTGTTAGAGTTATTGGGATGACATTGATTAATAAGAATTACATAGGTTCCAGATGTGTACTTCTACAATTCATCATCTATCTGTTACATCATGTGTTCACAACCCAGTGCCAGTTTGTTTTCTATCACCTTATATTTGACTCCCCCTCCCTGCTTTCCCACTCATTCTCTCCTCACCCTCCCTCCCCATTTGCCCTCAGGTAGCCACTAAACTATTGACTGTATTCATAATTTTTTGTTTCTTTGTTGCTTCCAGTTTTATATTCCACATATGAGTAAAGTCATAGGGTTCTTGGTTTTTTCTGTCTGGCTTATTTCACTTAACTTGATGTCCTGCAGGTCCATGCATTTTGTTGCAAAAGGCAGTATTTCATCTTTTCACTTTAAAAAAAAATTATGATTTTTTTCAAAGAAAAATCAAAGCATAAAAGTAACCCATTGATTGACTTAGTAAATTAAACTGAATGAAATACTGTCCTGCTACGTATCCAGTTCAGACAATGCTAAGAACTTTAAATTCAGTAATTCATGAATACATAGTTTTATGTCTAATTCTAATTGCTTTAAATGTTCTCTTGCTTGTTGTTTGACTGGCTGGCTTAATATTAGGTCCATTTTTTAAAATACGAGTTCAGTTTGCTAGAATTTGACACAATCCTTCTGTAGGATTGCCTAAGCCCAGTCCACAACCTCATATGGACTGGTTAAGAAATCTGTAAGGTTTCCACATCATGATGAATGAATGTGTGCTGATTTGGCCTTGACACAAATGCAGGGACTGAAAGTTCTCTGGCTGCAAACAGCCAGTAAAAGATTGATAGAGATCTGTGCAAACATAGAAAGAATGTATGTGAACATGATGCGGGTACCAGCTAAGTAATTATATGATTAAACTTTACTTGCTCTACCTTCTCTCTCCCTAGCTTGAACATTACCTTAGGTCATCCATTACTAGTTAACTCTGCAATCGTGCTTGTCTGCACAGAGCCCCACCCTGTTAAGCCTTCTAAATTTAAAGGCAGAGAAGAGAGCCTCAGGAGGTCTCTTCCTTCAAGAGGACCTCTCCCTCTCCCTACTGGCTAAAGTTTTTTGTCTTGTGTAGTTATTCCACATATCTCAAGTGAGTCCCATCTGGCTGGAGACTCACATCCTTCTTTAAAGAGCTGCCTCCTAGCATAGCAATGCCACATCAAAGAAAGAACTTGTAACCAACATTCAAGCCCTGGAATAGAAGATCATAAGCCCTATAAGACCACAGAAGAGGAACTTCTACTATGAATATCCCATAGCAGGGTTACTTTAAATTAGAAAAATTATTTCTAGGGTTATATTCAACTTACATATTTTAGCCTCAATATTTCATTTATTTAAAGGCAAAAATACCTGGTGTAAGCAAAAAATATAAGGCCCCAATATATAGTGTTCGTAGGTGTAGTATTTTTAAAAATTTATTGGGGTGACATTGATTAGTAAAAATTACACAGGTTACAGGTGTACATTACATCTTCTATGTGTTGTATTACATGCTCATCACCCAGATTCAGTTCTCTTTCCCTCACCATATATTTGTGTCCCTGTCTCTCCCCACCTTCCTTCTCCCTTACCCTCAGGTAACTACTAAATTATTGACTGTGTCCATGAGTTTTGTTTGTTGCTTTCGATTTTATGTTAAAAATAAAACTAAATTTCTTCACCCCTTTCCCTTATTTTACACACTCTTCCATCCCTTCTCCCATGTTAAAAAAATCCCTCTAACATTCTCTGTAGTACTAGTTTGGTGGTGATATGTTTCTTTAACTTTTCCTTATCTGAGAAGCTCTTTATCTGTCCCTTTTCTGATTTTGAATGCTAGCCTTGCTAGATACATTATTCTTGGTTGTAGATCCTTGGTTTTCATCATGGTGAATATTTTCTGCCAATCCCTTCTGGCCTGTAAAGTTTCTGGTAAGAAATTAGCTGAAAGTCGAATGGGTGTCCCATTGTAAGTTACTACTTGCATTTCTCTTGCTGTTTTTAGAATTTTCTTTTTTTTTAACCATTTTCCATTTTGATTATGATGTGTCTTGGTGTGTTCTTGTTTGAAATCATCTTGTTTGGAATTCTCTGTGCATCCTGGACTCGTGTCTATTTCCTTCACCAAGTTAGGAAAATGTTCAATCATTATTTCTTCAAATAATTTTTTGATTCCTTGCTTTTCTTCTGTCCCTTGTGGTACACCTATGATTCTGATATTCTCCCACTTAAAATTGTCTCAGAGGAATCTCAAGCTATCCTCATTTTTCTGGATTCTCATATGTATCCATTCTAAATCAGTGTTTTCTGCTGGCTTTTCCTCAAATCACTGCTTTGTGTTTATATTTTATCTAGTTCAGTGACTTTTATTCTGTTCTTCATTTCAGTTAATGTAATCATTATCATTCTCTGGTCCTTTTTAATGGTTTGTAAGTCTTCTTTAATGCTTGCTTTCTCTCTTGAAATTTTCACCCAGTTCCTTAAGCATTTTTATAATCATTGCTTTGAGCTCTGTTTCTGATGGGTTCTCTGTCTACATCTCTTTAATTCTCTGGTTTCTCATATTTTCAGGCTCTCTGGATCTTACCAGCTGCTGATACTTGGCAGGCAGAGGTCTGTGGGGAAGGGGTTTTTTGTCACTTTGTTTTCTTACTGTGGCTCTGGGGGGTCATGCAGTAAGTTTGAGCATGATTCCACCTTTTCATTCTTGGCTTGCCCTGTGCATGTGCCCTGAGACTTGGGATCAGCTGTCCTTTATGCTGGTCTTTCAAACCATACTGATTGTGGGCTGAGAAATGCACATGCACAGCCTTCTCTCTCCTTCTCCTTCCCACTGAAGCATTTGTGCTGTGGCTCTTCACTGCCCCATTGCTCCCCCTCCTCTGGGAATGAAGTGAAATGTGGCTGCTGCAGTTTGCAGACTGGTCTGCATTTCCTGGGGCTAAAGAGAGGTGGGTTCAGTATCTCACACTCCACCTGTGGGCCTCCTTCATTCTGTCCTATGGACCAAGTGGGGTCTGGAGTATTCTCCAACTGCCCTCTTCCTCCTCTCTCCCCCAGTGGTAGAGTTCCAAGTGGAGACCTGTGCTGCCAAGTCCCTGCTCTTCTCCTTCTATTTCTCCTTTGTTTAACTCTCTGCCCACCTGCATGTACCTTAATGCAACACATGGATTTTTTACCTGTGATTGTGTGTTGTGTAGAGGGCCCTTGGTTGAAGTATAGGTGCTTTATTGGTTGCAATCTCTAGAGGAGTTTTTCAGCGGTCCCTCTCACACCACCATTTTGTTGTTTCTCCTCTATGTGTGGGATTTAAGATATAAATTCTTCATTTTCAGTGACTTTGAAATGTGATCTTTCCAACAAATAGAAAGGGAAGCTCAAAGAATTAATGTTTATTTCTCATCAGAACATTCCATTAGTTTGCAGAGATGCACAGCAAATATTAATACCTCATTCTTGCCTCAAAACCCCCAAGAAAGGGTTAATTTTTCTTGCATTCAAGTCAAGTGGTCTGAGGAAAAATTTAATCTCATAATACAGTGACATGAGTAGTTTCCCAAGCATTTTAAACTATTTATTCTCAAAATAACAGTAGTGTTCAAATAGATTTCAGTTTACAAGATGCTAGAGCCTTCAGGGTAAGGCTTGTTTTGTAGAGACTCAGAAGAGAAATAATTTAGAAGTTTATTTGTTGAGAGAAAGTAGTAAATATACAGTTTATATATTAAAAACTTTTCTTATTGTTCCCTCATATTTAGAAAGCATTCATCTCTGCTCATCATTTCTTGGGTTCCAGTTAATTTATTTTATCACTCATCTGGGCTTTCAATAACTTAAGTTCAAGAATACTTATTTATAACCTTGGTGAGGCAGGCAATTCTAGCATGTCTGAACTATATGTAACAGGTCATGCATTTCTTTCTTTTTTAAGATTTTCATTAACATATAGCGAACATACAATATTATATTAGTTTCAGGTGTACACCATAGTTATTCAACGTTTATATACCTAAACAAGTGATCATCATGACAAGTACAGCAATTATTTGACACTGTACCATGCTATTACAATATTATGAAGTATATTTCCTATACAGTACCTTATATGCCCATGCCCTAATTTGTTTTATAATGGGAAATTTGAAATTCTTATTCCTTTTATCTTTTATCCCTTCTTTTAAATATCTCAATTTCAATCAGAGTTTATATAAAATATTATTTTATATTAATTTCAGGTGTACATCATAGTAGTTAGATATTTCTATAATGTAAGACATGATGCTCTTGACCAATCTATAACTCACCTGGCACTATATATCTGTATAGCTAATACCATATTACTGACTATATTCCCTATGCTTTACTTTATACCCCCAATTGGTTGTTATTTTGTAACAACCAATTTGTACTTCTTAATCCCTTCCCCTTTTCCCCACACCTTCCATCTGACCCTCCTTCCATCTGGCAACCATTAAAATGTTGTCTGCATCTAAGAGTTCATTTCTGTTTTGTGTTTTTATTTTGTTCTTTTAATTACACATATAAATAAAATCATCTAGCATCTGTCTTGCTTTATCTGACCTACTACACTAAGCACAAATCCCTCCAAGTTTATCCATGCCACTACAAATGGAAAGCAAGAAAACCATTCCCTTGCATGGCCAAGCAATATTCCACTGTATATATGTACCACCTCCTCTTTACTCATTCATGTTTTGAGGGCCATCCAGGCTACCTGCATATATTGGTCATTGTAAATAGTGCTGCAATGGACATGTGGACACACATGTCCTAATCAAGTACCATTTGCATTTCTTCAGATAAATACCCAGAAGTAGGATTATTGGGTTTTCTTTGCATCTTGCTACAGCCTTTGTTTTAAAGTCTATTTTGTCTAGTATAAGTATTGCTATGCCATTTTTTTTCTAATTTCCATTTTCAGGGCATATCTCTTTCTATCCCTTTACTTTCAGGCTCTATGTATATTTCAATCTGAAGTGAATCTTTTGTAGGAAGCATATGTAAAGGTCTTATTTTCTTATCCACTTAGTCACCCTATGTCTTTTGATTACAGCATTAAAACCATTTACATTTTATTGGATCTAATATGGTGAAGTAGATAAATGCTGTGCTTGCCTCATCCTGTGAACACATCAGAATTACAACGAAATTATAGAACAATCAACCTGTAGAACCATGAATAGAAGTTTCATAACTATGGATATAAAAAAAGCCATGTCAAGACTGGTAGGAAGGGTGGCAATGTGAAATAGATTGGTTCTGCACCTATACGTGGCTGTTGAATATTAAGAGAGATATCTCAGCCACAGGAGTTCTCTCCAGAGGAGTGAGAGGCCCCCAGCCCCACACCAGGCTCCCCAGCCATGAGTACTGGTGCTAGGAAAAGGAGCAACCACAATATCTGGCTGTGAAAAACAATAGAGTTTCTGACCATCTGGGTAGGGCAGAAGGCTTCAGTAAACTTAGAAGTTCTCTTAAAGGGCAGAAGCAGGCACTCACCCTAAGTTCTAGCAGAAAGACAATGACTCAGAGGAGCATTGGAGAAAAACAGGGAGAGACTGAGTTGTGTAAATTCAGGGCAATGACTGGAAGGACAGTTGACATTTTCCATGTGAGGGGTCCTCCTCCCATGCAGCCAGGAGGTGGGTGCCATCTTTTCTGTTTTGAGCCTTTCCCCCAGACCCATGGCTAAAGCTAAATCTGAAATAGTCTGGTGAGCTACACCCTAGTGACTCACTGAGACCCTGCCCCACCAAATCCATACCACAAGAGACTTTATCAGTTGTTGAACCACATAAGAGATGGGAGGTGGCAGCAGATCTCTTGTACTACCCCAGACCCAGTAGTGGTGGAAGCCATCCTCAGTTCACAACATGGCCTCTCCCACTCTTTTCCAGGTCTAGCACAGGCAGCAATCAACCACTGATTGCTTTGAAGCTCCTACCAAGAATTCCCTGGATGGTCACTGGCAGTGGATGACCTGGGCCTGCACTGGAGCTTCTTCCAGGAGGCCCCAAGACAAACATACTTGGAAGTTGGCTTCACACCACAGCAGAGCACCACCAAATTAGCTCCTCTAGTGGCACACCAAAAAGGTGGTCTCAACAGGCACCACAGCCCACTGGGGCAAATCTTGCTCCATAAGGTAAACTCCATGCACAATAGTCTGTAGTTTGTGGACATGGCCAAACCACATAGCCAGTCACCATGAGGGTCAATCCCACCCACTGACATACCAACAGAAATCAAGGTCCAACTACAAGAGAAAGGCAAACACAACCCACACAAGGAACACTCCTGGAGCACCCAGCTCAGGTGACCAAGGAGACTGTGTGACTGGGTCCCACAGGATACTTACTATATAAGGTCATCCGGCAAGACTGGGAGAAATAGCAGATCTACTTAACACATGGAAACAAACACAGAGAGGGAGCCAAAATTAGGACACATACACAAAATATTTCCCAAATAAAAGAACGAGAGGCAAGTCCAGAAAAAGAACTAAACAAAATGGAGACAAGCAACGTGCCATATACAAAGTTCAAAACAATGATTATAGGAATGTTCAGGGAACTTTGGGAAAACTCCAATAATGAGACAAAATTCATTAAAAAAAACCAAAAACACCATATAAAAGAACCAGTCAGAAGTGAAGAAAACAATAACTGAAATAAAGAATGCACTGGAAGGATTTACTAATAGAATACAAAAAGCAGAGGATCAAATAAGCAATTTGAAAGACAAGGTAGCAGAAAATGTCCAATTGGAAAAGCAGAAGAAAAAATAATCCAAAAAAAACCCCAATAAGGATTGTTTAAGAGACACCTGGGACAAAATCAAACATAACAATATTGGCATCATAGAGGTACCAGAAGAAGAACAGAGTGAGCAGAGGTTGAGAACCTATTTGAAGAAATAATGACTGAAAACTTTCCTAACATGGCAAGGAAAATAGACATACAAGTTCAGGAAGTGCAAAGAGTCCCAAACAAAATGAACCCAAACAAGCTCATATCAAGACACATTATAATTAAACTGGCATAGGTTAAAGAGAAAGACAGAATTCTAAAAGCAGCAAGAGAAAGGCAGTTACCTACAAGAGAGCTTCCATGAGACTCCAGCTGATTTTCAACAGAAACTATGCAGACCAGAAGGGATTTGCATGAAATATTCAAAGCAATGAAAACAAGAGACTACAACCAAGATTACTCTAACCAGCAAGGCTATCATTTAAGATTGAAGGACAGATTAAACAGCTTCACTGGCAAGACTAAAAGAGTTTACCCCTCCAAACGAGTATTACAAGAATGTTAGAAGAACTTCTTTAAGATAAAAAAAAATCTAAAATAAAAAATATAAATAAGAAAATGGCAATAACTACAAACCTATCAACTTTCAATATAAATGGATTAAATGCTCCAATCAAAAACATAGGGTAGCTGAATAAATAATCAAACAATACCCTTACATATACATATGCTGCCTCCACGAGATTCACTTCAAATTGAAAGACACGTACAGAATGAAAGGAATGGAAAAAGTTATTTCATGAAAATGAAAACAAACAAACAAAAAGCTACTGTAGCAATACTTATACCACATTAAGTAGACTTTAAAACTAAGGGTATAAACAAGAGATAAAGAACTCAGTAATACCATGTCTGAGTATTTATCTGAAGAAAACCAAAACACTACTTCTAGGGCATGTGTGCATCCATATGTTCATTGCAGCAATATTTATAATGGTCAAGATGTGGAGGCAGCCTGGGTGCCCATCAATAGATGAATGGATAAAGAGTAAATGGTACATATATACAATGGAATATTATTAAGTCACAGGAAAAAAGAGGTGGGTTCTTTCTGTCCGCAGTGGCATGGATAAACTTGAAGGGTATTGTGCTGTGTGTAGCATGTCAATCAGAGAAAGACAGATGCAATGTGATTTCGATTATATGCAGAACCTAAAAAACAAGATAAAAAACAAACAAAACAGAATCAAACTCAGATTAGGAGAACAGAGAAAAAAATTAATAAGTACAAATCGGTTGTTACAAAGTAGTCATGGGGATGAAAGGTATAGCATAAGAAATATAGTCAATAATATTGTAATAACTATGTATGGTACTAGACTGGTCAAATGAATACTAGGTTTGGGTTACTGAAGGGAGGGGAGTCAAAAGGGTAAAAACTGTGAAGGAATTAAGAAGTACAAACTGGTAATCACACAATAGTCATGGTGATGTAATTGTAAAGTGTTAGCTGTATTTTTAAATAAAAATCTAAAATATCCATTTACATTTAAAGAAATTATTGATAGTTATGAACTTGTAGTTATTGATATTTTATTACTTATATATTTTTAAATTTTTTTCTTCTTAGAAAAGTATCTCTAAATTTTTTTTGTAATAAATGATTGGGTGGTAATGAACTCCTTTAGTTTTTTTCTTGTCTGGGAAGGACTTTATCTTTCCTTCGATTCTAACTTATAGCTTTGTTGAGTAGACTTACTTTGGTTGTAGGTCCTTGCTTTGCCTCACTTTGAATATTATGTATCAATCCCTTCTAGTCTCCAAAGGTTTGTTTTTGTTTTTTTTGTTTTTTTTTTTTTTTTTTTAGAGAGAGGTGAAACAAAGAGATAGTTTATTGAGGAGAAAGTACACTCCAAAGAGGTAGGAGCAGGCTCGAGCAAGGAGAGTGCTCAAGAGCCCTAGTCTCCAAAGTTTTTATTGAGAAATGAGCTGACAGTTTTATGGGAGCTCTCTTGTAGGTGACTAACTAATTTTCTCTTGATGCTTTTTTCTTTGTTTGTTTGTTTCTATTTGGTTTGTTAATTTTGTTATTTAGATTCTATATATAAGAGAAATCACATTGCATCTGTCTTTCTCTGTTTGATATATTCCATTCAGCACAGTGCCCTCCATTTCCTTCCATGCCACTGCAGAAAGCAAGAAGACATTCCTTTCCATAGCCAAACAATATTCTCTTGTATATATGTACCAACTCCTCTTTATCCATTCTTTCATTGATGAACACCCAAACTGCCTCCATATTTTGGCTATTAAAAATAATGCTGCAATAAACATATGGATGCACATGTCCCCTCGAAGTAGGGTTTTGGATTTCTTCATATAAATACCCAGGAGTGGGATTACTGGGTCCTTCTTTGTCGCCTGTGATAGTTTTTAATTTAAAGTCTATTTTGTCTGGTATAAATATTGATACCTCAGCTTTTTTGTTTCTTTGTTTGCTTGTTTCCATTTTCAGGAAATATCTTCTTCCAAATATCATACTTTCAGTGTATATATGGCTTTTGACCTGAAGTGAGCCTCTTGTAGGCAGCATTTGTAAGGGTCTTGTTTTCTTTTCCATTCAACCATCCTATCTCTTGATTCAGGCATGTAAACCATTTACAGTTAATGTAATTGTTGATAGATATGTAGTTATTGCCATTTTGCTATTCATATTATTTTTTGTTTTGATTTTTCTTTTCATCTTAAAGAAGTCACTCAAACATTCCTTGTAATAGTGGTTTCATGATAATTAACTCATTTAATTTTTCTTTTATGAAAAGCTGTTTATCTTTCCTTCAATTCTAAATGACAGCCTTGCTGGGTAGAATAGTCTTGGTTATAGGTCCTTGCTTTACATCACTTTGAATATTTTGTACCAATTCCTTCTGACCTGCAAAGTTTCTGTTGAGAAATCAGCTGTTGTCTTATGGGAGCTACATTGGAGGTAAGTAATTGCTTTGCTTTTCTCTTCCTGCTTTGAAGTTTCTCTCTTTGTCTTTAACCTTTGATATTTCACTCATGATGGGCTTTGGTGTGGACATGTTTTGGGACTCTACATTTTATTGGCTTGTATATACAGTAGACTCTGAATTAACTGGAACTTAAGTAAATGGCACTCTCAAGCAACTGTCAAAATTATTTGAGAGTGCTGGTTGATTGGGTGTCAGTTGCTCGGGAGTGCCAGTCAACAGAGAGTCTACTTACATTTATCTGGCATCTACTAATTCTTATGAATTCCAGTTAACTGAGAGTCTATTGTATTTCCTTCACCAGGTTAGGAACATTTTCAGTCATTATTTCTTAAAATAGATTTGCAATTCCTTGCTCTCACTCTTATTCTTCTGGTACCCCTGTGAAGTGAATGTTGTTCACTTGATACTGTTCCAGAGTCCCCTTAAACTATCCTCATTACCTTCAACTCTTTTTGCTTTTTTCTGTTCTGATTGGGTGTTTTCTGCTATCTTATCTTCCAAATCACTGATTCAATTCATAGCTTCATCTAATTCACTGTGGGTATCTTCTAGTATAAACTTCCTTTCAGTTATTGAATTCTTCACTTATGACTAGTTTTTTAATCTTCATTTTTATGTTTTCTATCACTTTGTCAAAATTCTCCCTGAGATCACTGAGCATCCCTATAACTAGTGTTTGGATTTCTGTATCTGGTAGATGTTTCCATTTTATTTTTTTTTCTGGAGCTTTGCTCTGTTCTTTTATTTGGAACATGGTTTCTTGTGTACCAATTTTAGCTGCCTCCCCGTGATTGTTTCTATTTATTAGGTAGGGCTGTTATGCCTCCCAATATTATTAGAGTGGCATTATATAGTAGGTGTCCTATGGGACACAGTGGTGCAATCTCCCTAGTCACCAGAGTCAACTTATACAGGTGTGTAATTGGTATGTGTTGTGTGTGCCTTTCTGTTGTAGTTGAGTCTTGATTGCTGTTTGCATGTCAATGGGAGATATTGACCCTCAAGCTGATTGGTTGTGAGGACTGTACATTACTATAGTGGAGAAGCTGTGGTGTGAAGAAAGCTGATACTACAGAGAAGGGTTCAGTTTAGTGGAGTTCTTGTGCCTGCCCAGTCTGCCTTTTGAGTGTGTCTTCCTTGGAGGCAACTGGGTGATGATCCATCTTGGTCCCAAGTTGTCCACCAGGTGTGCCATCCCTGAAGTCTCCTGGGAGGGAACCAGTCTAAGGCCAAATTTAGCCACAGCCTGTGCCCTGCCCAAAGCTACCTGGTATAAGCAACAAAACAATCCACAGATGGCCACCACCCACAATGGGCTTGGAAGTGCTTGGAGAGGCCAAGGCACAAACCGAGGCTGGCTGCCACTAGTGTTAGGCTTAGGGCTACTCAGCCAGAGGTGTAGAACACACCAAAGCCAGAGGCTGCTTGTTTGAGTTTTGTGCACCTTTGAGAGCTGTTTTTAAAACTCCACAGCATGAGCTAAGATAGGTAAAGCCACTAAAAGGAAATGCCACTGGAAGAAGCTTGGGTGTGCCCCAAAGTTGGATGGGTCAGAATCTCAAAATCACTACAATGGGACAGACAAAAGGTAATAACCAATTTGATGTAGATTTAGATATGAAATTCACCTGTGTCTGCATACAAGGGAGGAGCTTAACAAAGAAGCAATGGTTTCTTCCATTTCCTCCCTCCAGGAGAAAGCTGCCCCTCCAGTCCTCACCCTGAAACTAAATAACTCAGTTCCTCCCCATATGTCTCTAGTACCTTTCAAGCTGCTTCCTTATAGTTGGAGCTCTGAACAAATGAATCCACCAGAAAGTCCCTGCATGGGTGCTTTATGAGGAGTACCTAGGATTGCAGCTGCACTCTGGTTCACTCATTCACAATCTCTGCCAGTTTTCTCAGCCAGAAGTTTTTGGGACATGTCTCCCCGGCACTGAAATCTTGGGCTGAGAAGCCTGGTGTGGAACTCAAACTGCTTGTTCTTCTGGGGAGAACACCACAGTCAAAATATTCTTCCCAATTTTTAAGTCATATGCAGATGTGGCAACAATCCTTTCTGTCTTTGCCCCTCCTACCAGTTTTGAGGTGGCTTCTTCGCTATATCCTTAGAGGTGAGACTTCTCGTCAACTAGATTTCAGGGGATTCTCAAGGATGCCTGTTCTATAGTTTAGTTGTAATTTTGATGTGGTTATTAGAGGAGACAAATATGACATTTACCTATTCTGCCACCTGAACTGGAAATTCCACAGCTTTCTTAATGTTACTAAATCATGAAATATCTTCTTTAGGTGGTTGTTTCTTGTTTGTTTTTTGTTTAAGAAAGAAGTTATTTTTGTTAATTAACTTTTATTTAAAGAAACTAACTTCAGGCTCTCATTCAAGAAGTATTCAAAAAACATTACTTTTTCTCCTCACCTTTCCTCACTATTTTTGAGGGAATAGAAGTTCAATATCTTGCCATTTGTTATAAATTCCTGTGTAAAGTTGATTCTTAATTGACCTGCAATGTTTTGGACAACATATTCTCAAAGGAACAGTAAGAACCAATACAATAGTACCATACACTAAAATGTACGTAATTTAAAGTAAAACAGTCTCTGATATGTATTACCGGTTAAATAAATACAACTAATAATACACCACTCACTTGGAAATAATGACAACTGCTATGAGATTCAGTGTAATTTAGGAGCTGTACAGGGGGAAATAAGCTAGAATAAAAAGAGGTGGTGATGGTAGAATGACAATGTTTAAGATTTTTACCTAAGGTTAATGGTGCTATTAGTGGGCTACCACTCACCATCCACCTCCAGTCATTTCTGTTCACTGTTATGTTCCATGTATTTATGAAGAAGATCCAGAAAAAACTTTAATGGAATAAGGAACATAAAAAAAGTACTAAGCTTCTTAACCTGGAAAGATAAAGGCTGAATAAAGGGTATATAAGGAAAGTCTAACAAATGATGTTATCAATTGAATAAACCACATTTTAGAAAGGTAAAATTAGGTAACATCCCATAAAATAGATGAAGGTTATTACCAATGAAATAAATTACTACTTTATATATCTCTTATACATTAAGGTTTTTTTTTCAAATATGTTAAATCTAGAGGAAAATATGAGTATTTGACCAGCTAAAATGTGAATGTTACTTAACCTTCAGTATTCACATTCTAGCTGGGCAAGTATGTAAAACCTAAACAGGAAAAAAATGTTACAACTGATTTAGAGGAGGTGTGAGCTATGGTTATAAGAACATATCAGGGAATAGTTCTTTGAGGACACAGGTGGATATGGCGTATATAAAGATTTGACAAAAGAGAGGGCACTTGACCTGGGCCTTGAACTATTACTTGAAAGTCCACTGTTCTCAGAAGGGAAAGAAGGCTTTTTTAGAAGAGGGAAAACACCAGCAAAGACGTGATGAAGACAAAATAAATAACTAGTTAATGAAACAGAGAAAGGTTCATGGAGGTTGGAGTATAGCTGACATGGGGAGCTGTAATAAGAGTTAAGGCCCAAAGTAGGCAAAGCCTTTTGTATCATGATAGGAAATGTGTACAATAATGTGTAGGCAATACAGAACCAACAACAGTTTTTAAGCACTGGGTGTTCTTCATATCCTGGAAAACAAATATACTTACTAAGATTCAGAGAGGTAAAAATTAGATCAAATAGGAGGAAATACATAACTTTTTTACAACTATCTGAAGGGCTATGTGTATAAGTGATTAGATGTATTCTGTATGGCTCAAACAAGTAGATGAAAATATTTGAGCTCATTACAAAGAAGACCTAACATGGACAGTCATTAGTGGAATAGGTTGTTTCAGAAGTTCTTCAGATGTTCTCAGTCACCTAATGCAATGCTATAGAAAGAATTCAAACATTATATGTTGAGATATTGGACTAAAAACCTTTCTGATCCCTTCCAAATCAGATTCTACCCATTTTACCGAAAGAAAACTCTTCAAATAGATAGAAAATATATTTCCTGCACTTGTTACTTTACCTCAAATACTTTAACTTCCTTTAATTAGGAATTTATGTACAGTAAAATCTTAATTAACTGAAGCTCAACTAATGAAATACTTTATTTCATGTTCTACACTCAACTTTTATGTGAAAAATAAACATGGTGACTAAGCAAGCAGGTATCTTAAATTTACTGAAAAAACAAACAAACAAACAAACAAACAAACTCATCTCCCAAGAAATTATCTGGACCAATATATATCATCATGATCTTCTACTTTTCCTGTACAATAGGAACTGATTACAAAATAATAAACTTGAGACTCTGAAAAAAATTCCAAATTATGAAATACAACATAATTATGTTCACTAAACTGTACCTATTCAGGTAATGAAATGGACTACAGTTTTATAAAACATTTCAACCTCTCAGACTGAAATAAAACATAGCTGTGCTACTCAGTTTTTAAAAATCCTCAATGAACACCTTCTTTTCTAAGAATCTAGCTAATTAAGACTTTGCTATATTACAAAACCATGTCCTTCACTATTCCATGTTAAGGGCAAGTGAATATTTCATTTTCACTTCTATTCCTACCACTGATCTTGGCACCCAGGTGTTCAACAAATATCCTTTCAGTGAATTAATAATACTAAAGTATTAGTGATTACATTAGCCTTCTTCAGTAGTTACATTCTCTCTTTTCAACTTCAAGAAGTTGCCAGCTATGCAATCATATATTGCTGTCACATTATAAAAATAAAGATACATAATTATAAATATATGTACACATGGCATATTGTGCATTCATCCTATTAGACCACACAGATATTAAAACCAAATGGCATCCTGAAGGTAATATAATTTAACCATATAATTTTACATATGTGAAAAGTAATGTGCAGAGAACTTAAGTGACATGTTAAAGATCATGTATCTTGGTAATGACAGAGGCAGAACTAAAACATTTTAAGAGTCAATAAAAGCTAGACTAATATGGTATCGATATATTTATCACTGGCAGTAATGCAGGAATTACCATCTTTTATTATCTGTCAGCAATTTGTAAGAGTTACCATTGAACACCAAGACATCAAGAGTTGCTTTCTGTTTTCAGACTAGTAACTTCTCATTTGCTTTTTAAGAAACTGTAATTCTTAATAAATGAATTTCCCACGCAAGAATTTTCATGAAGCAAGCTTTGAGGTTGTGGTGTTCAAAGTTTTGAGAGCCTTTAGTGACTAAAAATCTTTAAAAGTCTAGGTAAATAATTGCAATGCAACACTGATAAACCTTCTAGGTATGATGAAATCTTCCAAACCACCTGGGTTTTATAGTTCACTTAGTTTTGAACATTATAAATGTTACCCTATGTTTACAATGTTATGTAAGGTCTTTCTATGATAAAACAAGATGGTTTTGGTCATTTGCCTTATGATCACATTGAGAGATTATATCCAAAAGGAAACTTCAAAGAGTATAGTCTGGAATGACAACCTAAAATCTAACTGGGACAATTGAAAACCAAAATGTTACTCATGGTAAACAAGCCTCAACAGAGAATCAAGAGGTGCTAGTGTACAAAAGTATTAAATATTTCAGATTGGAACCTGTGCATCACACTGAGGTACAAAGCAGACTACAAGAAAATTAGTATGCAGTATGCTGCCAATCCTCAATAATGTATGTGAGCATGGAGTAAAATTTTAAAAGAAAGAAACTTAATAACTTATGAAAATATTAAGAAAAGCAATGAAGACAAAAGTAATTCCATTTCTTCAGTTTGTGAATTGTAGTATCTATCTATAATTCTTGGAAAAATGGGATACATTGATGAAGAAGAGATTAAAAGCATTATAAAATTTAATGGATGATCAACTCAGAAATATCACATACTTACTTTGTGGTTATGGTCGATCATAAAGTGTACCTAAAAAAATAGAAATGCAATTTTAATTGTTTTTATTTTTCATGTTTATATTAAAAATCATAGCATACTTTTTAAATTTACATATCAAAAAGGCTATTTGAGGAAAAATGGGCTTTTACAACTCTAATCTTTTATGAGTACTTTTAAAACTTTTATAATGGTAATTAAAATTCAAAATTGGAGTTACATGTAATACTTTACATTAGGTACCTGTTGATTGTCATCACTACTTTTTCTGAGTCATTATAGGTATATGGGTAAGAAAATGAGCAGTCGTTATTTTCAAAATAAATCACAGTATGGACAGTGGGCAGGAGGGACTAATGGCTGCCAAGGTTACTGTTCAGTTTATCACTTCAAGGTCTACCTAGTGCATTTTTACTTCATTAATCAATTATCAAACACTTAATAAGTTCCTACCAAGTCAAGGAAAATCCTTCACCAGACCCATCAGTGCAGAACTGAATTGCAACAGGTAATTGCCAGAACAATTTACTGAGATGTTTGACAAACTACCTTATGGTGTTTCATTCTTACTCTGTCAAGTAAAATTTGGCAGAATCAGGATTTACATCAAAGGCATTTTCTGAAAAGGTCATGATCTTATATGACTTAGATTAAGCACTATAAGAATTTGCTTCAAGTTGGTTGAAAAATCTTTAAAATTCTAGACGACTTCAAGAAGATATCCAGAGATTTCTCTCCCAGTGATCTCACTGAATTTGTCGGAAAGATGGAGGCATAGTGTTGACAAGGCTGCTTATTTAAATTACGCATAAGACTGGAAGGCAGCTTAATCAGTGCTTACATAATTCTGCAAGTAGCCAGAGAAAAGATAGACAGCTGTATCACCATTTTTATTTGTCTCTTTATTTGTTTTACCTACATATCTATACAACATTATCTTTGCCATACCTTCTTCCATACTAATCACTCTAGGTTTGTTTACTCAGGCTAGCCCTTAAAGCATAATTGCTCAGACACAAAACTAATCTTATGTAAGTTACTGCTTAAGCATCTGTCATACCACACCATACCACATCACATCCTACTGCCTCAGCTATTCCGAACTCTGTCTATAAATATTTCAGATCATCACTCAATTATCTCTATCATCGCTACCACACAGATCTATTCATTCCTACCTACTATCAATGGTATGTATCAACCATGCACTAAGTTATTTTTCATTACCAGGCCTGATTACAACACTTCCTTACCTACCAATATCACTTTGTACACACTTCCTACTCAAGTCAGCTTACAGCAACTCTAATTAGACTAAGCTTATTTCTCACTTTCGGCCAACTGCTTATTTTATGTACCTAGGCTTCCTTCTTACTTTCCTCATTATCTAGCTAAAACCTGCTCATCACCCATCATTAAAAGTTCCCTTCCTTCAGAAGGCCTTCCTGAGGCTTCAACAATGATAGAAGCTACCATTTATTAAGCATATATTACTTGACACTTGGAATTCATTACATTTTTATTGATATAATTTATATAACATAAAATACACACATTTAGAATGAACAATTCAATGATTTTTACTTAACTTCATCACAAAGTAATTTTAGAATATTTACATCACCCAAAAAACATCCTATGTCCTTATTTGCAGTCATTCCTTGTTCCCACCCCCAGACCCTGGCATCCAATAATCTATTATCTGTCTCTATACATTTGCCTTTTTAGAATATTACATATGAATGGAGTCAAACATATGGGATCTTTATTTTTCAGAGTTTTTTTCAATTATTTTATTAAAATTAAACATTTGTAAGCATTGATAAAACTTCTCTATTTGAAATTCTCTCTTTTTCTGAATTCTGCAACAGGATATTATCATGCTATTTCACCTGCTTCCTGAGAGACTTCTTAATTTCCCCATTTTGCCCTCTTCTTAAACCTATTTTATTTTTTTACCCTTAAACTCCTCTCATTTGATTTTTTATTATTATTTTCAGGTGTACAAAACAACATAGTAATTAGACATTTGTATACTTCACAAATTCATAACCCCAGTAAGTCTATTACCCATCTGACATAGTACACAGTTATTACAATATTATTGACTATATTCCCTGTTCCATATTTTATATCCACATGACTATTTGTAACTACTAATTTGTACTATTTGACCCCTTCACTTTTCTCACTCAGCCCCTGAACCGCCTCCCATCTAGTAACCATCACTTGTTCTCTATATCTATGAGTCTATTTCTGTTTTGTTCATTTATTCTGTTCTTTAGATTCCACATACATGTATAAGTGAGAACATATTGTATTTGTCTTTTTTGGTCTGACTTATTGCACTTAGCATAATATCTTCTATGACCACTCATAGTGTCTCAAATGGTAAGATTTCATTCTTTTTTTATGGCAGAGTAACACTCTGTTGTATAAGCAGAGGTTGTGAAAAATGTAGATCCATTTTAAGAAAGGAAAATACTCTATTAAAATTGTAATACTCAATATATACCAATAACAAAAAATGGATACAAGTCACGTTTGACTTCTACAATTACAAGAGGTACTCAAAGTGGCCACCATCAGTATTTATGTAATAAATAAATAACACTTAAAATGTATACATTTTTGGCACCCCCAGTATGTACCACAATTTCTTTATCCAAAGTCTATTGATAGGCATTTCAATTGTTTCCATATTTTGGCTATTGTAAATAGGGCTGCAGTAAACATAGACACTCACATATTTTTTCAAATTACTCTTAACTTTATTTGGATAAATACCTAGGCGTTTAATTGTTAGGTCATAAGGTAGTTCTATTTTCACTTTTTTGAGGAATCTCCATATTATTTTTCATATGGCTGCACCAATTTACACAAGTATTCTCTATTCCTCACATCCCCACTAACAATTCTTGTGGGTTTACTTCATTATGGCCATTCTGATAGGTGTTAGGTTATATCTCATTGTAGCTTTCACTTGCATTTCTATGATGATTAATTACATTGAGCACATTTTCAAATATCTATTGGCCATCTGTATATCCCCTTTGATGAAATGTCTATTCAGGTCCCCTGGCCATTTGATAATAAGATAATTTTCAGTTTTTGGTTTTTGGGTTGTACCAGTTTTTTACAAATTTTAGATATTAACACATGATCAGATGTATCGTTAGCAAATACCTTCTCTCATTCAGTAAGATGCTGTTTTGCTTTCATTTTTTTATTGTTAGACTTCTTGGGGTGACATCGGTTAGCAAGAATTACATAGTTTGCAGGAATCCAATTTTACAGTGCATTGTCAACTTGTTGTATAATAGCTTCACTACCCAGTGTGAGTTCTCTTTCCATCACCATATATTTACCTCCCCTCCATCCCCTCCCAACCCTCCCCTTTCTTCCACCCCCTTCCCACTTGTCCCCAAATAAACATTACACTATTGATTGTGTACATGGGTTTTTTTTGTTTGTTTGCTTGGTTTTTCTTTGTTGCTTTCAGTTTTATATTCTGCATATTAGTCAGGTCATACAGTTTTTGGTTTTTTTCTGTCTGGCTTATTTCACTTAGCATGATGATCTCTAGGTCCATCCATTTTGTTGTAAATGGCAGTATTTTATCTTTTCTCAAAGTTGAGTAATATTCCATTGTGTATATGTACCACAGCTTCTTTATCCAATCATCTCTCACAAGGCAATTTGGTTGTTTCCATGTTTTGGACACTGTGAAGAGCGTTTCAATGAACATTGGGGTACATAAGTCTTTGTGGACTAAGATTTTCAAGTTTTTTTTGGTAGATGCCCAGAAGGGGGATTGCTGGGTCTTATGGTAAATGTATTTCCAATTTTTTGAGGAACTTCCACATCATCTTCCATAGTGGTCGTACCAGTTTTCACTCCCACCAGCAGTGTGAGAGAGTTCCCTTTTCTCCACATCCTCTCCAGCACTGGTTATTCCTTGTTTTGTGGATAATAGCCATTCTAACAGGTGTGACGTGGTATCTCATTTTGGTTTTGCTTTGCATTTCCCTGATAGCTAATGAGGATGAGAATTTTTTCTTATATCTTCTGGCCATTTGTATTTCTTTGTGGGAGAAGCGTCTGTTTAGACGCTTTCTATTGGGTTGTTTGTTTTTTTTTGTTGTTAAGTGGTATTAGTTCTTTATATATTTTAGATATTAGACCCTTATCTAGGGGCTTTTGCCTCTAGGGAGATTAGGGATAGTCATTTCAATCTCTTTGCTACTGATTTGTCTATTTAGATTATCCAGTTCTTTTTGGTTCAGTCTAGGTAGGCTAATAAGTTTCTAAAAACGTGTCTGTTTCTTCAAGGTTGTTAAATTTAGTGGCATAAAATCCTTCATAATATTTTCTTATAATCCTTTGTATTTCTGTGGTATCAGTTCTAATTCCCCCTTTCATTTCTAATTTTGGATATTTGTGTCCTTTCCTTTCATCTTTTGATTAGTCTAGCCAGAGGTTCATCAATTTGTTGACTTTCTCAAAGAACAAGCTCTTTTTAGTATTAATTTTTTATAATGTCCTTCTGTTCTCTCATTGGATGAGCTCTGCTTTAATTTTTTTTTTTTTTTTTTTTAGTATAAGTCAGAAAGGTTTATTTAACAGCAGTTGGTATTTGTAAGGTATATAAGGAACTACAATTAATTCTTCGCACAATTAGGTTAGAAGCAAAACTTGTTTTCATCTTATTGAAAGAAAACCACCTAGCTTAGTCACTTAACATGGTAAACCAAGCACCAAACTACTTCCAATCATACAAAAGGTGAATGTGTAGAGAAAATTTGTGCATGGAAATAACTTTTATTATTTCTTTCCTTCTGCTGACTTTGGAGTTTGCCTACTCTTTTTCTAGTTCTTTAAGATGGGATGCTAAGGTGTTTACTTGTGATTTTTCTTGTTTCTTAAGATAGACCTGTAATGATATAAATTTTCTTCTTATTACCACTTTTGCTGTGTCCCAATAATTCTCATATGTTGTATTTTTAATTGTCATTAATTTCTATATATTTTAATCTCTTTCTTATTTGTTCTTTTATCCAGTCATTCTTTAAATAAATAAGATGTTGTTTCATCTTCATGTATATGTGTTTTTTTTTCTGCTTTCCTTTTACAGTTGATCTCCAATTTCAAAGCTTTGTGGTCTGAGAATACACATGGTATGATTTCGATCTTGAATTTGCTGAGACTACTTTTATGTCTCAGCATATGGTCTATTCTTGAGAATGTTCCATGTGCACTAGAAAAGAAGATAGTCTTTTTTGCTGGATGAAGTTTCCTGTAAATGTTTATTGTGTCCAATTTCTGTAATGTGTCATTTAGAGCTCATATTTCCTTATTTATTTTCTGTTTAGATGATCTGTCCATGGCTGTTAATGGGGTGTTTAAGTGTCCAAAAATAATTGTGCTTTTGTCAGTTTCTCCTTTCAGATCTGTTAGTAGTTGCTTTATATATTTTGGTGCTTCCTGGTTGGGATCATATATATTAATTAGTGTCACATCTTCTTGTTGTTGTATTGTGCTTTTTATCATGATGTAATGTCCATCTTTGTCTTTTACTATCTTTTTTAACCTGAAGTTTATTTAATCAGATATCAGTATGGCAATTTCTGCTTTTCTCTGGTTACCATTTGCTTGGATATTCTTTTCCATCCTTTTACTCTGAGTCTGTGTTTGTCCTTATGGCTGAGGTGTGTCTCTTGGAGATAGCATATGGATGGCTTTTTGTTTTTTAATCCAGTCTGCTACCCTGTGTCTTTTTATTGATGAGTTCAGTCCATTAACATTAAGAGTGATGATCAATACGTGAAGATTTCTTGTGACCATTACTTTTTGTTTGTTTTATATTTGTTTCTTTCTTGTTGCCCTAACTGTATTCCATTGTCCTAATGCTTTGTTTTAGGTCAAAGAGCCGCCTTCAGTCTTTCTTGAAGTGCCAGTTTTGTGTTGGTGAATTCCCTCAGCTTCTCTGTGTCTGAGAAGGTCTTTATTCCTCCTTCATATCTAAAGGATAATTTTGCTGGATAATTTTTCCTTGGCTGGAAGTTTCTCTTTTTTAATATTTTGAATATTTGATTCCACTCCCTCCTGGCTTTTAGAGTTTCTGCTGAGAAGTCTGATGTCAGGCTGATGGGCTTTTCTCTAAAGGTTATAGTTCTTTTGTTTTGTTTTGTGTTTCCTGGCTACCTTGAAAATTGTTTCTTTTTCTTTGATTTTTGACATCTTAAGTACAGTGCGTCCTGGACGACATCTGCTCGGGTCCAGGCATCTAGGGGACATATTTTCTTCTTGCATTTGGGTTTCCCGACCTTTCCATAGGTTTGGAAAGTTCTTGGGTACTATTTCTTTGAATATGCTCTCTGTAGAATTCTCTGCTTCTTCTTCTAATCCTGTTATCCTGATATTGTTTTTCATCATGTAGTCAGATAGTTCTTGCAGAGTTCTTTCAATTTTTTTGATTTTGTATTCCATATCCTCTTTATTCTGAGATGTTTCCATATTCTGATATTCAACATCACTAATTTTTCCTCCCTCTGTTTGGCCCTGTTTCCTATAGTAGTTATTTCATTTCTCACTTCTTTTATTGTATTATTTATATCTCAAATTTCTATCATGTTCTTTCTTATAGTTTGAATTTCTTTGTTAAAATATTTCTTTTGTTCATGGATTTCCTTTCTGAGATCATCCATCTCAGCCATGGTGTTCTGCCAGAATGTTTTCCTTTCTCTGAGAGCCTTTAGAATGGCAATCTTGCATTCCCTGTCACTTATTTCATTACTTTCTAGATCTACAAGTCCTTTTCTGGAGATTTTTCATTTTCTTTCTGAGCAGTCTTAAATCCTAAGGTACTTATATTATCTCTCGTGCTCTTCTTCTTCACCATGAGGGCTTTATTTCCAGCAGCACCTAGCAGATCCCTTTCTTTCTCCGATTAGTATTTTTGTGGTGTCAGACACTAGGTAGTGCTGGGGGCAAGTTTTAGGAGAGAGGGAAGGTGTCATCTCCAATCTCCACCAGCATTTGGGAGTGGGGCGGATCAATCAGAGGCCTCTCTGCTTCCTGCGGTTTGCTGGGGAAGCTGTGGGAGAAGGGGGAGGTCAAAGGAATGCAAGTGGAGGACGCTCTGCTTCCTGCATTTTGTTGGGGAAACTAGGGGAGACAGAGGAGACCAATAGAATGAAGGCTCAGGCCATTCACACTGGTTGGGGTGAAATCTGTCAATTCCACCTTTGTGCCTTCTTTTGTGTTTTAACCAGGGCCATGTTTCAGTAGTTTGTTTCCATGGCAACTGCTTCTGGCTGCATTTGCATGAGCTGCGAACTGCAGTGCTGTATCTAGGGACTTTTTCCTTCCTAGGGCAGTTTGGATATCTCACTTGGCTTTCACGCTACCTAGAGCTCAGCTCCCAGTCTGTCTCTAACAGGCTACTTTCAAGTCCAGCTCCCTCAGGGTTTTGCAGGGATCCCACCACACTGGCCTCCACTCTTGTTGTTGGCCTCCACCATCCCTTGTGTGGCGCTGCTCCCTGATTTTTTTCTAACTCCTTCAGTTAGCTTCAGTTGTGTTGGGTCACAATGCATCTCTGCTCCCTCCTTTCTCTCCTACTTGCCCCTGTTTCACTAACCTTTAGGTGTTTTCTTGCCATGTGTGGATTTCTCAGTTGTCACTGTGCCACTCAGGGTTTCCCATTTTAGGTCCTGCTGGCTGTTTAAATGTATTTTCTGAGAGAGGTTTTATCCTCCTCTCTTGTTACCATCTTGCTGAGCTCCCCTCCTAGTATTTTCCTATAATTATTATTTTTCTTTTGTATTTCTGTGGGATGCATTCTCACTACCCCTCTTTTATTTCTGATTTTATTTATTTGAATTATCTCTCTTCTCTTGATGAGCATGGTTAGAAGTTTGTCAATTTTGTATATCTTTAAAGAAAACAACAGCTCTTGGTTTCATTAAATATATATATATATATATATATATATATATATATATATATATCTCAAATCTCCCTTTATTTCATTTATTTCTGCTCTGATCTGTATTATTTTCTTACTTCTACATTAGGCTTTGTTTGGTGTTCTTTTTCCAGTTCCTTTAAGTGTAAGGTTAAATTGTTTGAGGATTTTCTTCTTTCTGGAAGTAGCTTGCATTGCCATAAATTTCCTGATTGGCACTGCTTTCACTTTGTCCCATACATTTTGGATCCTGTGAATTCATTTTTGTTTGTCTCAAGGTATTTTTTAAAATTTCTTCCTTGATGTTGACATATTCATTATTTAGTAGCATCTTATTTAGCCTCCATGTGTTTGTGTGTTTTTCAGTTTTTTTTTTTCTAATTGATTTCTACTTTCATACCATTGTGGTCACAGAAGATGGCTGATATAATTTCAGTTTTTGCAAATTTATTCTTGCTTTGTTGCCTAACATGTGATGTATCTTGGAAAAAAATTCCATGTGCACTTAAAAAAGAATGTATTATCTGTTTCTTTAGTATAAAATGCTCTAAAAATATCATTTAAATTCATCTGCTCTAGTGTGTCACTTGAGGCCACTGTTTCTTTATTTTCTGCCTAGAAGATCTGTCCATTGTTGTTAATGGGGTGTTCAAATTATCTACTATGATTAGGTTAGTGTCAAATCCTGCCTTTAAGTCCATCAATATGTTTTATATTTATAGGTGGTCCTATGTTGGGTGCATAGATGTTTAATAGAATTATGTCCTTTCATTGGATTGATCCTTTTGCCATTATGTACTGTTCTTCTTTGTCTCTTATTATAGTCTTCAGTTTAAAGTCTATTTTGTTCTATGTAAGTATTGCTACCCCAGCTTGATTATCATTTCCATTTGTGTGAAATATCTTTTTCCAGTCTATTTGCGCTTTTTGATCTGAGGTGGGTCTCTTGTAGACAGCGTATGCATGGGTCTTGTTTTCTTATCTATTCAGCTCCCCTATGTCTTCAGATTGGAACACTTAATCCATTTACATTTGAAGTGATTACTCATAGGTTCATCATTAATGCCATTTTATTATTCATGTTTTTTATCTCATTTGTCTGTTTGTTTGTTTTCTACCCTCTTCTTTATAAAGAAGTCTTTTAACATTTCCTGTAGTACTGGCTTGGTGGTCATGAATTTCTTCTTGTCTGGGAAGCTCTTTATCACCTTCAATTTTAAATGATAGTCATGTTTGCTAGAGTAATCTTTGTTGTAGGCTCTTGTTTTTCATCACTTAGACTATTTCCTGCCACTCCCTCTGGCCTGCAAATTTTCTATTGAGATGTCAGATGATAGTTTTATGGGAGTTCCCTTGTAAGTAATTAACTGTCTTTCTTTTGCTGCTTTTAGAATTCTTTGTCATTAACCTTTGCTATTTTAATCAAAATGTGTCTTGGTGTGGCACTGTTTGGGTTCATCTTGTTTGAGACCCTGTACTTTCTGGGCTTGTATGTCTACCTCCCTCACTAGGTTAGGAAAGTTTTCAGTCATTATTTCTTCAAATAGGTTCTCAATCCCTTGTTCCCTCTCTTCAACTCATAGTACCCCTATGATGCAAACTGCCTTTTAAATCACTGATTCCATCCTGTGCTTCATCTAATCTGCTGATTCATTCTTGTGTATTCTTTTTCAGTTATTCTTTATTTCTGACTGGTTCTTTGTTATGGTTTCTATATTCTTCTATATGCTTACTGTCTCTTTTTTAAGTTCTCACTAAGTTACTTAAGCATTCTTATAACCAATGTTTTAAACTTTGCCTCTGGTAGGTTGGTTTTCTTCATTTCATTTATTTCTTTATCTGGAGATTTCTCTGTTCTTCTATTTGGGACATGTTTCTTTGTTTGTTCATTCTGGCTGCCTCCCTGTGTTTGTTTCTATGTATTAGGTGGGTCTCCTATGTCTCTCAGTCTTTGCAGGGTGGCCTGAGGTAGTATGTTTTCTATGTGATCCAGTGGTACCATTGTTGGGAGCCATGCAGGCTGGCTTTAGGGAAGTAAAACTTGTTTTACTTCTGCATCTGAGGAATGTGCCTGATATGGCCAGTTCCTTGGGAGACTCTAAAGAAAGAAGACTATCTGAGTACTTGGAAGAATTGCCTTGGGGAACTGACTCCCTCTCATTTACTCTGACCTTCAAGTTAACTGGTAGAGAGTCAAGG